>OZ059906.1:9810479-10292979 GCA_964057215.1 Oscheius myriophilus
TAAAACGTTCTACGAGCTGACATGCAGAAAATCTGGTAACCTGGTGGACGGTTTAAATGAAATTTCTCTAGAAAAATGAATTTGTTCAGGTAGTTAGCAAAATTTTATGAGCAAGGCCGATTCGCATGTCGAGATTTTTGTTAAATCCATGCGGTTGCTTCTTACAAGTGCTGAAATGTCCGACTGAACATACATTTTTCCCTATTTTATAGAGCAAACATTTTAATACCAAATTTTGTTCATTAAAGGACCACCAGGGTCCTTTTCAAAGTTTATTTTGATTAATAAATTTAATTTAGCTGGGGATTAGGAACACGCTGCGCTGAAGGTCCATCGTCCTCGTAGCCAACTGGTTAGCGTCGGTAGCTGGTAACCAAATGGTCCCGGTTTCGGTTCCACTCTCGTGTAAATGCTTTTTGCTGAAAAAAAAACAAAATAATTGATAAAATCGTACTGTTGTATTCTGACGTTGGTTTTAATTGTAGAAAAAAGGTCCCTGATGGTCCCTTTAACAGCGACTTTGAGGTTTTTTATGTTTTACCCTTTCGCAAAAATTCAACCAACGTGTTGTTACTAAAAACAGATGATAACATTTTAAATGTTTCAATTGTATGGCTAGTGTATTCGCAGTTTTTGACATTATTAGATCCAGAAACTCCTGTGGCCGTATGAAGGGAAAAATTCAAAAGGGTTTTCTTCACAAGATCAAACAGAATTGGTAGCCGAAGCCCATTTTTTGAAAACATTTTTCATGACACGCCATATTGCGGATTTGGACTGATAAAACGTTCTACGCTCAGAGTCGGGAAGTTCAACATAAAATTTCTTTGCAAACTGTATTTTTATATAGACCGCAGTATATAAAGTTTTATAACAATAATGTGATTCGGAGATTAACGTACACCCGATTTCTTTGTTTTAAAATTTTTACTGAAACTTTGAACTTATTTTGATAAATAAGTTATTGTTGAATAAATCGACTGGTATACATTTTTAATATTTAAAATAAAATACATCACATAATTTTCTAAAAAAAAAGATTAAAATTAGTCTCCGAAGTTTCAGAGTTTTGTTGTATTGCGTACTTAATTTTGTATCACACGCATTTTTTCAATACGGACTTTACCTTAAAGGACCTTTCTACGTATTGTGTAAACTATAGTTGAACGAAAAAAAATAAAACAAAATAAGGTTTTTCCAAAGTTTAACATCGACAGATGAAAAACCGAAAACTCGAAGAGTCACCAAAAACAATCAAATAAGTAGATATTATTTTCTTTATAAAATACTTCACGATTTTTCCTTTCAATAGTTTAAAAGTATAATTTGCCGAATGAATGAAAAAATACGAATGTTTGTTTCCAGCAGAAAATTCATTTATGGATTGTTCGAAACATGGAAATTGTTTTGAAAAAAATAATTAATTTTTTTCGTTGGCTTCTCAAATGTTTTGTCTGCGTCAAAATTGTTCATTGAACCCTTTTTTTATCAGCTTTTTTTATATATATAAAGTTTTGCCAAGTTCATCAAAAACTGGTTGTTTTATGTTTTCTAATTATTTTATTACAAAAGGAAATAATTTTTAATTTAGTTAATATCCTACTTTAATTGAATTTTTTTTATCCTTTTTTCGAATGCGTACGAAATTTTAGAAAATATTAATTATGAATTTTTTTAATTTCAAAATTTCAAAATATTTAGTCCTTACGTCGTTCGTTTTTTTCCCAATTGTATAGGCTATTTCCAATCTTGAGACTACGACATTTGAATGACCCTGTTTTTTTTTGGTATTTAACCATTGACGATTTGAAACATCGAAGTGCATATCAATAAAATATGCGAAATAGCACTGTAACAGAGGAGTGCGCAGACAATTAGACGATCGCGGTGGGACCCATTGTACCCAGTCCTTTAGGAAAATCCCCTTTTCCTTGCCTCAGTTTTGGAAATGCCCTATATTTCGTAGTTCATACACTCATTTGCAAATTAGAATCATTGGAGGTCGCTGACTGCTTGTTTTTGTTAATAATTTATTTATGCCTTGGTTGAAAAGAGGAAAAACTTTAAAAAAAAACATTAAAAAAATATTGCCTGTTTTTTGAAGTCAACGAACCTTACTCAACATTGAAAGTGTGTTGACCATAATTATTTAAAAATGTTTGAAACACGGAAATTTTTTGAGTGACATTTTTGAAATTTGATTTTACATCTTGGGTATCTTTACAAAATCTTTGTAAAAAGTTTAATACTTCTCTTTAAAATAAAACAAATTTTGCAAAACAAAAATGTGTTTCCTTTTTTTTTTTAATAAAATAAACTTTTACAATTTCAGGGTCCTGGCAGTTTCTACGAGCTTTTCACAAACAAGGAGCTGCGAGTGCCTCTTCAGGCTTCGGTTATTGTGATGATAGCCCAACAATTCACTGGCTGTACTGCAGTTTTCGCCTACTCAACTGATATGTTCCTCAATGCCAAATTGACACCGTGAGTTAACATGAACTTAGTTTTTTTTTAAAATTTAGTGAAACCTCTCTTTGGCATAATATCGTTCGAACGCGCGCTTTTTAATCCGGAACGTGTGAAACATTCTACCGCGACAAGTAAATAAAAAGCCATGTAAACAATAAATTTCAAAAATATTAAAAACAACTTTTTTATTTTCCACATCAGAAATAATAAAAAGAAAAATACGAATAACATCAGAAACATTTTTTTAGTAAATTGAGAAAAAAAGCAATAAAAAAATTCATGCAGACAAAATAAATTCTACTTTTTGGGAGCCTTGCAAAATAAAAAAAAAATTATATTAGAAACGTGTATTGTCTTCTTAGCTTCTTCCTCTATAGTTAAATTTTTAAATCATGTTTTTTGCGCTTTTAGAGTTCCTGGATGATTAGAAAAAGTAGGGTTTTAATCGTTTTTTAAATTTTCTTTTAGCATAAAATTCCTTTTTCTCTTTTTGACTGTAACGGCAAATCAGCCAAAGTCACTTTGGCGAGGACAAATCTTTAAAAAATATCTTGACTATACATTCTGACGTTATCATTAAAAATTTATTTTTTGTTTAAAAAATACCAAAAAACTGTTTGTAGACACTACTGTTTTTTTAAACCTAACATAACATTTGGAAAAAGGTTTGGCTGAAAAATTAAGCCATGGCTTGTTAATTTGAAAAAAAAATTGATTTTTCGACTTTCGGGTCAAATATGAAATTTGAAAATGATAAAAAAGGTTGAGATAGTTGACTAAAAAGAAAAAAAAACCCATAGAATACAGATTTTTCAATGCGATTGCAGGCAGAATCTAAAACCCTTTTTATAAAACAACGCTTCATTTAAACAATAAATATTTTTAAAAAAAAACAAAAAAAATATTTTTAAAATTTCCTTTGTTTTTTTGTATTTTTTCAAGATGTAAACCAAACCACGATCGGCGTACAATTTCTCCCTGTTCGTATCCGTATTGTAAAACTTTGTTATTATCAAGCTCCATTTTATGTGGCAACATCGTTGTGACTGCTAAAAATGTTGCATTAGGTTTCAATAAAACAGTTCAATGAATTTCAAAAGAATACATAAAAAGTAATTGAACTAACAAATAACATAACTTTTTAAGCCTGTTCTTTCGTTTTTTTTCTCGCGTCTAAAATTAGACATAAATGTTCTTCACGTCATGCATTGAATCCAACGATTAAGAAATTTTCTTAAGCGAACAACGTATCATTGAAACAAGTTTCGTTAAAATTGGTTCTTTTCAAAGGCTCAAAAGAAATACACTAATTTATAGAGAATTTACTTTGTATATTTTTCACTTATCAAACTTTTTTTCAGAGAAGTCGCTCGTTGGAGTACCCTCGGTATTGGAATTGTATACTTCCTTTTCGCCTGCACATCTCCTTACCTTATCGATAAAGTAAGTTAAAAATACCTTAATGAAGTAGAAAGTATTCCGATGGCTACAGTAACCTCAACTACCCTAACTACGGTGTCCCTACCGTATCCGCTTATTACCGTAACTCTAACGTTCCTCTAATAATCGTACCTACTTACAGTAATACAGTAACCATACCGTATATATTTCAGGTTGGTCGCCGCCCACTTTTCCTTTTCCAACTCATCGCTTGCTGCATTGCTCTTTCTCTTCTCTCAATTTTCACATATCTTCAGAGTCATTGGAATGTAAGTTATATAATTACCGTTGTAAATTTTACAAAACATTTTGTAAACAAATAAATTGAAATTTCGTTTAGTTACAATTTTGTAAAGTTTACAAAACATTTTTATTGTAAATTAAAATTAACTTTTTAGGCTCCGTGGGCCAGTTACGGGTCAATCTGTGCTTTAGTGATGTACATGTGCGTTTATGGAGTGGGATCGCCTATTCCTTGGATGATTACGGGAGAATTGTTCAATCAGAAGGTTAGTTTTTTTTTTTTTTTAAATATTTAATAGGTCAGGTCAAACACAATATATGGGATCTACAAATCTACATTTTCTCTAGGGTTACTGTAGCCAAATGTTGAATATTGCCAATTATAGTCGGAGTTTGTCTAAAGACTATCTAAACGGTACAACTTATCCTTTTAGATGTATGTGAGCCTTTTTGGTTAGATGGGACTAATTTTGCCGCTGTTATTACTGAGTAAACGCAATTATGTACAGCTTGAATGCCGAAGTGTGCAATCTTCAACTCAAATTATCTCAAAACACGGGGTCCTAAAATTTTTTGGTGTCAATAGAACCAATACTCAAAAAAGTGTAGGGAACAACATATAAAAAAATCTGGAATATAGTTTTTCCTTATTTTCGACTTTTGAGTCAAAATGTGAGAAAAAAATGATATTTTCAAGGGTTTTCAGGTTTTTCTTAGTTTCAAAAAGGAGTTGGTGATTTTGCATTAACGGCAAACTTTTGTGAAATGTTTTTTGCTATCGATTGGTCTTTTCAAGTTGAAATTTGGCTAAAGTCGAAGCGAGATACAAAATGTGCGTCACGCGCTACAGTAACCCGAGCTACAGTAACCTGCGTGGCCAAAACCCTTTTCAAAACAAGTTTTCAGCTTTTCCTATCAAGGTTTGATTCAAATAAAGTCTAAAACACAATGGTCAATTTCTGTCCTGTCCCAACTACCTCGAGCCTTACAAAAATTGCGTCTTAAGTATTGATCCTTTCAAACTAGCTTTATAATTTTCTATTATTTTTTTTTGGTTTTCATAATACTTTTTATTATTTTTCAAGTTTACATTTATATAATGTGTAAAAATATACATTAGAATTGATAAACAAAATTTAATAAGTTTAATGTAAAAGTTTTCGAATGTTTTGTTAATAGCACAAATGTCTCCGGCAATTGAACCTTCGGTTAGTAGGAAATTCTTCTGTTTTAAACCAATTGTTTGTATTTGGAATTTGTTTTTTTATTTTAATTTAATTTTATATATCAGTTTCATGCCTTTTTATCAACACGCATATGCGACTGGGGTGCATTCAGTTTTCTTCTGACGAGAATTTTTATAATGCCAAAAAACGAGCATTTGGGTTTTTCCACATTTTATCAAAAAATATTTCTCAAAGCATGAAGCTTATTTCTATTATTGAAAGTTATTTTCCAAATTTATATGAACGTTTTAACATTTTCAAAAATTATTTTAAGTTTGGATTTATACAGTGCCGTAGGGTCTTTGTTACGCAAATAAATACAAATATTTTTTTCAGTTCCGTGCCACCGCCGTCACCGTTTCCGTTTTCGTAGCTTGGACCTTTGCTTTCTTCGTTTCTTCGATTTATCTTCCATTTCAACAAGTAACTTTTCAAAATACAAAATTAAATTAAAATTATATTTTTCAGTGGGTGGGCGTGTCTTTCAGCTACCTTCCTTTCATCATCGGTAGCATTATCAGCATAATATTGTTGTACATTCTTCTGCCAGGTTTTGGTCATAAACAATTCACAAAAATTAAAAATGCTTTTAGAAACAAGGGACCGTGAAGTGGAAGTAATCGTACAGGAATTCAGACATCGTTCTCACTCCTTAACGTCGTTAAGGCCTTGGGAGGCTAATCGGCCGGAGAGCAGGGCAGAGATGCAGAGACTCATTGACACTATGCAGAGGATGTATTCGTCTAACTCTTCCTTGGATGAGATTTGAGATTGAAATAAAGAATTTTTCTGGAATTCACAATGTACAATTTGTTTTACCTGGTACTAAATGTTTTAAAAAATACGTAGATTATGCAGAAAAATACAGTATGCTAGTACAACACTATCCAAAATTGTTTGCGTTTCGTAAACTGTCCAAATGAAACATGGAACTGACGACAGTTGTATAAAAATGCAATCTGCGAAATTTGCTGTCCTACCAATTTTTTTGCTAATGGTTTAAAAAAAAGTTTAAGTCATTTAGAAACCAAAACTTAAGAATAATCCCCGGTGTTCATAAAATTACGAAAAACTTTACTTTTCCTTGGGATTCTCAATACATGAAAAATGACAAAAGAAACAAAACAATTTTGTGTACACAACCGAAAAAAAGAGCATTAAATGTTATGGAGCTTGGGTGTTTCATCACGATGGGATAATCAAATTTCAAGCTATAAACTATTGCTTTTTAAGACAGTAAGCGAAATAGATTGCGGTACCCCTGTGTATTATACAGAAAAAAAGGTATTGTGATACTTCCCCTGGTCGAATTATTGGTAAAACAGATTTTTACATTTTTTTTTTAATTTTTACTTTTGTTCAAAGTTTTGAAGACAGCACGTACTAGTGCTTATTTGGGTGCAGACAGTGTAACCTAGCCGATCAGATAAATAATTAAACTGTCTTAAAAAGCTGTCTTTTTATACATTGTAACCGTTTCAACTTTTTGGGAAAAGTTATATCAAATACCAAAAAAATTACAGAGATTTTCTTGGTTCTCTAATTGGTCTTTTAAATCATTAGCAAATTACTTTTTAAAAATTAAAAAAAATTGAAAATATAATGATTTCAAAGTTCAGCCGCCCCCTTTCTCCAGAAACCTTGAAAGTTCCGTTCGCTTCCAAACATTCCCGTTGTTTCGGAACAATACCCTTGTTTGTCGCACGTCTTGCGCGGCTTTCGGGTGCGAACTTTTGAATAAACCCAGGGCAAACAGGGCGGAGAAGAGCTCGGACACCAAGTTTTTCGTTTACGGGCTTCTTTCTCTTCTCCGAACAGTTTCAACTACAGCTGAAACATCGTCCCTCCTGATTGCCCTATAAATCGAAATTCTGTTCTTACTAACCTTTACTTTACATTGAAGTGTTTCACGTTTAAAGTGAAACTCGAAAAAAATGAATATCTTGAATTCATTTTTTGAACTTTTTCGTACAACTTGCTGTGACAACAATATTTTCCCTGTGTTCTCTAAACTTTTTGTTTCTATTACAGACGGTATCAAAACAATAACACCAACTGTGTTTCACGCTGACTAACAAAGAAATGAGTTCTGGAATTGATTAAATACTTTAGATGAAACATGCATTTCTGGCAAAGTATCACTTGTCAGAAATTTTTTTTTTCATAATCTGTTAAATAAAAAAACAGAGATAAACGAAACATTGTTTTACACATTCGCGAGCATATCAATGTTTTCGAAATTGTTCGTATCCAAAGATATATCTGAAACATTTGGAAAAGTTAACAAAGTTTAACAAATGACTCGTTTCTCAAAATACAAAAAAAATGCTTTTTGTCGCATTGTAATATTTCAACATAATTTATTGAAATTTCATGAAAACTTTATAACTTCTTTGATTTTGTTAGTCCTAAAATAATAAAAACTCCCCTAGTCGAATGCAATAAAGAAACTCTAGCGATAACTTTACTCTTGAAATTTTATTAAAAAATTAGACATTATGCTAAAAGATCCGAGCCTCTTCTTCCAAGCGTGTTTGTAAATTTGTTCTTTTCTTTATTTAATTTTTGAAACATTACAAAAATAAAATTTACGTTTTATCATTTAGAACAAATTGAACACGATAAAAAGTTTTATTTAATGAAAAAACATTATCACAACATTTTTTTTGAAATTTAACATAAGTCACAAAAAAATCGAATGTTTATTTTACTGAATTAAAACAACGGAATTTTTCTTATTGGAATTTTTCACTTACATTCCAATAATTATTTTTTATACGGGGTACGGAAGGTATCGCTGTGCTTTTCAAGATTTATTCATAGTCTATTCATTCAAAACCCCTCTTTCGCGAGTTTTTCAATGGCCAGATACCCAAAATCATTAAAACCATGCGGGGGAGGGGGTTTGGAATTTTTTTGAAAACTGTTAAATATAAAAACAGAGATAAGGGGAAAACATTCCAGTGCATTTTCGCGATCGTATCGATGTTGTTAATATTGTTTTTACCAAAGAATGTATTTGAAACACTTAAAAAAGTTAACAAAGTTTGAAAAATGAGTCGTTTATCAAAATTGCACATGCATATAATTTGTTGACAATTTTATACATATTCTTTAAAATTTGAGTTGTCCTTGTTCCAGAAATGAAAGTTGCTAAGATGAAATCATCATAGATAGATTTTGGCATCCAACCTTTCAGGAAAAAACTCCAAAATGAAAAATCACCCAATTTCTCTCACCAACTGAATGTTTCTAAGGATCAACATAAATAACCAAGTCTGTGCCTTTCAAGATTTATTCATTGTCTATTCATTCAAAAATCCTCTTTCGTGAGTTTTTCAATGGTTTTGTACCCAAAGTCATTTATATGGGTATGTAAATAGACATCAAGAATCTCTTCATCGGGGCAGATTCCAGTAGCAGCACAGATCCACAGAAAATTCGATTTCACAAGAGTGTTTTCATCTTGTGATGTGTAGTTCAGACCTCTTCCAGATTCAAGAATTTCTTTACAATTATCACCACCTTAGTATCTTTGATCAGAAACTTCCGTGAAGTACTTACCAGAAACAGGTGCCACAATTTTTGCTCTACCCTGCTTGTCCTTGTAAAAGTATCCTCCACCACTGTCTCCCTAAAGGAAGTTTAACCTTAGAGCTGCACAAATCAACCAAACCCCGCAAGATGAAGAATTTGTGCTCAATGTGCACACAGTGTTAGAAGGAACCTCTCTTCGACACTCGGCCACTTTTGTATTAAGCAACCTCAGTTCATTCATGCTCCTCTTGTAATCTGGTTTCTCAGGACTGAACCCATTACCGTATCCAGCCAGTTGTAGTTGTTTACCTTCTTCTACGTCGTCAACTGAAAAATAATGTAGGATCCACCAAAAGATATTTGATGAGTTGCGGCCTTTTTGTGACGGGAGTCTGATTTCTGTGAAGATACTCTTAACTCTTAGTAAATAGTAAGATACCCTTAGATACCCATGACAAAATTTTTGCGGATTCTGTTGAATTAAAAAATTCCCTCAAAGTCATTTGTTAGCTTAAAAATGAAAGCCAAGATTCGCGGTTTTTTGCTTTCTAGGTACGGCGGCCTTCGGCCGCATCTAGGCGTTCTCGTAGCCTTCGACCGCTCGAGTTTACGGCCCAACATTTTACCTTTCCCCCGTCAGATTTCACCGAAAAAATCCGAAAACAATCTCAAAAGTTTTATAAGTTTTAGATTTAAAAAAAAAGATAATTTATATGCTACTGGCGCAGTTGTAGCCAAGTAAACTTGAATTAGAATTAACAGCGGTTTCCTAAGAGCGCCAAAATTTGTCTTCGAGTCTTGAAAGAGAAGGGAACAATTTTTGGTAGTTATCTGCAGTGTGACTTATAAAACGTAAAAGATTGGACACAGTAAAGGTCAAAGAATAGAACAAAAGTTAAGACGCGATGTCTGAGAGACTGACAGATCCAAAATCATAGAGGACGAAACTTTTCATCTTGCTTTATTTGAGCTGAAACGTCTCGTATGAGACTTCTAGGACGCCTAAAGATGCGAAAGAAACCATTTCGATTTTAATCGATTATCGATTTTTGGGTCGGAGTAATGGACCCATGGGGTTGTGTAACTACCCTCAAACTTCAAAAACTACCAATAGTCAAAATTTTCCTGATCAAATCGATGGAAAATTTCAGATTCAAAGTCGATTTCCGTCAGATTTTTCGGACTTTCATTTTTCAAAATGTGCAGAAAAATGTGGTGCATCTCTCCGGAATAGCGGTTTTTTGCAGCGCTTATATGACAAACGTCGAAAAATGCGAAAACTGCATTTTCAAACGTAAATTTTCATTTCATCATTTTTACAAAATTACAGTACTCTACCGTAACCCAGATCAAAAAATCAATATTGACATAAAAGTTTTAAAATGGTCTTTACAGTCCACAGAAAGGTTATAGACCAAGTTTGGGTCGAATCTAGTGCTATCAACTTTTTCCTAAGACAGTGGCTTTAAAGTAAGGGGCCTTTTCATTTCATTTTCGATCGGATACCGTCGGAAATTATGCGAATGAACTATGCAAAATTGTCTCGCACTCTCCTCATTTTCACAGCTATCTCAGTCAATTAGAATGAATTCGGTTCATTAGCATCCCTTGTAAATACCGGACACGCAGGGCGTACTGGCCATCCGCACAATCTGCGGATGGTCGGCCGTTTTTGGACACTTTGAAGCCAGGTCTATCGAAAACGGTACATTTCCGACCCATAGTCATATACATTTTCTTGATCAGCGAATTTTTCTCTTCTAGATGGGCCAATGTTGTAAAACCCGCCTGACTGTCCCTTTAAGGACGCCACTCGAATCTTACAGAGACGAGGGTTAATGCACTCTACCCAACTCTTACCGCTAAGACAAGCAGGTTGAACAAAATTCGAAATGTTCACATCTTCTGCCAATTAAATTACCGCAACGTCTCCTCTTAATACGGGTCGATCCCAGTTACATTTATGAGGTATGTACGTTTTGGGTATAAAAACCTATAAAAATCAGTTCATGGATACTTTGAAAACTAATTACCTTCTCAATCGAAACGTTTATGTCTTCAAACGGAAATCTGCTGCTTTCCAGACTCTCCATTATCCTAATCGTAATTCTGTCTATGGACTGCACATTTTCTGTTGAAAAACTCAGTATGTTTTCTGTTCCGAAGCTAAAAATGGTTTAACGATATAAAATAGAGGGAATGGTAACTCTATGGCAAATAAAAAAAAACCAACCACTTTAGCATATTGTTGAAGCAATGGGCTGCCGTGAGAACATGTCGAGAACTTATTAGCGAGCCGCTGCAGTGACCCCTAGTTTTGTTAATACGATCTTCCATTGTCATATTGGGAAACCAGGCGTCAGTTTTATCCAAACGAACTACCCATGGAACTTGGATACGTGAAATATGCGGCGTGTTCATTGATCGACGGATCGGCAAAACTGCAAAGTTGTCTGTGAAAGTGTGTGTGTGTGTGTGTGAGTGTGTGAGTGTGTGAGTGTGTGAGTGTGTGAGTGTGTGAGTGTGTGAGTGTGTGAGTGTGTGAGTGTGTGAGTGTGTGAGTGTGTGAGTGTGTGAGTGAGTGAGTGAGATAGTGTGTGTCCGTGACTGAGGTTAGACGTCAAAAATTACCTTTAGGTACTCCACATTCATGTTGTAGAACCGCATTTTCAATGAACGAGAGCCGTTCAGTAAAGACAAGTAATGGCAAAAAACACAGCAACCAGGCAACTAGCATGACTGTCAAAACTAAACTTTTTTCGCCTTTACACGAAATTTCTTTTAATTTCTTTCAATGACGCATCTTTGACAAAAGCGGCGCCGATGTTTGAATCTTTTCAAATTTCCGCGTACCACAAGAGAATTACAAAAACTAAAAATCAAAGTTTCAGCAGATTCTGAAGTGGTAACAACATTTACAGGCCAAAAACTGAAACTTGTTCATCTTCTTGACATTTTTTTGACTAACAACTAAACTTTCCTCCCAGCACCACTAAAAATGAAGAAGTCTCTAGTGAACAAAATAAAACATTAGACCTATTTTCGATAATCTTGAAATTTCATTTTTGGAGAGCATTGTTTCTATAAAAACTTATTTTCATCTGCAAATGGAAATGTTATTTTTATAAAAGAGGGGCGGATAGTCAGGAATCTTTTAAAAAAGCAGTTGACGGAGTAGAACGTTCATAATTGTCGAATGAAATATTATAATCTGAACAAAACTTACAACAAAGGTCGAAATGTTTCCAAATTTCTTTTAAATAATCCAAACCATCTAATTGTAATTTTTTCAGAGTAACATGGAATTCATTGTTCGCAGGCATAGTCCATTCAATTGTGTCAACATTCCCTGTTTTTGAATTTTCAAACCCGTAAAACTTATGGTTTTTAGCATTTTTAAGTGTTCTGTTTTTATAAATCTGAACTTTTGTGCAATTTCCAGTAGTGGTGTGCAAATATTGCAATAATTATGACTTCATGAAAAGGGGGACTCAAAGCGATACGCATCGAAATGATCGGGAAGAAAATTTCATCAAACATGTATGAAACATACAAAGTTTTTAATTTATCAAACAAAATAAAACGCTGGTTTAAACGTTTTCAGCACAAGTTTTGGTATAAAACATTTTTAATTTTATCTTCAATTTTTTTTTAGATTTTCTGTCCTTAGTACCTTCTGTAGCTGGAAATTCTATAGTGCGCATTATTTAACATTCAAAAAGTATTCGACGTTACAAAAAAATAAAAGTTCTTTGGAAATATTTTTCTTGTAATGTATTGGAAATTGGAGATATCATATTGTGTGAGGATTTACTCATATAAGCCTTCGTGTCAATTGATTTTCCAGTTTTCCTCTTTCTACACATTGTTTAAAGAAAGATATCACACAATTGTTTTTCACACAATTGTTTCGTTTCAAACTAGCACATTGAAATAATTTTGCTTTGTCTCCGATATGATCCTTCGTTAAAAAATTAGTCAAGCCTTTTTCAATTTCCAGAAAACAATTCTTGCCATTTTTCTCCTAGAAGACTTATCGAGTGTGTCGAAAAGATGAAGCAATCAAACATATATGAAATATGTAGAAAATGAAGTAATGTCATGGAAAAAAACCAGCTCATTTTTTAAAAAACGCTATTACTTTATTTTTTTTTGAAATGGGAAATTGAATTGGTTTTTCTAACACAAGAAAAAACTTTTATAACATACCGAATTTACAAAAGCAAATTTTGAAACGATTTGGTTTACAAAGTAAATAAAAAAATCACTTTAAAGGAGTTATAAACTGGAATCAACCTTTTTTTCCAAAGAATTTTTTTCAAGAGATGCTGTTAAAACATACAAATGACCAAACTTTAAAAAGAAGTGAAGAGTTGGTTTATGAACTTTTTACTCACCGCCAAGAAAAATTGTTGTTAAGATTCGTTAATTTCGCGATTTCGGGCCTGCCCGAAGAATTCGCTAGTGAAAATACAATTTTTCCCTTAATATTACAATGGGCTAATTTACTTGACTAATTTTTCAATAAATAACGTTGAATTGAGGTGCACCGTTAAGATGAAAAATGTCCTTACTATATAATTACACACCTCTCATTTTGTTATTTTCGCCAGCTTTTTTGGTAGTTTTGTTAAAAACGCTCTTTTGCCCATGTTCGCCTATATGAGCTACTACTTTACCATTTTTTAACCTTTTATGAACTTTTTTGCTAGCGTAAAAAGAGTCGAAGACTTATCGAATGAGCACAAAAGACGAAGAAATCAAACACATGTGAAACATGTAATAAAGTAACGTTATCTAATGGAAGACACAACTCCGCGCTTAAAAAAACGCGGTTACTTCTTTAAAAAAAAATAGAATTTTGCTTTTGCTTTTCAGAAATAAATTCTGATAAGATTTCTAAGATTCTGATAAGATACCGAATTTACAATAGCATATTTTTGCACCGAGTTGGCTTACAAAGTAAATAAAATGACAGAAGAGTATCCAATCAACCTTTTTTCAAGCAACTCTTTGATGAAAAGCTAATGAAACATGGAAGCCACAAAATTTATATAAAAATAAAATACATATGGATAGTTGGTTTATAAACGCTGAATGTTTCATGACAACCAAAGAACAATAATCACTAAAATTAGGGTATTTTGCGATATCGGGCTGATATTAGAGTTCTATAATTTTTGTTTTTTTTAGTATTCCGTTGAACTAAAATAAATCGTTTTTAATACGGTTTGCACCCGTTTTTTTTCTTTTCGTTTAAATTGAATCCTTTCGTTTTTAAAAATAAAATTGTTGCAAAGTTACATATTCCTTCAATTTTTATAATCGGCTTTTGGTTCCATTCTGATAAAACTTCGAAATTAAGTTTGCCCATAAATTTTAATTTCACTGCTATTATGTTATTTGACGGTAAAATTTAAAAAATAACTGGCATTACATATCGTTGGGTGTAATTCTGTTTTAACGCCGAAAAGTGTTTTTATACAAATTATCCCTTTTGGCGTGATAAACTGATAAAATGGCACAACAGGCAATAAACTACAAGTAATCCTCTGTTTTCAGAAATCGAAAAAAAATCAAAATTTGTCAGTGTTCCCAGTTTTTGAAATTTCGAGCCCTTTCATTTGCTGATTTTTACCGTTTTTATAAATCGGAACTTTTGTGCAATTTCTTCGGAGATTATTTCGGTCAGTCCACCCGTCCGTGTTCTAATGAATACAATAACAAAAAAATGTGTCGATTGGTGATTTTCCAAATTCGGGGCCCGCAGCTGAGATTTTTTGTGGAAATTGGCCCGAAGCAGTTTTCAGTTTCTTTTAAATCTGAAAATTACAGTGCGAATCTACTTCTACTTGACTAAGCTTTCATGAATCAAAGTTGCATTGAGTATTTTTAAATTACAACGTTAAGATGAAATTTGTTCTGACTAAATAATTTTGCACCTCTTATTATGTTTTCGCCAGTTATTTTGTACTTTTGTTAATAAATGTTTATTTGTTCATCCGTCAAGCCACACGTTTGCATTTTTTCATATCTCGAGGACGATATTTCATCCAAAATCTAAAAAGAATGAAAACATCGAACGTGTGAGAAACATTTGAATCATTTATTCGAAAAAATTTTGCAACTTTAGAAAGGTAAAAATAATAAAAAATATAAAAATGTCCCTCCGATAAAACGATAATGAAACATTTGATCACTTTGGGCTTTGAATGAAAAACATGTACATAATATAATAAAATTAAGGGGGCCGTACTTGTTCCCAGTACAAAATGTTGTTTAAAATTATCAGTAACATTTAGGTGAGTTTAAACTTTAACTTAAAGTGTTTTTAAACTATTAAAATAATCGTTTATTAAAATAAACGATTTATTTTATGTGCTCGTTGTTGAGTAAGCAATAACACTTGAATAGATTTTATTTTGCTGATTATTTTGATTGTTCAGTTTTCTCGACCTCGGTCCGAAAACTAAATAATTTAGGTTTAACGAATTTATCACTTGAAAACACCATTCAATGAAATGAACGAAAAGGTCGCTTTTAATTCGGTTCGTTGTTGTTTTCTTTTTCTTTTTTTCTTATAATAAAATTGTTGCAATGTTACACAATCTTTTCTTTTATCTTAGTCTCCAAATGGCAATCGGTAAATCCTTGAAAGCCGGAAAAAATGTTTTTTGATTAGATTCTGTCAAAAACATAAGTAATGTCATACTTTTGCAATTGATTTCACTGCTATTTTCAATTGCTTTCATTGATCTCACTAAAACTTTTGTTATTCGTTATTTATCATACGTGTAAAGTAAATATATGTGTAAACGATGGAAAAATAACGTATTGGAATTATAAGTTTTATTATGACTTTAATCAACTACGTTTCCTCGCAAAAACAAATGATTTACACCTAAATTATCACTTCTCGCGTAATAATCTGTTGAAACTATAGACATATTGAAAACTTTTTTTTGGTGCACTTGGAATAAATGACCCTGCTCTCAACGCTTACATTCTCAACAATCTAACAAACAAAAGCGTTGAAACATTGCAAAATGGTATTTAAAAAAATCAAATTATTTAGTAATTCGAATTACAACAGTCCTATAAAATGTATACGGAGATCACGTAAATACCGGTCCTGCATGAATTAATTGTGAATAAAAATGCAAGTGAAACATGTATCCAATCGCAAAAAAACCTAAATTATCCTTGCGTGGTATTAGGTTGATACTACACTTGGTGTTTAGCATTCAAATTAAATTCAAAAATATAACATTCAATTGAATTTCATTCGAGCATACACATTCCTGCATGAATGAATATTCATTAAGTGAAATATTTTGTAGAGTCTGCCCTGATTTTTCATAAAAATAAGCTTTCCTGGTCATTGATTTCTATGAAGTACTCTTAATAATAATGGTAATAATAATGAGAATAATAACCCCAACGTTTCATAATGTTTTACTCAAACTTATGTACCGGTTCACACGTCTTCGGAATTTATTCCATTCTGCTAAAAATTTGAATAAATTAAATTTTTTTTTCGGCTAAATTTTAACTTCACTGCTAATTTGTTATGTGTTCGTTAACGTATACTTTGAAGTAAGTGAAAATTTAACAAACAAAGAAAGTGACTTTACGAAAGAATAAGATTTCAAACTGTGTTCAACACGATTTCCTCGCAAAAAAAGGATTTTCACATATTGTTTTTTTAAACTTTTTGCGTGATAAACGTCTAAATGACAATTTTTTCATCACAATTATGTTCTCTGGGGCAACAATACATGTACAAAACGGTACATTCTTTATACATCTAACAAACTAAAACATTGAAACATTAAAATAGTTTGAAAATGAAACCTAATCACGTACTCATTGATTCTTGCATGAACAAATTTGGAATAAAAATAAAGTGAAACATTTGGTGAAATTCAAAAAAAAATTGATTCTTGCATTATTTTACCCTAATTTTTAAGTTTTTCATAAAATCATGCTTCCCCGGTGATTGATCTCTCTGAAGTGCTCTTTAGATCCTCGTAATTTCTCGCCTTCCCCTGTCTCGGCGTGTAAGTGTTCGGCTCAGGTATCACCTCTCTTTTTCCCTCCGCGTCCAGTCCTCTGTTTGTCCGATTGAAACGCTCTCACACCTGCCCTGTCCTTTAGCGGCAGTCCCCGCGGCGCCGTTCTCCAAACAAGAAGGGCTTTTTTTGGATCTTTGGACCGTTCGGCGTGAAATTTTGGTCACTTTAAACTTCGTTTAGTGTTTTAAGAATCGCTTGAAGTTTATCTTTCCGGGGTTCATACGGTTTATAGTCTCATATCTCTTTTTGTATCATGTCTCTCTCTGCCTTATATCTCTCTTGGTCTCATATCTCTCTATATCTCATCTTTCTTTGTCTCATATCTCTCTTTGTTTTTTATCTCTCTGTCTAATATCTCTCTATGTCTCTTATCTATCTTTGTTTCATATCCTTCTTTGTCTCATATCTCTCGGTCTCATATCTCTCTCTCTCTTTCTCTCTCTCTCTCTCTAAAATCTCTCTCAAAGTCCTTTTCAGATCTCAAACTCTTCAAAATGCTCCTCATCCTTCTCGAAATCTTCAACATGTTCCCCTCCGTCTCAGCGCAGAACAGATTTCCAGTTAATATTCAAAAACTATTTCAAAAACAGAATTTTTCAGCGAAGTGCAGGAATTAGCAGTTTATCAGAAGAAACATCGAATATCCTCGGAGGTAAGCGAAATACACTGAAAATGCAAAATTCTTGTCACTTTCCAGTTTTATCATAGCATTCAGTCAACAAAGTTGAAAGCTAACTTTTCAGCATTTCGGGTTGAAAAACTTTGCTCTTTTTTGTTGTAAATTGTACAGCACGTTAAACGTAGGGCATTTTAAACTTAAAGGCAGTGTGTCATCAAAATTCGACCTTCTCAGAATTTAAAACTTATACTTTGCAAAATTAGACCTTTCGAAGACGATTTCAACAATGTATATATTTTGTCAAAAATGTGTTTTCTTTGCTTATATTTGGCTTCTCAAAGTTTTCCCGCGAAATTTTTGAACTGAAATTAGCATGCCGTTCTCTCCATTCCTAATGATGAAAATGAATCTCTCGCTTCACGGTACGCTGTGTACAGGTCCACCCGTACATGCGTTGATTTTTCATGACACAGTGCCTTTAAAACAGAGCTGGAGTAACCAAAAGAACACAGAAAACAGTGAGAGGCCAAATTTTAAAGGTTTAAATTATATAATCAAAATACCGGGGTTCTCAAATGACGAGCTCTCCCGCCGGGCCGAGGGATTTTTGGGACGGCCCGGCCCGGTCTGCCCGGTTATGAAAAATTAAATTTTAAATTCTGTGTAAATCGGTACAATAATTTTTTAAACTGTTTTAAATTACTTAATAATGTTTGTTACTAACATATACGTGAATATTAGTAGTACAAAAAAAATGTCACTGACCGGAATCGAACCCTGGTCGTGTGGGTTGCAATCTGACTGGGTGGTCCAAAGGAACGGGCCGAACGGGCCGACCGAGCCGGGCCGACCAAAATTTTTCAACTGGCCCGGCCCGGCCCGTGAGAACTTCGCAAAATACCAAATGTAGATTTTGTTTCCAATAAATTGGCCAATGAACGGACCGATGTACTAATTTTCTAAAAGTCAACCTTTGATAAAAACAACTTTGAAACACAAAGCCAAAAACATTAAAAAAACCTCATGGAACTAACTTTTCTCTTCAGAAAAACAGTCACACGATTTCCCTAAAAACAATGTATCGGTAATAAAAGTTGCAAATTTCTCAAACATATGTTTTGGTTTTATTTTGGTTCAAACTACAGTTCAGCTAATTTTTGTCCAATTTCACGTTTAAAAAGGTATTAGGAGAAAACGAGTTTGCAGGACTTACTCCTTAGGGTTTTTTTAGTAAAGGAAAAAATTAGTCGTTTTTTCACCAGTTAGTAGCTTAGCGTTCTTGACTCCCCACATGTTTCATTGTTCTTTATTTAAAATTTTTAACAAATAGATTAGAAATACAGTTTTCTCGTCAAAAAATGATAAAAACACAAACCGAATATTGAAAAAGCTCCGTGAATAATGATCCTTCGTTTTTTACATTCACCGTTGTAGTACGAGTGTGAAGAAACGTCCGGTTTATTTTCACCATTTGTTACTCTCTTGTAAACTCAGGACAAGTTTGACGTCAGACAGTAAACTAGTGAACAGGGGGAAAAGGTAGAACTAATCTTTCGTAGAGTCAATCTATGATAGAACCATGTGAAACATCAAAGCCCAAAAACAATTCCCCAAAAACTATATTTTTCCCAAAACTATGTATCGTCTTTTAGTTTTGGTCTTATTCTGGTTGAACCTACCGTTCAACTAATTTTTATCTGATTTCACGTTTAAAAATGGTATTTTGAGTATAAGACATGACTAATTTCCTCTGTGATTTATTTCGTTGTATTTAATAAAAAAATTCACAGTTTGTGACAGCTGTAACCCCCGTTCTGTTTCGTCATCCTTAATTCAAAAACCAATGTACTAGATTTACGTATACTGGCCAAAGAAACGTATACTGACCTCTGAACCTGACAAAAATAAAAAAACAGCTTTTGTTTCTTTCTGTTCAAACTACAATTGGCTGTCCAGCTAGGGAGAAAACAATATTTTGCCAACAAATTGATCAATAGAAATCACCGCAGAACTATGTTTCTTAAAAGAAAATTAGTGATTAACACATATGTGAAACATTGAAACGTTTATAAAAATTTGATATTTGAAAAAAAAATCGGTTTTTTTTCAGAACTATTAGCATTTAACAGGCATTCATCAAATTGTATAAAAAAAATCTTTAATAACACGGGTTTGAAACATAAAAACAGCGAAATTTTAAAAACTCATTTGTTTTTCAAAACAGTATCAGACAAATTAAAATTATATTATTGAAAGGTTTGTATCCAAAAAAATGACAAAAAGATCAAACTACAATTTTAGCTTTTTTCCGTCAAACTACAGTTTCACTAAATTTTTGTCAGCATTCGCTGTGAAAGGGTATTTGGAGAATATGAGCATACGGGACTAATTTATTTTATGATTTTTTGTAACATTTAAAAAAAAACTAATCAAAATCGTTTTTCAGATCTTGTCGCAGCTATAAACCCGGTCTACTTGATCATCTTAGCCGTTTTCGTAGCAGCCGGGTGTGCGTTTGAAGTCGCCTATGCCAGCCGAGGAGCGAGGAACACGAGGGCAAACCATGTGGCGGCACGACAAGGACCCGTTCGAAATGTTTAACTTTGTATTTCATGTTATTTTTTGTATTATTTATTTATGTCATGAAATTTTTATTACAAACTTCATTTTCACTCACAAGCACGACAATTTGGCCTGTGTGACGTAACTATGTTCAGACGATTTTTTATTTCTAAGATAATGGCGAAACATTTCGAAACAAATTTGTAAACATTTTATTAAAGCCAATGTAATTGGGATTTATTCTGGGTATGGAAAACGAAGAAACTTCAAAGAAACTGTATCAAAAAGTTTGTTTTTTTTCAAAATTACAGAATTCTACTTCAGGATACCTTATGCACCCTCAGAATTTGGAAAAACTTATATTTTTAATAAATGGATTGGACCGTGTTTTACAAAAACAAAAGATGAAAGTTTTTCTCAACCTTGAGTAACACTGAAGTGCGAGTATTTTGGAATGTCGAAAAAAACCGTGTTGTAGAAACTTTAAAATGGTTTTTTTGGTTAGGGTACTGTAATTTCATCCATCTTCATGAAAATTAAAGTAGTTTAAAACATGAAAAAAAAATTTTTTTTGTGAAACCAGAGCGGCATAAAAACATTTATAAAAACAGAATAACCATTAATAAAATCTGAAAATGTTTGCAATTTTACAAAAACATTCAACACGTGCTCGTTTTTTCTTCAAAAAAAAAAAAAAAAAAAAAAAAATCGAATTTGTGAGAAATGACTGTATCAAATTGGTTTTGCTGCGAATAAAATTCTCCTAACAAGGGAAGGTCGCCAAGGGTCCCGTGGAGATTCCGGGTGAGACCCATATCAATTGAAAGAGCATCCAATAGGTAATTGATCAGTGCAGTTTAAAAATGCCGAAGGCGCTTCACTTTCGAGAACGGAGCTTTTTTGTGCGCGGAAATCCGACGTTTTTGCGCCCCGCTGCATAAAACCAGGCCACGCGCAAACTGACAGCATGGCAGAGTGGCGCAGTTGGTAAGAGTTCGGACTCATATGCTGGAGGTAGTAGGTTCGAGTCTCACCTTTGTAAATCTTTTGCTTTTTATGTTTCTTGAAACTTTACAAGTTTCCGGGAAAAAAAACTTTGAAAAAAAATTTTTTTTTTGCTTTTTACTACAATTTGAATTTTTATTTCGCACGCATAAGCCAATAACCCTCACGATATTTGATAATTACTTTTATTTTGATCGCTTGATTTTCGAAGATTACTGTTGTTACTTCGTTGAAGATGGAAATTCAAGTTGTAGTAAAAAGCAAAAAAAAAATTTTTTCAAAGTTTTTTTTTCCCGGAAACTTGTAAAGTTTCAAGAAACATAAAAAGCAAAAGATTTACAAAGGTGAGACTCGAACCTACTACCTCCAGCATATGAGTCCGAACTCTTACCAACTGCGCCACTCTGCCATGCTGTCAGTTTGCGCGTGGCCTGGTTTTATGCAGCGGGGCGCAAAAACGTCGGATTTCCGCGCACAAAAAGCTCCGTTCTCGAATATGAAGCGCCTTCGGCATTTTTAAACTGCACTGATCAATTGCCTATTGGATGCTCTTTCAATTGATATGGGTCTCACCCGGAATCTCCACGGGACCCTTGGCGACCTTCCCTAGTAAGATAGTAAAGAAACATTAAAATTACTTATAAAGCAAATAATTTCAATTAGTTGAGGATAAAAAACAATGTTTAGTTTGATACAGAAAAAAATATAATCAGTTGTTCAAAGAATTGGAAACAAGGAAAAAATGTAAGAAAACTATTTGAGAGTTGAGTAGAAAAAATTACTAACTTTTCCGTACTAGATTTATGTTTTAGGTCGTAAAATATTTTTATCGCTAGTTGGCCAAATTTTAATATCATGTGCTGAACATGGAATGGAAAAATTACCGCGGTTGGAGTCACTAATTTCTTAAACATCGCAAAAACATTTAACTCAAATTACAATTGTATTTTTAAAAATCGAATATTTTCGTTCAGTTAATTTTCCCGTCAAAGTTTTTGAGTGTCAAGAATCCTTTCAAACTTTGTAACTTATTAAGAAGTGTTATTTTTTTTAAATACTTTGTTTATGTCAATAAGTTTTTTTTGAACATATCTATTTTGTTGTAAAATGACGTCATTTTATGCTTTATGACATCTGGCTGACCAAAATAACGCAAAACAAATAAACTCAAAAAGTCCATAATTACAACTGCAAACAAATGAATGCAGGGTAAAAAAAATATATGATGAACTTAAAGCCCTGAGGTATTGCTGCTTTTATTAGTGTTATATTTCTGAAATATCCTCAAAACATTAAAATAACTTTCAAAAAACAAATAATTTAAT
The DNA here is from genome assembly GCA_964057215.1 of Oscheius myriophilus. Lineage (NCBI taxonomy): Eukaryota > Metazoa > Nematoda > Chromadorea > Rhabditida > Rhabditidae > Oscheius > Oscheius myriophilus. The sequence continues at coordinate 9,832,981 of OZ059906.1, forward strand.
TTAATCGGGAATAAAAAATCCTTGCACTTAGGAAAAACCCAAAAGCTTTTCGTTTTAGTTTAGGGGCTAAAAATTATTCCCTTTTTTCAGTGTTGCGAACCTATGTATACAAAACTTTATCCGCTCAAGTCAACCAAACACACTGAAATGTTTTTTTTTACAATTGAGCTGAATTTAAAAATAAAAAAAGTAGACGCAAATTTACTTCTCTGATTTTTGCGACGGCAATTTGGGACGCGAATTGTTTCATAAGCAAGCATTCATAAAAATTTTGTAACAACTTGATAGTTAGACATTTTCTGAAAAATGGTGATATAACTGGTGTTATGCGAACCGAAAGACTTGTGATAAGACTGAAACTTTTCACAGAATACATCTAGGAGAATACACCTTTATTTCAAACATGAAAAATACACCTAGCATGAAAAAGATCGTGAAAATCGATTATCGATTTTTGGACCGGAGTACAGTAATTGACCGCTCGGGGTAATGCAACTGTCCTCAAAATTGTGATAACGACAACTTTCAGGTATGAAAACTACCGAATTGACATGATTGAAAAAAAACAAACTGAAACATTGGCTTAAAATGTGATACGAAAAATATTTTGAATAAAAAAACGAGTATGAATTGACGAGAATAGGTAAAGTTCATATCAATTCAATGGTTCTGAAATCTTTAATTGCGATTTAGTCGTAAAGTTTCGTTTACAGCAGCGAAATGCAGTAGCGCACCGAAAACTTGCCAAGAAACTGAAACATCTTATCAAAAACATTTGTTTTGGAAAAATCAATAAAAACCTCTCCTTTGTGTGTGTTTTTTTTTGCTTACGGAATAGGGCTGGGGAGGTAGGTCAAATAATAAATAACGTTTCCGTCAAACAGAGTTGGCTAACTGATTTTCAATTAGCCTGTTGGAAAAAAAGGTTGAATCAACCAATTTTAACTAATCCCTCATCGAATAGGGTTTGTTTTTAAGAAAAGGTTTATAAAAAAAAGAAGAAAAGGTTCATAAAAACATTTAAAAATGTTTTCATGAACCTTTTCTTGTTTTTTTTCATGAACCTTTTCTTAAAAACAGACCCAATTCGACTAGGGATTAGTTAAAATGGGTTGATTCCAAACCTTTAAACGCATTGAAACATTGGGACGGTTTTTTTTGAATAATCTACGAATTGATATAGTAAGTACTTAGAAATTTGTGCAATACTCGCACAGACACTCCAAAATGGGGATTTTCGTGAACTCACTACTACATGCATTTTGCTTTATTCGCGCCCCGAGAAAACTCAAGAACAAAATGAAATATTGTTTTGAAACGAACAAAGTGTCATGTGCGCTATGTGAAAACAAAAGAAAGGCCCGAGTTTGAATGAATGAGTTCAGATTATCGATCCATTTTATTTTATTGACGATTCTAGGTTTTGATGATTTTTTTGTATATGGAAGAACTTATTTCTCACCGAAAAAGGCAAAAAAATACTATAAAATAATTTTGGTTATAACATCCATCAAATTTTCATTTGAATTACACACTTTGTACCGTCACATTAAGGTTCTTCTTTATGATTACAAAAGGCGGGGCAGTAATTTTTTTCCTCACTCGGAGATCGGTCAATTGAGGATTACCTAGATTGTGAGATGAAATGGGCTCGTCAAAACATTTAGGGAACGTCGATTTGAAAACTCAGATCGGGGATTCATTAGTTCAGTTCACTTCTTAAAACAAAATGGTCCCAATGAAACACTGGGACCATTTTAAATGTCTTCAGAAGTAGAGTTTGTATTGTCTGTTTTAAAAAAAATTCGGTGGATACAAATTGTTGTAAGTTGTAGTTAATTGCAAACAGGCAATGATAACTCGACATTCGTTAAAAAAAATAATTTAGTTTTACATTCCTGTTATGTTTTAATTGGTAAGGTGGTGTCAAAAGTTTAACCTCTTCCGTGGACCCACCCAAAAATTTGCTAATCCATTGAAACAGTCGATCAAAATGTTTTCGAACAATTAATAAAAATTTGGGGAACTTTTAAGAACCCAAAAAAACAACCTTTGGAAACTTCTTAACAATAGTTGGAGGAGATTTCAGATATACTCATCTCTCTTTCCCCCTCTTTCTCTCTTTGCCTCTCTCTGTCTCTTTGCTCTCTTTTTTAATCTATTTGTCTGTCTTTATTTATGTCTCCCTTAAAATAACAAAAAAAAACAACAAAGATTTATCGCACAAAAGTTTAAAAAAAAACGAAGCGTTGGTAGTGGAATGAAAATCTATTTTTTTTCTTAAATCCACTTAACTTTTACTGGCAGCATGTTGTTAATTTTAGCTACACCCAATTACAATTACAACTGTACATTCCCTGGTTTGCTGAGATTCAGAACAAACTGAAAAAATAGTATGTATAAAAAAAAGTGTAAACCACACCTAAAGAATCTCATTCGTCGCAGGGTGAAGGGAAAAATTGATACAGGGCGGCCTATTGTTGCCCACTGCGGTTTCTCCATTATAACCACATTTGTTTTTACTGAAAATACAAAACACAGGATTTGAGTGAAGAGAACCCTTTTTTAAATTTCTGTGTTATAACAGATAAAAAAACTCTTTTAAAAACTCAAATTTTTGGAAAATGGTAGTGATCTTCAGTTAATCAATCAGTTCTTGATGTAAATGTACTGTCAGTTTCTTAAACAATTTCCCGAGGAGCGAAGACGATTTCAAATTGCTCATTAAAGGTGTACCACATTTTAGTAAAACAGAAAAGGATGCAGCCAAAATTTTACAAAATACTTTTAAAAAAAACTTTCGAAAAAAACTGGCTGTTTCACTAATATTACGAGGGTTTTCCGTTAATGATCGTTTTCAATTTTCGAAGAAATTTTTGAAGGTTTTTGCTTTTAAACTTAAATGAATTCTATTTTATTTTTACTAAAAAAAAGTTTTATAAATTCAAGTTTTATTTTAAAAAAAATTTATGAATTCGATTTTTATTAATGGGGATCCCAGAAAATTGACAAAAACCACATCTTTAAAAAAACAAAAGCCATTTAATTTTTAAAAAAAAAATTAATTATTTTACCGTATAATGCAAAAAAATTTTTATGCTGTTTTCAAAATGATTTTAACAGCGGAATGTTTCAAATTTGTGATTTGAAAATGTTAGGAAACTTCATTTAATAGCGGTACGACTAACCTTCTAAAAAAAATTCTTGCAAAAGTTGTTGTTGTTTTTTTTTTTTTTTAAGTTGTTGTTTATAATGTTTCTGCATACGCCAAAAAAACTTACAGCCGTTACCAGTGTTTTGCCACGATGATTGTTTTTTGTTACCCCGCTTTTTGTGAATATCACAAATTTCGGTTTCATGTCTTTACGTGTCTTCTGACTGTTTTTGCAGAAATTTTTTTTTAAAAAAATGGTTTTATTTGATTCACTTCTTTAACATTTGCACACTTTTAAGAAAAACCCTTTTCAAAGAATTTTTTTGAAAATTCTTTCATTTTGCCACTTCCGCGGTTCTGAGAAACTTGGTAACTTTGCCTCCCAGCATGCTATAAACCTTAAAAGGACGTTAAAGACATAAATACGCTTAAACTAACCTTCGGTTTGATGTAGTAGAAAAAAGGCTTTTTTGTCCTGAATCGTACTTGCCAGCATCAACTCGGGCATATGCATGAATGTAGACATCGACTTGAACAGACTAGAAACCTTAATAAAGAAAAGTTGATAAATAGCCACAAATTCGTAAATTTTTAGTAATTTACGCCTAACAGCAGACACAAGTTTCACAAGTTTGTGGGAAAAAAATACTTCAAACAAAAGGTGTCAGAATAATTCTGGGTGTGAATTTTATGCTTTTATGATTGATTTTTATGCATTTTTATGATTAATTTGAATACTGGCATCAAGAATAGACGAATTAGTCAAAACATTTTATTTTTGCTTCATCAAAAATTTGAAACAGCGGTGGAAATTATTTTTGAATTAAGAACAAGAAATGGTTTTAACTTTTTTTAAAAGAACCTTTTTAAAAAGGTAATAAAAGGTAATAAATAATATAGAGCTGATTTAGGCAGTTTGGAGAGCGGCTTGTCTTGAAAATCTTTTATTTTTCAACTTTTCAACATTCGGGGGAAAAACGGGCTGGCCCGAGAAAATTATTCGATAGGCGAAAGTTTTGAAAAACGGCAAAAGCGTGAAACGTTTAATGGCTACAGTTTCATTGTACTTTTATGGCTATAACTATGTTTCCAAATTGTTTGATTTTCTCAAATTGAAACCGTAGCGTAAGTAGAACATTTTGTTGACATGACTAAAAAAATACTTACCAAAAAACTGAATCTATCCAAGAACACATCACACGATCCATGACTAGGTTTGTTTTTTTCTTCAGATAACTGTTGAGATGAAATATGCACCTGAAGTAAAATTACATGAAAAACAGGTCTGAAAAGGTGAAATTTAGGAGAATTGGGTCAACAGAAGAGAGAGAGAGAGAGAGAGAACGGGCTGTAATTGTGAACGAACGGCTCAGCGGCAGTTTGGTTTTCGTCCTGTGGCGTTCGAAGCCATTCGATCAATAGGGCGCGTGTGGCTGATGGAAAAGTACGTGCCAGGATGTTACGGGAACGGGCGCTAAAAAAAACGCATCTGCGGTGCACCGACGCACGGCGTTGCCCGCAACATGTCAGAGCTTAGAAAATGAGGCTCCCAGCTGACTGTTGCAGTGGGGCAGGCATGGACGGGCCCGTTTCTAGGGAAAACTCATATATACATTTATAAATATTGGCCAGCGCCTCCGAAACTAGTTTCTGCATGTGAAATTAATCATCGAAACATTCACATAACGGTCATTTTAATTTTAAAAAATTTGGTTTATTTTCGCTAGTTCTAAGAACGTTTTGTTAAACACAACATGTTTCCTCAAACCTATTCGGGCGAACTAAATTAATTTAATGTGAGCAAACTATTTGCAAAAAGTTTTCGCAATCGCAAAATTGGGTGTAGTATATTGGAACTGGGAAAGTGGGAAAACTGTTATATACACTCTCCCGAAAAATTTAGGAGCAACCTGAAACATTGCCTTAAAAAGTCATATAAATACAAAATGTTTCCCTCTAACAATTTCTCTCTATCTCTCCTCTATATCTCAATTTTTTCCCGTATAGTCCTAACGTCAATTTTTCTTTCTCACAGAGGTTAGTTCGTATTACCCGGTTGTCCTAGGTCATCAGAAAACCAGTTTGTAGAAACATTCAACCAACACAAATCGCACAATTCACATTCACACTGCCATTGGGATTTTTGTATATTTTCACTCTTAAAATTAATTATCTCTGAAGTCTAGCTTGTTCAGAGTATACACAACAATGTTGCGTAAATGCAGTGCCGACTAGCTATAAAAACGGTTACGTCTAACTTTTTGTCTCTCTCTTAAAATAAAATCTAGACACCGAAACAAAAATAAAGACATTTAATGTTTATTGAACAAACAAATTTTCCGGGGTGAGTTGGATGAGACCATGTTTTCTTTCTTCTAGTACATCCAGTTTCAAGGACACAAACTGTAGTTCTGGCTACACCCCATCACATTTCGTCCGAAACAGTTTCTCATTTGGTTGAGAGAGAACTAAATTTGATAACATTTAAAAAAATCTGCAATTGGAACCCTCCCGGTAAATTTCATCCTTCCAAGGGTAATGCGTGAAACTTGCTTACAGCAAACCAGGTCAAAACGCTAAAAAACATTTCTAAAAAAAAGAGGGATCGAAACATACCTGAAGAATTTCATTATTCTCGCATTCAGTGCGCTGGGGACACGGCATTGAGGCCGGCCTACAGTTGCGGAGAGGGGCTTTTCGTGGTTACAACATTTAAATCAACTGACTAGGGAAGTCGGTCAACCTCGCCGTGGAGTTATGGGTTGAGCTATATATCATTGAGAAGGGCATGGGATGGGGATACAAGAAGTGAAGTCAAAAGTTGCCAACCTCTTTTCGTTTTCGAGAAATATGCGTTTTTGTGCGCGCGAACCTTTTCCCCAGCGCCGGCATAAAAGCCCGCGGCGCGGGCATGGTTGCCGTGGCAGGGTGGTCCAGTGGTAGAGGCCCCGGCTCATGAGCAGAAGGTGTCAAGTTCAATACCCCTATGCTGTTTTTCTTTTGCTTTTTATCCAACTTTTCGAAAAATGTGAACATTATAACTTTTGTAAGTGAAAAAAATTCCTCAATTTTTCGTGAAGATTCCACTCTCTTCTTGAAATAAGGGAACTGTTTGAAAACGTTACCTGATCAGCATACAGACCAGTGTGATTTTTTTTTGTAACTTCCTGGTTACTTTTTGTTTTTGGCAACATTTCCCTTTTTACAAAAAAATTTTCATTTACAAAAGTTATAATGTTCACATTTTTCGAAAAGTTGGATAAAAAGCAAAAGAAAAACAGCATAGGGGTATTGAACTTGACACCTTCTGCTCATGAGCCGGGGCCTCTACCACTGGACCACCCCGCCACGGCAACCATGCCCGCGCCGCGGGCTTTTATGCCGGCGCTGGGGAAACCGCGGGGTTCGCGCGCACAAAAACGCATATTTCTCGAAAACGAAAAGAGGTTGGCAACTTTTGACTTCACTTCTTGTATCCCCATCCCATGCCCTTCTCAATGATATATGGCTCAACCCATAACTCCACGGCGAGGTTGACCGACTTCCCTAGTGAAAATAAAAACAAATTTTAGGACTCTGACACACATTTTTGAAGAATTTTTTGAGTTCGATCCGCTTACTGATTTGACAATTGTTTTCAAGAAAATCAAACGTTGAATTCCATTTCGCGCAGGAGAACTGGAACATTTGAAATTAAAGTAACCCTCTTTTCAAGTTTATTTTTTCAATAAAAATTATTTATGCGGGTATCCTTATGTATCTGCAAAGCAAAAAAAGCAATTTTTCATAAATGTCATATAAATGTTCCGCCGACTTCATGAAATAAACTCATAGGATGAATTTCTGATGATTGGTATCTTGCGGTTGCATTTGTAATTTTATCGTAAAATTCACCTGAATACATTTTGGAACATGAAATTTGGCAAAATTCTTTTTTGAAGTTCGCACCATTCTGGCGTCTCTTAGATCTCCATGCTCTCTCGGTACTCAGAATCGGTGTATTCCAAAAATCCGGGATCGAATGTTTTGAAAAAGTTGCAATAAAAAAACTTTGAATTCTCGCACTTTGAGAAAATTTTAGTCGACGGAAAGAAACTCTCACCTTAATTGTTAAATTCATTGTCGTCACCGTCTTCCCATTAAAAAACATCTGAAAATCATTTTTCAAAACGATTTTTCAAAATTTCCACTTTTGCAATTTTGAATTCTGCAGTTTTAATGCGGCATCGGCTAACTGTCTGTGACGCTGATGTTGAATATAAGGGACACATGACAAATGTTGAATATAAGGGACACAGTCGCGAAATTATTCGGCCGCAGGCCGTTTCACTGAACTGCCGAAGGCTTTGACTTGAGATAAATAGACAGAGAGAGAAACCGAAAGGCCGACAGAGTGAAAAACAGAGATACAGAGAGACAGACAGAGAGACAGACAGAGAGAGAGAGAGAGAGAGAGAGAGAGAGAGACTACATCTCTCTCGCTCTCTCTATGCTATTCTCTATATATCTCTCTGCATTCTTCTCTCTGGTTGCCTCAGATTCTATCTCTGTTACTCTCTTTATCTCCTACCGACATTCTCGGAAGATTAACCTTCCTACCTAACATCATTCTTCCACTGCTTCATTGAAGCGAATTATCTCAATTTGGTGAGTCTACCAGCCCTCTTTACTACTACGTGTGTTCGTGCGTGTGTGTTTGCGCGCGGATGTGTGTGTGTGTATGTGACATCGAAAATAAACGACACAAAGCCACGCTCTACCAACGCTTGGTTGACAACGGAAGCGCAGAAAACGTCTCCGCGGCAGATATCTTTCCACTCAATTGAGCCTGCCGATATTCACCTGGCGTGAGATTTGGTATGATTCCTCCGCTTTTACGGGAGGAAATACACTTTCCCACGATAACAGCAGCAACAACAAAAACAACACATGAAAAATGGCATAGAAGCCCGGGCTGGGAAAGAACGAAAAGATATATCACAATGGCATCGAAGGCTTCAGATCCTTCTATCCAGCCGCTGAGAACGAAAGACCTGAAACTAACAATTTTTCAGTTGGATTGAATAAATTGCTACTACCCCCATTAGATCAAAAACGCCTTAAAAGGAGAGGGAAATGTTATGCAAGAGAGATAACTTTAGCTAAGCGAGGGCATGCTGGAATGAATTTCATTGTAATTGGATGAGATAGCACTGGAAATGAGGAGGGCGCGAGAAAAATTAACATATTGACTATGCATATTTTCCACCCGCATGCAGCAACAAATGAATTGGAAATGCCGCTTTAAGAAGGCCAAGCACAACCCCCCTTGCGTACCCTGAATGGAGCAATGCCTAGTGGCCTGTCCGGGGCATCCATCCCGAGTTCGACTCCAGGCCGAGGCGGTGGGAAAATAGTGTAAGAGGCCAAGTAGAAATAGAAAGAAATAGACAAATGGGGGAGAATTTTGTAATTTTAAATGAAAGTTTTATAAAATCGGCGCGCCTGGTCTCACATGGAGGATTATTAGAAAAAAATTTCGGCAAAGGACCCACTCAGGTGTCAAGGGAAAAATTGTAAATTCCATCATGGGTCAAACGACTAACCTTGAGTCTACGGGAAAAGATGAACGGCAATATCAGACGCATGGCGAATCCTCTGATTCCTCATTGACCAAGTTCCTCTTCCAAATCCTTTTGAAGCGGTGGCACTGAAAATGCATTTTTAAAGTCAAGTACACAAGGTAGAGGATAGGAAAACAAAAATTTGAACTGACCTCATTCTCATCCTGATAAAAATGTCCTTCGTATGCGCTTTCTTTCGCATCAGCGTCGATCCAGCCAGCTGGAACCTTTGAAGGCTCATCTTTGACAGAGAGGGCTGGCCGAAGATTTCATGTAGTCCCAAAAAGACAGGCTTTGGGCACTTGCAGACGAGTGACAACTCTAGCCATAAGCGAGTTTGTACATCTGAAAAAAGAGACAATATTTGCATGTTTGGAGCCGTGATGTTTCCAATAACAACTCAGAAATTAAGCAGAAATTCAACGAACCTTCTTCTGCTTATCCCATTGCCTTCGTCTGTTCATTCGTCCACGTGGATTTACCCTAGAGCCAGCCGTGTGTCAGTTGACGGATCAGGGTAGTTTGGGCGTCTTCTGGAGTCTGAAACGCATGTTTGAGCAGGCTAATCATAAATCTAAATACCTCGGGACTTCATATGTCGAGCGATTCATCTGTTGGCCACAAGACGAGGGGACAGGCCTTTACGCGTCATCCAAAAGAGGATTCAGCGATCTGACTGTTGCCGACGAGTGACAGCTCCGGTTAGCAAGAAGCAGGTCTAAAAACAAACAATATTTACATTTATAGTCCAGAACAGTGAAAAAATAAAAATTTGAACAAACCTTATACATATATCGCATAATCAGCTACTATAATGCATCCACGTCGATCTGCCGTTGAGTCAGCTAGCTGGCGGGAGTCGTCGTTCGCCATCCGTTGTTCAGTCACCCCATTTATGATCTGAAACTCAAGTACAAAGGTTCTGCAAAAGGAAACAAACTTTGTGTGTATTTGCTGGTTTAGGGCGTACTTAGAAGACATCAACGTGGCCGAGCAGTTGTACCTCGTTTCCTTCGGTTTGGCAACTAAAACCACAATATTAAAACCATAAACACGACAGAAACTAAAAACAGTTAATGAACATACCTCTTTTCGTCCTGAAGGCTTCGTCAGTAAACGGAAAGACGAGGAAGGTGGCCGACGATTCCACGTGATTCGCAGAAGACGACGAACTTTGAACAGTTGCAGAGGGCGCGAACACGTCTGAAACGAGAGACGATATTCACCGAATCGACCTTTTTGTTAAAACACAAATCACAACAATAAATAAGTAAGACTCTGAACGAACCTTATCATAGCAATGACAACTTCAGATTTTGTTTATTTGCATCCACGTGGATCTTGGAGCCAGCTAGCTGTCAGGAGTGTCGTATTTTGGGCTTCGACAAAACCGTTTTAGTAACTGAAACCACAACATCAAAATCAATAATAGTTTCCAATTGATGTATACCTGTTCGCGTCCTGAGGGCTTCATTAAAAATGACGTGAAGTGGCTGTAGGTCCTAGTTTCTCCACAGCAGGCAGGCCTTGAGCAGTTGCTAGCCAGTAACATAGCCGCTGAACGAAAATCAGGCCTGAAAACGGAAATGAAAAAATAAAATAATCAGAATTTCAACAAACCTGACGTTATCTTCTGCATGTCTTCAGGCACTCTTACTTGACTAAAAGAAGCTGGGCGTGGCCGTAGGTTCTACCACGATCGAGCGATCGGATAGACCCAGACGAGTGACAGCTTCGTTTGGAGAATCGTTGGTCTGAAACAGAGGCTTCGTTTACAGAGTTACCTCACTCGGGAGCACAACTATAAAAAAACAAAGTTGAACGAACCTCCTTCTGGTCTGCCGGACGATTCTTCTGCATCCACGTCGATCAACCGATAGGCAGCTGTCAGGAAATGTGCATCTTTAAGCCATCCAGAAAACGAAACTGTCGAAACTCGTGACAGCCAGCTGTCACGAGTTTCGATCGTCTTTGGCTCGTCAGGCGCTGGTTTTGACGTGTTGATTACTGAAACAACAAATTAAGATCGATAAACAAGGTACAAATGATCAAATGATGTACATACCTCATAAGGACGCCATCTGTAGACGAAAGGACGAGAAAAGTGGCTGTAGATTCCACTTATTCTGATGTATCAACGTCGATCTATTACAGAGCCAGCCAGCTGTCCGTAGAAGTAGTCATCTCTGCCCCTTTAGTTCTTCGCCGACGAAAGAGTGGCCCCAAATCCGACATTTCCCTCAGAAGGGAGGCTTTGAGCAGTTGTAGGGGAGTGACGGCTCCGTTCCACCACTTTTAAACTAAAGTAAAGCAATGAAACAGTAGGAATGTAAACGAACCTGCTCCCGATGATAATATGTTGAACTGCCTTCATTTCTGGGTTCTTCTGCATTCACGTCGATCTACTTTGGAGCCAGCCAGCTGTCAGGACTGAGAATCCACGTGGCCGAATAGTCGCACCCAGATTCTTGCGTTTCGGCAACTGAAACTCACACAATTAAGTAAACCGAAAAGGAGTGAATAATGTTCAGCTGTAAAGATACCTCCTGACAGTCGTTTGTAGGCGAAATAACGAGAGGAGCAGCTGTAGATTCCGCCTAATCTTCTGTATCCACATAGATCGTTGAGCAAGCCAGCTGCGAGGAGTTTCGATCGACTTTGGTTCACCGTACACCGTTTTGACGATTTGATTGCTGAAATTGGGAAAAAAGATCGATAACCAAGACATTAATGAACAAATGGTGTACATACCTCATGAGGAAGCCATCTATAGACGCAAAGACGAGAGAATTGGCTAGCCCGCCGGCTGCAGATTACACTATTCTGATGTATCAGCTAGCTGCCAGGAGTAGTCGATGCTTCTGCGTATTCAGGAGTTCTTCGACGACAATTCCCACAGAAGGAAGGCTTTGAGCGGTTGTAGACGACTGATTGCTCCTTTCCACCACTTTCAATGAAGCTTCGAACTAAAGTAAAGCAATAAAACAGCTGGAATATAACGAACCTTCTGTTTGTACGATAATATGCTGAAACTGCCTTCATTTTTTGATTCTTCTGAATCCACGTCGATCTACTTTGGAGCCAGCCAGCTGTCAGGTGTAGTCGATCGTTGTCCGGTGTTCAGGCGGTCATTTTCGAACCTGAAACTAAAGTTTACCTGGATAAAAGGGAAAAGCAAACTGTTTAACGAGTTGAAATAGACGCCGTAGATTCCACGTATCCCACGGAAATTGCACGGCTAGACATTTGCAGACGTGTTGTGGCTCCGAGCGGTTGCGCAGGTGCAGGTGAGCTTCATTTGGCTTCAGAAGCAGCTTCTCCGTAGTTATACCTGAAGCAGAGCATTTACGGTGTAGTAATCAGAAGAAATCAGAAGGGGATTCCTCTCATTTTCCCGGCAGTTGATGTAACTGCCGGAATAATGAGAGGTCTGGGGGTCTGCCTTGGTGACACAAAAGCCAGGCCAGGAACAGGCTTGTGGCTTCTGTGCCACCCCACGCCTCTCGGATCACAGGGTTATGGTCGATGCGCCCCTCCAACCATACAATAGCGATCCGGCTTGACGACGAGATTTTAAAAGACGCAAGTGAGTTAAGAAGAACTCTTCTGAGAGTTCGGAATTTATCGACCCACCAGGAGCGCCCGGTGCGTCACTCCTGGGTACGGAAAGTCCCCTGGACCCCCGAGAGACGTGGCTGAGGCAGAAAAAGAGAGGGAAAGAATAGAAAAACTCATCGGATTGGAAGGAAGTGATCGTGGAAGAAGAGGAAGAACAGCTACGGCGGACGGATGGAGGCGGAAGAGATCATTGAACGGTTGGACAGCTGCAGACGACGGTTCGTTCGGCTTCAGAAGCAGCATGAAGAGGAAGAAGGCCACGGATGAAGAGGAAGAACAGCTACGACCGGAGGAGACCGGTGGAGAAGAAGAAATGAAGGAAGAACCGCACACCGGGGAGAGAAAGGGCGGAATGACTGCCACGATGGGGGAGAACGACTTAGCATTGGCATGCTAATCAATACGCTAATACCAAATTTGGTATGATAATCAATGGACGTGGACCGTAAAACGAAAGATTCTCAATTTAAACGGAAATAAGCTGTCAAGAAAAGGAAATGATCGCGGAAAATGGCGGGAATCGCGGCGCCGCCTAGGCGCCACATAGGGCCCCCTCCCGCTCTTGGGGGGTCTATAGGAATCATCAAACAGTAACTAGGCGTGGCACGTGCGGCCTTTCCCGCCTTAACGTTTAACCTGTGGCGTAATTACTCTCAAACTTTCCTTGGGAGCAATGAATCATCCGACGAGAGAGAGAGAGGCTCAGAAACAGAAGAGTTAGTATAAATCAAGCCAAATTTTACCCTTCGTTGAGATTTGAAATAGAACTTTTTAGCCATTTTTTTAAAACTTTTTTTTTTACATTCAGCATCCATATTCTATGTTCGTATACGATACGCAAGAGTTGAACAAATTAAAAGAATTTTTTCGCCGATTGGATCACACGGTAAGATTTTTTTAAATTTCTTTCGTATACACCCTTGCCAAGGATCTGGGTGCGGGCCAGCCCGCTCAACCCGCGCGTGGTCCACAGATTCATGTGGGGTATAAATAGGTTGAACTATCTTTTTCAGATTGAACATGCTATAATTATTGCGCCGTTAATGGACCTAAAGCAAATCCGTTCTGCCATAGAATTCATTGAAGAAGAATTGGTTGTGAACTTTAAAGAAATTCAATTTGATTGGTCGTTATTTCGAAAGGGAGGTTCTGTGGAAAAACTGGACAAAATACTGAGTTTGGAAGGAAATCATCGGATTGGCTGCGAAGGAGGCGGTGCGTCTTTTCCTATGTGTCTCCGACTCATTGTCTATGTCTCTCTGTCTATGTGTACCTCTCTCTCTCTCTCTCTCTCTCTCTCTCTCTCTCTCTCTCCTCTCTCTATGCGTCTCAGTTTCTATATCTGATGTTAGATTTGCCCAACCTGCACTGCGTCCCTCTCAACCATAAGTGGTGGTCCTCTGCTGAGAGAACTGAAAGTAAAAATTACAAACGTTTCTCAAAATCAGGCGGTGAAAAAACTTTTAATACATTTGTTTATAACTTATAGGCCCAACATTACTGCCTTTTGCAACTAATGCCATTACGGACATCAAAAAACGACTGTTTTGGAACATGGAAACATTTTGCCTCCTCGGAAATGAAATTTCCTGCTTAGATTTTTCTAAAGACTACTGTTTGCTGACAGAAAAATATCGTCGTTTTAACAAGGTATTTTTTTTTAAATTCTTATATGTAAAATATTTTTAGATCCCATTGAACTGCTTTACCGAAGCAGAACTCAACAAGCTTCTCGCGTTAATGAAAACAGTTATTCCCTTAATTCCCAAGGTAATTCTGTTTCAAGCTCCAAGTTTTCTAAGAATGTTCAGGCAGCATTCGAAAACTCCGTAGATTTCGCAGAAGTCGAAAGGTCTTGGAAAGGAATTGAGTTTTTGGAGAAAGATGTTCTGGAGAAATTTCCAGATCTCCGGTCATTGTGGAAGGAATTTGTGGTGGATCAAAATGTGATGGAGAAATTGGATAATCACGTTAAGAAAAAGCAAAATTTGTGACTTTCCCTTATATTTGATGAATAAATCGTTTTATAATGTGTTTTAATCGTTTCTAAATTAATTGATGTTGTTAAAAAAAAAGATCGTCAGATTGTGTCGCCAGATTCTGATGATTTTGCCAAGGGTTTTTGTTCGAGTTTTTTTTTACACATTTTTTATAGAAAATCTGATATGATTGATCAGTTAAAAGTACTATTAACGCTTTTCTGATGGTAATCCTCATTTTCGCTTTTCCAAATCATTAGCTTGGGTACTTCACGGTGAGTCGAGCGAGTGGCCCCGCGGAAATCGGAACGGCCCTGCCAGCCGCTTTCCCCGTGTCCTAGTGACTACGGTATTTATAATTATAGGGTGTACAGTTAAGGCCCCGTTTGAAGCGGCGTTAAAACACGCCGGGCGGCGCGTAGAACGGCATGCTTTTTGCAATTTTAATTTAAAAATACCGTAGTTACTAGGCCTCGAGAATACCGGCTGTCAGGTCCATCCTGATTTCCGCGGCTCCCCGCCGTGACTTATAGCTTTTTTACAGTAAACGTTGTGTTGCTTTTTTCTTGGATCTCTATTGTCTTCCCAATTTCTAAGAGGAAATTCATTTTTAGATGTTAAAATTGCTTCCCAATAGACAAATTTTCAAATGTTTCACAAGAACCTGTCATTACATGGAAGATCTCCTAGAATATAAAGAAGATGCAATTGAAGCCTTGGAAGAATTGCCCAAAATTACCCCACTACACTTCATATTTTTGCGAGCCTATTTCAATTTTTCGACGGAATGCCGACTCGAAAACGAGGTTTGCCATTGAAAATGTAAAACTTATATACTTTTTTTTAAAGAATCCCCGCTCCCTGTTCACCGCTGATGAATATCAGAGTTTCGTTTTTGATTTGGAGAAACGAATGCCATATATAGAACGATGTGTCAGTTATTTCTCCTCTGCGTCTATGCGTCTCTTTGTCTCTGTGTCTCTGTATCTCTGTTTCTCTAGTCTTTACCTGTCTGTCTCTCTGTATTTCTGAATACATATCAAATGGGTTTTAGGTGGATTTCGTATCGAACTGGTATCTAGAAAAGTCCTATTTGATGCGAGTTGACCGCTCGGCTCTTGTTTTTCTTGAGGAGGATATTATTCAACAAGAACCGAAACTTCGCCTCCCATGGGGAAACCTCATGCAGTCCAACGCTATGGCAAATCTTGAACGGCGTCTCCATGGCTATTGGAACAGACCAGGCGACATTATATATTAGAATCCCGAAAATCAGGAAGATCTTCGAGCTGTGCCGAAAAATCACAACTGGTGGAATGACCTCAACTGGGAGGACAGTGAAGAATTATACGGGCCGGGAGTTTACCCAGGTTTGTGGTTTTCTGAAAAACAAAAACAAGGCGTTTTAGAAGCTCTAAAATTCGAACCATTATTTCCATCCTTGATTGCCCGGGACGATGTTGAAGAATTTGTATGGCAGTTGAATCACACTAAGTATAAGCCACCAAATACTAGTTGTGACATTCTGGCTCTGAAGGCATATTTCGGCATTTCAACAAAAGCCCGGTCTTTATCACAGGTTTGTCCAAGAGTGAATGAGTGAGTCATAGAAAAACCTGTCAAGACAAAGGGGGGAGATGTGAATGTGATAAAATCACCGAATCGCCCCTTAGCTTCTAATGGTGAGGTTATCAGTGCATAGAGTGCGCGGGGCAGAGTTCCATGAAAAATATGTGAATGGAGAAAGTAAATACTTCATCAGTGGTTCTAGGTTGCTTTGGATACCAAAACAGAGAGAGAGAGAGAGAGAGAGAGAGAGAGAGAGATAAAAAGAGAGAGAGAGAGACAGAGAGAGAGAGAGAGAGAGAGAGAGAGAGAGAGAGAGAGAGATTGACTTCTGAAGTTTAACAGAATCACGCGAAGCGCCGCGTTTAATTTGTATTGACTTGGCCAAGCGTCGAACCATAAAATTTTCGCAATTTCGAAAGTTTGCCCATTTTGCTCTTGGTTGAGTGAAAAACAGGGAGAACGGCTGCTTGATTATCGCTTGACTAAACATTCTCCCAAATGTCACGCTTTTCATTGAGAAAGAATTCAATTCCTATATTTTACTTTACTTTCAGCATCCATTTTCTATGTTTGCGTACGATAGACTCGATTTGAACAAATTAAAAGAACTTTTTTGTCGTTTAGATCAAACGGTGAGCGTCTTTCTTTCTTCTATACTTTGCATATTTGAATTATTGTTACTTATCGAATCCCCATTTTGTTAATATTTCTGATAGCCCATAGTACAGTACGAATAAACTTTGTTTTAGATCGGGCATGCCACCATCATATCGCCGTTAATGGATCTGAAGCAAATCCGTTCTGTCATAGATTTCGTTGAAGAAGAATTGGTTGTGAACTTTGAAGAAATTCGAATGGATTGGTCAAAATTTCGAAATGGGGGTTCTGTTGAAAAACTGGATAAAATACTGAGTTTGGAAGGAAAACATCGGATTGGCTGCGAAAAAGGCGGTGCGTCTTGGTCTATGTGTCTCCGACTCATTGTCTATGTCACTCTGTCTATGTCTCTGTCAAATTCAGATTTACCCAACCTTCACTGCGTTCCGCTCAGCCACAGTTGGTGGTCCTCTGCCGAAAGAATGAAAAGCGAGAAAAACGAAGATTTCTCAAAAATTGGCGGTACAGTAAACTTGTTCAAAAGATGCACAAGTTGTAATTTTAGGCTCAACATTAGTACCTTTTGCAATTGGAATTTGGAAACAATTTCACTCCTTGGAGACGAAACTTCCTTCCTATATTTTCTTGAGGACTACTGTTTGCTGACAGAAAAATATATACGTTTTAATAAGGTACAAATGATTTTTTTTAAATTATGTTTTAAAATAATCAGGTTCCAATGAATTGTTTTACCGAAGCCGAACTCGATAAACTTCTGGTGTTGTTGAAGACCGTCCTTCCTTTAATTCCCAAGGTAATTCTGCTTCCTTCTTTAAATTATCTTTGAATGTTCCGATAGCGTGTGAAAATTCCGAAGATATCGCTGGGATTGAAAGGTCTCGAAAAGGAATTGAGTTTTTGGAGAAAGATCTTCTGGAGAAATTTCCCGATATCCGGCCTCTGTGGAAGGATATTGTTGTGGATCGAAAAGTGGTGGAGAAATTGGATAATCTCGCTCAGAAAAAGAAATAACGCATAATGAAATCCGTATAAAATTGCGATTAATAAATCGTTGTTTTCACAAATATGGTCGTCTAAGTCCAGCCTCCAACAGATATTTTTCAGAAAGTTCAAATGTTTTCACTGTCAAAAACTAACCAGAAATAAATATTTTCACATTCAACTGGTTTGAAAAAAATAACCAACTCACCTGATTTATTCGTCTTAAAGCGACCATAAGGGGGGTTTTTCACGCTCATGCAAATCATATGCTAATGAGGACTTGGCAAGAATTCTTGGCAAGCAGAGAGAGAGAGAGAGAAGTCGGGAGGATTTTGATATTTTGAAGGTGAAACGAAACATGAGTCGTATTTAATTTTCTGTTCATTCTGAAATATTCATTCTTAAATATTCATTCTGAAATAATTTTCCTTCACGACGATCCAGAAAAAGCTTGATCACAAAAAGGCTGACAAAACTTGGGTCAGGGTTGTTGGCTCTGATTTCACAAAGCAAAAGTCATTCGCAAACATGCGTGAAACAGAAAAAATGTGTGATAGTTAAGAGTAAAATACGATTTTCAGGTGTTACGGCTTGGAGCTTTTCTGTTTTTGGACTCCTTGTCTGGTACTTCATTGGAACTATGGTGGGAGTACTGCAACCTACAGTTATCTGTGAGAGCAAAGTCTTCGAAAAACCTGTAAAACATAAATTCGCGAAATAGAAAATTTAAAACAGAAAAAGATCAAAAGCTGACGAAAATTTCGATTTTCAAAAAAAAATCACTTTAATGTTGCAATTAAATGAAATCTTTGAAATTAACACAGGCGACTGTCGCAATGGTCACGTCTCGTCTTCATCTGTCTCTTCGCGCACTGCTGCCCGGGGTAACGAGCTTCTTTACACTCAACGGTTCCCATAATTTCGGGCGAAAGACCGGCTTATCGAGCACGAAGATCCTTACCCGGTGCGGTGGTGTGTTGGAGGAACAGGAGAAGATGGTCGCGATTAACCGACAATTGGCTCTGAAATGGCGCTCGCTCAGCAGCATAGGCGATGACGATGTCCACCAGCTTAACGGCATGATGACTGCACTTCCCAGGAAGACCGATGAGAACGAGGATAGCTGGAAGGAGAGACAGGAGAAGAGGGTCCGGGCCCTGAACAAGGTGACGCAAATCTTCAATACCTTCATCCTCATCTGAAACTTCTTTCTCTGAAATGAATGCAGACCAATTAAAGTTTCGAATCGGCTCAGCCCGACCTTGGAACTCGGTAAAGTAGAAATGAGCGTTAATCGAACCCAGTCAAGAAATCAACATACGCGAATTAGAATTGATAATAAGGCGAACTGTAACGAATTAGAACTGGGTATTTACGAACTGCTAAGAAGAGGAACTCTAGTAAATAGAACTCATCCAAAATAGAACTGTAACAAATTACATGCATAGATTGCTTAATGGCGAACAAGATAGCGATTTGGGCTGTATATTGCTGATCGATTTGATTCGCCTTATCTTTTTTAATTTGTAACCATATATGTATTCCTGGTTTGTTTGTGGGTTGTTTTCATATAATTTGCATAGTGAGTTCAATTCAGTAAAAATTTCCTTGTTCGGTTTTTTCAGTTCTATTTGAAAAAATTCCATTCTACTACAGTTACATGTTCAAAACCCAGCAGTTCTAATTCGTTACAGTTCGGCTTATTATCAATTCTAATTCGCGTATGTTGATTTCTTGACTATGTTCGATTAACGCTCATTTCTACTTTACCGAGTTCCACGGTCGGGCTGAGCCTTCGAATAAATGTTTCGAATTAGGGTTGATGTAGAGATGCCAGTTGGGGTAGGGAAGTGGGAAATTTCAAGGAATGACCAGAAATATGAGTAAAAGATTGCGTAAAAATGAGAAAACATTTAAAAAAAAAAGCGAAAAGGAATCGTAGCCTGCGAATGTCAATGTTTTCGAAATGAATAGTAAATAATATAGGAAATCAAATTATTTTTATCAAAATCTAAAATTCAAACGTTCCCAAATTCTATAATTACAACTGCAACAGTACAATAATTATCATAAAATGCATTGGGCATTTTGAAAGGAACGAGAGAGATTAAAGGGGTAGTAAGGGGCCTTTTCGAATTGTAAATGGGAAGTATAACTCATTTCAATTGAAATGATTTTTCCCAACACCGCTCCAGACAACGGCCGTGCGATACGATTCTGAAAAGGCCCCAGACGAGCTTTTTAAGGCCAACCTTCGATGTTTCCAGGATCCAACAAAGACGCTGGGTGCTACAATTCTCATTCTCGCTTTTCCAAACCATTAGCTTGGCTTTTTTACAGTCCACGTTGTGTCGCTTTTTCTTAGATCTCTATTGTCTTCCCAATTTCTTTAGCGCAAATTAATTTTATAGATGTTAAAATTGCTCCCCAATCGACAAATTTTCAAATGTTTCGTCAGAAACTGCCATTACATGGAAGATTTGCAAGAATATAAAGAAGATGCAATTGAAGCCTTGGAAGAATTGCCCAAACGAAGTCCACTACACTCCAGATTTTTGCGAGCCTATTTCAATTTTTCGACGGAATGCCGACTCGAAAACGAGGTTTGCTATTGAAAATGTTAAACAAATATACTTTTTTTAAAGAATCCCCGCTCCCTGTTCACCGCTGATGAATATCAGAGTTTCGTTTTTGATTTGGAGAAACGAATGCCATATATAGAACGATGTGTCAGTTATTTCTCCTCTGTGTCTCTTTGTCTCTTTCTCTCTGTGTCTCTGTATCTCTGTTTCTCTAGTCTTTATCTGTCTGTATCTCTGTATTTCTCTCTCTATCTCTCTCTCTCTCTCTCTCTCTCTCTTTCTCTTTCTCTTTCTCTTTCTCTCTACAACACTTTGAGTATTAGAAATATATACCAAAACCGTTTTTAGGTGGATTTCGTATCGACCTGGTATCTAGAAAAGTCTGGTTATATGCGAATCGACCGCTCCGCTCTCGTTTTTCTCGAGGAGGATATTGTCAAACAAGAACCAAAACTTCGCCTCCCTTGAGGACACCTCATGAACTCCAAAGCTATGGCAAATCTTGACGAACGTCTTTATGAATGCTACAATAAGCTAGGGCACATTGAATACTACTTTCCCGAAGATCAGGAAGATTTACGGGCTGTGCCGAAAAATCACAACTGGTGGAACGATCTAAACTGGGAGGATAGTGAAAAACTATATGGACCAGGAGTTTACCCAGGTTTCTTAATTTTCTAAAAGCATAGACAAAGACAGTTTCAGAAGCACTGAAATTCGAACCATTATATCCATCCTTGGTTGTCCGGGACGATGTATTAACATTTTGGCGGCCGATGAACAGCATGTACCCAGCAACGGCTATCAAAGACGCTGAGGCCTTAAGAACATATTTCGCGATTTCAACAAAATCCCGATCTTTATCACAGGTTCGTCCTTTTTCTACAGTATATCTAAACTATAACAGTGAGTGAGTGAGTGAGTGAGTGAGTGAGTGAGTGAGTGAGTGAGTGAGTGAGTGAGTGAGTGAGTGAGTGAGTGAGTGAGGCAGAGGCAGAGTGAATGAGTTTGTGTCCCTTTTCCGATTTCACACCGTTTTTTAAAGATAATCTTTCATGTTTACACGTTTAATTCAGCATCCATATTCAATGTTCGTATACCATCCACTAAAAATGAACAAATTGAAAGAGTTTCTGTGTCGAATGGATGATACGGTAAGCTTTTCTTATAAGATACCAGAAGTCAAAGCCCCGCTACGCGGGTCTTAGACTTCTGAGTTCGGCGGCCTTCGGCCGCCTCAATGTATTCTCACGGCCTTCGGCCGCCCTTGGTACCCTCCCCTCGCTTCCGACCCCACCGCCCTATCTCCTCTCTAGAAATGGCTCACTTCGCCTAAAACGCTACGCTGCTAACCAACAGACAGAAACTACCAAATGTATTATAAGAAGATATAGTTCGCGCCAAAACATCTTAAGAATAACGTGTTTTGGTGTGTTTTGATGTTGTGCAAATGTTTTGATGTTGTTCCTAGAGTAAAGTGTGCAAAATAAGATACTCAGGCCGTGTAGGCCTCCAAATCGGCCGAAGAATTGGCGAGAAGGCGTGTTTTCATTTTAGGTGGAACTTGTCATAAACACAATGACACTCTTGGACGCAAAGCAAATCCGTTCTGCAATAGAATTTATGGAAGAAGAACTTGTTGTGAACTTTGAAGAAATTCAGCCGGAATGGTCAAAATTCAGAAATGGAGGTTCTGTTGAAAAGTTGGAAAAGATACTGAGTTCAGCAGACAAGCATCGGCTTGACGAGGAAAATGGAGGTGAACTTCTCTCTCTCTCTCTCTCTCTCTCTCTCTCTCTCTCTCTCACTCACTCACTCACTCTCTCTCTCTCTCTCTGTCATTCATTCATACTGCTTTCTCTATATCTGTCTCTGTCTCTCCCATGTCTCTCTGTATCCGTCCCACTCTATGAAGCAAAATAAATGAAATCAGATGATTTGCCCAACCTTCACTGCGTTCCGCTCAGCCACAGTTGGTGGTCCTCTGCCGAAAGAATGAAACGAAGAAAAACGAAGATTTCTCAAAAATTGGCGGTACAGTAAACTTGTTCAAAAGATGCTCAAGTTGTAATTTTAGGCTCAACATTAGTACCTTTTGCAACTGGCCTCATTATGGACATCAAAAAAGGGATGTTTTGGAATTTGGAAACAATTTCACTCCTTGGAGACGAAACTTCCTTCCTATATTTTCTTGAGGACTACTGTTTGCTGACAGAAAAATATATACGTTTTAATAAGGTACAAATGATTATTTTTAAATTTTATTTAAAAAAAAAATCAGGTTCCAATAAACTTCTTTACCGAAGCCGAACTCGATAAACTTCTGGCGTTTTTAAAGACAATTATTCCCTTAATTCCCAAGGTAATTCTGTTCCATCCTCTCAATTATCTTCGATTGTTCAGATGACGTTCGAAAACTGCATAGATTTCGCTGGGATAGAAAGATCTCGGAAGTTTTTGGAGAAAGATCTTCTGGAGAAGTTTCCCGAACTTCGGCCTCTGTGGACAAAATTTGTAATAGATCAAAATGTGATGAAGAAATTGGATAATCTCGGTGAGAAAAAGAAGTAACAAAAAAATAATGGAATCGGTATAAAAATGTGATTAATAAATCGTTGTATTTCACTGTGAAGATCGTCTAATGTAAGTCCAACCTCCAACCGACATTTTTCAGAGAGGTAAATGTTTCCACTGCCACAAATAAACCAGAAATTTTGGTTTAAAATGGTAGCACAATTGAAAGAGTGCTTATGTTGCCTCCGAGGCACTGTTTGGGGGGCTTACGCATTGAGCCCCCAACGCTCCCTGTCCAGTCATGGAGAAAACAAGCGAATTACCCAGCAAATGTTTCGTAGTTCATGTTCACACAGTTCAGCTTCGGCGATAAAACAACGGAATACCCATGGATTGGAACCTTTATTGCGACAACTTGTAACAGAATATAGATAGTAGAATGAGGTCAACGAACGATGTGATGCGAGGGAGAGACGAGCTTAGATGGGCTTGATCTTGAAGTGGAGGCCGATGAGCGAAAAGACCAGGCACTTGAGATCCTGGACCAGGTAGTAGAAGGAACGGAGACCGTCGGGGTCCTAAAAAGAGGGAGTTAGACTTAGAGAGAGAGAGAGAGAGAGAGAGATAGAGAGAGACCAACCTTGCTCTGGTTGACGTCGACGAGCGATCCGATCTTGCTGGTGGTGAACGAGATGTGCTCGTTGTTGCAGAGGATTTCCAGCTCCTGGCTTCCGATCTTGTCGGCCTCAGGCCACTGCGAGTCGTCTTCTTGCAGAATCTCGGAATCCTCGACGATTCTCTTCAGCTCGGCGATCACCGAGGGGGAAACGTAGGCCTGGAACAGAAGTTTGTAAAGGAATAGGAAAAAATCTGGAGCAGCGCAGGAAAATCCTCACATTCGTACTTCGAACGGGCATATAGTTTACACAAACCCCGCGAATTATAAGTGGGATTAGGCAATATCCATTGTTCCCTCTTTTTTAATAAAGCTGATTGGAGAGGGAACATTGGGGGTGGGGGGGGGGTGGGGCTCCAGCGTAAGGCCCCCCAAATGGTGCCGCGGAGACTGCGTAATTCCCCCTATATGTTTGTTATCATTTTTCACCGAACGGCGAATTACGTTCACCTATGATGAAACCCTCAATACGTTTAAGCTCTACAGTATTACGAGCCAGTCAGGTGGGAATAAGTGTCAAAATGACACCATTTTAACCTCCAATACACCTTCGCTAAGGAAACGGACCTTGGAAGTATCCCCCTCCAACATTTGGGTGATTCGTGTGAAGGTACTCCTTCGATTTCCCCACTTTAGATGTTGGGTTCTCTCTAACGTAATCATCCTTTCAAGCAGGCGACCCAGCGTACACGTACGTTTATTAGGCGTTTACGTGACTGGACTCAAACCTTGGGCACACATCTCGCCGTTTGAACTAGAGCGCGGCCTGGTTAAAGGACTGTGTGCGTTGGGTCAATTAAAAATATCCGTCGCAAAATCTCAGGAACCAGGAGGTTTCATGAATAGATGTCAATTAACAACATGCCCAAGCCTAAATTGTTCAGTTTTCGGACGAAGGTCACGAAAACTGAACATAATTTTGTAGCTCTACATGGGTAGAATATAGAGCAATTCTTTGGAGGCAAACAAATTCCTATGAAGGGTAGAAAAAAGCAACTGAATTTTGTAAAAGCGTGTATCTCGACGGAGAATTTTTTTCACACCTTGAAAGAATTGCTCTGTAGGTTTCAAATGTAGCTCTTTCTGACTGTATTAATCGGATCAATTAAAAACTTGTGATCAATCAGATTTTGATGCCGTAGGTCCGTGGCCGCTGTTGACGGTTTTGTCCTGCAACGAAACCGTAAAAATCAAACGCGCCCCGCTTGCATTTCCGTGAGCGGACCAAAACCAGTATCGCGCAAACACTTTCCGGGCCCTCCCGCGGTATGTTCCGAGGCAAACAATCAAAACCGTCAAATGTCCGCGGTAATCTCCGAGAAAAATAAAAAGATTCGTTACGAAGCCTTGGTAAGACAGTCCTTCAACTTCAAATGGCCGGCTTTGGCGAGGTGTGGGCATTTCCTATAACACCCGGCTGGCAGGCGGTCGACTGCCTAATTCCGCTACACTGTCAAGTACCTTACACTTCTTAAACCGTGCTTTAGATCGCCTCCATTCCAACTGGGATGCGCAACTTTCAATTATTTGAACGAAACAGCCAAGTGGTAACGTAATAAGCACGGCAGGTCGGGTTATTTTAAGCAAAAATATCATATTCTACAAAACTTTGAATTGAACAAGCTCTACCTCCGTATTTCGCGAAGTTCGTAAGTTATGGGTTCGAAATAAACGTGTTAAGAACCTTAATAAAGGCCTTAAAGTGCAATAGCCGAATGGGATCACCTATGCAAATACTACAGATATTTTGAAGATTAACACTAAATAAAGGCGATTTTATGATCAAATATACCCGAAATTACCCATTTTCAGCTGTGAATCTCCAAAATAAAATAAAATAAATAAAAAGAGACCCACCTCCTTGCGAATGATGGTGTCGTTCTTGTAGTTCGAGTTGTTGGCGTATCTCAGCTGTCCGTTGGGCCGGAATTCGAACTCCAGGAATTCATGGCCGAACTTTCCCTTGTGACCGACGTAGTACCGCACGTAGAAGTCATCTTTGCCCTTGGGCTCGTCTCCAGAAGCCATTCTGAACACAAAATTAACAAATTACAACACTTTCAATAAAGAAATAAGTAATGATCGGTAAATAGACCGAGTCGGCAAAGAAAAGAAAGTGAAGAGAACTTTGTTTATCGGGAAGTGTAACGAAACAACATAACAATGAGTGTACAGGTCGAATCCCGGCGTCGATTCAACGGGCGTCGTAGACCATCACTGAAAATAAGAATTTAGTTTAAAAAAGAAAAGATTTAGGCGTTTGCTTCAAAACACCGAAAGTAAATTGTTGCTTTAAAGAAAAGAGAAACAAGTGGCACATTTTCGACAAAAATAATTCAAAAATCTAACGATGTTAGCAAAAATGGAATATTTGAATTTACATGCCTACAACCATTTTTAAGCTTGCATTCCTAGAACTGCAATGTAAGCAGAATTGTTTTTGTAAAAGAAACTCCAAAAAACGTAAAAATGACGTGCCACTAATTAAGCGTACGCCTTCCCTGATTTGGCACCCACCCATGGTTAAATATAAGGAAAATTGCGAAAATTTCAGGGTTTAAACTATAAAAACTGTATTTTTCAAGATTAAGCCATTCAATTTGTATCAAAACAAAGTTTGAATCAAAATGAATAGAATTTAACAAAAACTCACACTTGCGGCACCTCTTCTTGTAGAGGATGCGGTATCCACACTCACGGCAGCGGATGGCGTCCTTCGGGCGGATTTCATTCTCCTTGTGGCATTCTGAATAGCAAAAATAATAGAACAAAATAAAGAAAACCAAACCTCCGCAGATGTAAATCATACTGTTCGACTTGATGACCGTCGACGAGGCTCCAGGTGTCATTGCTGCGTCCATTTTTGCGCTAGAAATGAAAATATTACATTTACAAACATTTTAAATTATTAAAGAGCAATAAAATGTAAAATAACCGCCATTTTGTATTCTTAACGCGAATGAAAAAACAAAATCTGAAAGCCGATCGGCCGAATTCGAAAACGCCGAAAACAGCGGGGTTTAAAGGACTGCGCAAATGCTAAAGGTCCCGGCGCGGAGACTCTAATGATTACCGTAACAGTTGCCGCACCCGGCTGCCAAAATGCCCAAATTTTATTTTCCTACTTTTAACATCGTCTTCTGATCCGTTTCTTTATTTTTACCTTATATTTCGTTTTTATCTCGGAAAAAATTATATTCCGCAGTAGAAATATAAAAAAACAAAACTTGTATGTTACTGCTTTTGCCTCATTTGATTTTTTTTTTAAAGTTTTCTGTACTTATCTAAGTTCTTATTTTCAGCTTAGGGTACCAACATGGCTCGCGGACCGAAGAAGCATTTGAAGCGCCTTGCCGCTCCCAGCCACTGGATGCTGGACAAGCTCGGAGGAGTCTTCGCCGTTCGCCCTCGCTGCGGACCCCACAAGCTCCGCGAGTGCCTCCCCCTGAACCTTTTCCTCCGCAACCGTCTGAAGTACGCCCTCAACTACACCGAGGTCAAGAAGATCCTGAAGCAGCGCGTCATCCGCGTTGACGGAAAGATCCGTACCGACCACAAGTTCCCCACTGGATTCATGGGTATGTTGTGGTATTTTTTTTACCTTGATTTGTCGCTTGAGTTGCTTCTGTATCTCAATTTATGTTTTCAGACGTTGTCACCATCGAGAGGACCAACGAGACCTTCCGTCTCCTCTACGACGCCAAGGGACGTTTCACTACCCACCGCATCACCGCCATCGAGGGACAGTTCAAGCTGTGCAAGGTCAAGGCCCTCCACACCGCCGTCAAGGGAATTCCCTACATCACCACCACCGATGGCCGCACCCTCCGTTACCCCGACCCCCACGTCAAGGTATGTTTTCTTTCTTTATTTGGTAGTTCATTTGCCTTTTTTTGCATACTTTCTAATATTTTCTCTTTAGGTTAACGACTCCATCGTCCTGGACCTGTCCAACAGCAAGATCACCGACTTCGTCAAGTTCGAGCCCGGAAACCTCGCCATGGTCACCGGAGGCCGTAACGTCGGACGTGTCGGAATCATCGGACACAGGGAGAAGCTCCCCGGAGCCTTCGACATCATCCACCTCAAGGATGCTGCTGGACACTCCTTTGCCACCCGGTAAGTATATTGGCAAGGAAAGAGAAGGTCGGGGGCTTATGCCATAACTACCGGCCCAGGTTGGTTTCTCTGAAAATCCCAATTCCTCGCCTGTCGGCTCGAGGTTTAACTTTTGGCTTCTCTTTTACCGTTCACTTTCTATTTTAGTCTCTCCAACGTCTTCGTCATCGGAAAGGGAACCGACTCCCTCGTCTCCCTGCCCGCTGGAAAGGGTATCCGCCTCACCATCGCCGAGGAGCGTGACAAGCGCCTTACCCAGAAGAAGTAAACTTGTTATTGTTACAATAAATTGTTGTTATAACCTCATTTTGGAAAGATTCACCCTCGGTCAACTAGATCCTCTTCTTGCCTCTACGCTGTAGCCTTACGCGCTTTTTCGACAGCGATCATTCTTTCGTTAGCCAAGGAGATTCTTCAGGGCCATGCAGTATAAAACGCTTCTCGCCGCGTTAAACGGGCCTCTTTGTGTGTACAAGGCTGGCGAGTTGTCGATATCGGGGCTCAAGAAACTCATCGTGAGAAAGATCTGCGCGGACTCGGCCGATCTCGTAGGTTCTTCGGTTGCCTAATTCAAGTTTGTAATAGATCTCTTACACTGAGCCGCCAACAATATCCCTCCCAATTGTGGATGCCCATTCGGAGACAGGCGCTCTCCTCACGGTCGGTCAGAGGCAGCAGTTGGACTACACGCTACATCCTCTCGTTTCTGGAGAGGCGATACGGTCAGAGGATATTCGACTGGAGGAGCTGCAGTACATGGAAGCTTCCAGTTCCGGAGTCTGTGGTTAGTTGTAACACGGTGGTTGTGCTGCATTAGTAAAAATATAATGTTAGCCAGTCATTAAAACTGAACCGGCCTAAAAAGCACTTTGGGAATTCGAGTTTCAAGCCTTTTTTTAAAGACTAATTAGATCAATTATTGCCACCCGGGTGGCTGATTTTACCGACTCGGCTACCAATAGTTGGCAAAACTTGGGGTTGTGGTCGTTTTGGTGCCAATCACGCCTCTTGGACTGCTTTCGACCCCTTGGAAGTCGTGAGCTTTAATCGAATTGACGGCATTTTTGTTGTTTTGCTTTTCCAAGTGCTAAGTGTAACCCCGGGCCGGCCCGCTACCAAAATTTTCACGGCCCGACTCGACCCGGGTCTGACCAAAACTGTATGCCTTATTTCAATGTAAAAATCAAAAATAAAGAAAAAAAATTGCAGGCCGGTCCGTTCCCAAATTTTTCTCGGCCCGGGCCGGCCCGCGATTTCGCCATGGTTGGCCAGGAGTATCGATTTTTAATGCATATGTCGGTTCATTTCAGTTTACGGCTGCAGTAATTTTGTTAGTACTGCCAGTCGTGTGGCAGCAGGGAGTGCGTAATATGTGACTCTTGCCACTCGGGTGTCAGGAACTTCTAAAAAACGGCCTTTTAATTGACGCAATTCGTCCCTAATTTCTTTTCTAGTGCCACCAGAACCCGTGCCAATGCGTGGAATTCTTTGCAACTCTCGGAAAATTACCATTATAGCGCAAAATTACCAAAACACGCAAAAAATTTGGTATTTCCAGTTTTCGGCCTGAACGACTATGTGGACGAGCTGCCGGAGCTGATGGCGAAGAGCTGGGTAAACGAGTACCGGCTGGAAGGAGTCCTCGGTCGGGAGACCTCCAAGCATGAAATTAAAGGTCGCGTCACCCTCAAAGCCGACTACGGTATCCCTTTATTCCCTATGTCGTTATTGAATTTATTTCAGAACACGTGACCAGGTACCGTCTCGGCAAGCTCCTTTCGCGAATCCAAGCACAATACCGCAAAATGGCCTTCAAAACGGCGAATTTGGATCCACAGGTATTATTATGCGATTTCCCGTTCTTTTCACAGCATAGTATCGATCTGTAGCGTTTTATGCTAATTTCAGAGTCAGCAGGCGTTCGAACTCGCCAGGAAGGGGCTGCCCAGGGCGCAGTTGCCGGGCGTGCCGGTCATCTACGCGGCCGAGCTCGACACATTCTCCCCACCGTACTTTGCCCTTCATCTGCAAGTGGGAGGAGAATCAGACCAGTTCCTCAGGTACTCATTCGCTCAAAATTTTACCTCATTTCTGCCAATAGAATCTGTTGTGGCCTACAGGCTGGGTGGTCCTTTCCGTTGTATTACATACTGGGTGGTCCTTCCCATGATGTCGGTTTTCTGCAGACCACCCATATTTATAAACAAAATTTGCGCTAAATGACGTCATGCGTACCACTCAAGACCAGGGGTGGGCCATAGTTTGTAATTACAAACTTGTTATATCAAGAGGGGGTGCCGGCGGCCGAAAACATCGATCGATACCCCGAAATTTATCGATTTTGCTTGAAAATCAATCGATATTCATTAACTTGTCAAAATTATACCAAGAGGGGGGTGCAGTAGAATCGAATTACAAACTTATGGCCCACACCTGCTGAAGACCACCCAGAAATACGGATAAATTTCGTTGTTAATGACGTCCTCCACACCACTGATTTGGTGGTCCTTTCCGCGATATTGGCGACCTTTCACAGTGGACCGCCCATAATTTAGCGAATAGTCTTGTCAAACTGACGGCATGCTGGCTGCTATTGACTGTGTTGTTGCAATTGTTTGTTGACCACCCATGTAGTAACATTCGTGGGTCTACTTCTCTGCCTGATGCAGATATGGCGTCATTTCACCGGAGGAAATCGCAAATTAACCGAAAGTTCTGGAAAAATGACGTCTTTTATACAAACCATGGAAACCCACACGCAAATTTCTTGTCCTAGTCCCTATTATTGATTTTTGACACACACCTGGTGGGCCTTTTCGTAACGGTGATGTTGTTTTGGACCACCCAGTGAGATTCCAAATACGGTAAGACAAGACCACCCATATACCTTGGGAGACCCTGACAGTTGACGGACCCACCCTTAACTTTTGGGGGCCACAAATGGGGTAACCTCTCTTAACTTTTGGCTTCCCGAGCTGAATATTACGACAATAGTGCCTAACCCCCTTAACTTTTGAGTTTTTGTGGCCTATACCCCCCGTAACCTGGGGTCCGAGGTACGACCAGCCATGATGTACTAGAGGACCACCCAGGGCTCTTCCTCCGGTTCTCTGTCGGTTTCTCTGCTTCTCTTGCATTCATTCTGCATGTGACAGCCGGATTTCCCCATTTGTCCCATTTTCAGGCACTTCCTCCACGAAGTCGGCGTCTCATTGGGTTCGACTGCGTCGTGTGTCCGGCTTCAGAGGTTGTAATTTTTAAATTCAATTTGTCACGGTGTTCTTTTCAGACGGGCTGTCGGTCCCTTGTTGGCGGAACACGCGCTCCTGGACAAGCAGCTCTCCCTTCAAAACGTGATCAGGAATATCTCCCTCTGCAGGTGGAGAGAGAGAGAGAGAGAGAGAGAGAAAGCTAGACACAGAGACAGAGACGCAGATACGCGGATCAATGTGAGAGACGCAGATATACTGACAGTTAGAAACGCAGGAGAGTTATGGCTAGAGACGTAGACACATGGGCACATTTGCACACATAGATTTAAATGTATGGTAGAGAGAGGGAGAGATACAGAGTTACGTATGTACGGTAAGAGACGCAGACAGACTGAATTGTGGTTAGAGACGCAGACACGCTGACATGTAGTTAAAGACCATACATGGACACCAGCTCGACTTTGACGGCGTGGGGAGTCTCGCCGAGAAAGATTTTATATATGACGGAGGTATCTTCAGGCCTATTTTTTTCAAAGAGGGGGTCTCGCCGCGACCCAAACGACGGGGCTATGCCCATGTGTGTTAGAGATGCAGACATATGGACAGTTCGAGACGCAGGCAGATTGACATGTGGAGAGAGACGCAGACACATTATCATTCGGTTGGAAACGCAGACAAAGTCAGACATGGATAGAAACAATCATTGGTAGTTATGGTTAGAGATGCAGCGACACTGACTTATAGGGAGAGACGCAGACATATGGACCTGTGGGGAGAGATGCAGACATACTAACTTGTGGGTAGGGACGCAGACACGTTGAAATTGGGTTAGAAACGCGGACAGACTGACTTATGGGAAGAGACGCAGAAAGATTCATAGTTAGGGACGCAAACAGTTTGACATATGGTTAGAGACGCATACACATTGACTTGCGGTTAGGGACGCAGACAGACTGGTTGGGTTGAGAGACAGGCAGGTTGACGGTTTGAGACGCAGACAGATTGACGTGTGATCAGACAGAGACAGATTAGCACATGAGAATGCTGCTAGACACGCAGACAAACTCAGGCTTGGTTTGAGACGCGGAGACAGTGGTACATGGCTAGAGACGCAGACAAAGCAGCCGAGACTGACAGGCCTCCCATTCTCCTATTTCAGAAATATCATCTCCGGCACAGCCACCGACCCAGATGTCGTCGTTTCCTCCACCGCTGCTAAATTCAAGCCCACCCAAGTCGTCGACGGAATGGGACTGCAGGAACCCGAGAAGGACTACGACGCCATGCGCCCCGCCTGGCCCAGGAACTACGCCTAGTTGTTTTCTTTTGTTATGTAGTTGCAAAATAAGATTTTATTCCCAAATAATAATGTATCCCATTGTTTCACCATGGCGTCCTCAGTCGTTTTTCTTGTCATGGATGGGCTTGGACGACTGGTTTCTGCGCTTGAGACGATAGGCTCCACTGCGATCTCCTGCGTAGGCGATGTAGAGGCGGCAAAGAGTGAAAAGGAAGGAGGCAAAGGCGGAGATGAGGAGAAGACGGGTGGCCAAGTCCATGAGGGCGGGGTTGGTCTGGAATGGGAGAGGTCTCATCTCTCTACTATGTCTCTTTCTTTCTTTCTTTTTTTTCTCTCTCTCTCTCGCATCTCTTTGTCTGTGTGTTTGTCTATGCCTCTTTCTCTCGCCCTCTCGCCTGTCTGCTTCTTTGTCTCTATGCCTTTTCTCTGTTTCTCTGCGTCGGTCTCTTGTTCTTACCTCGGCAATGGTTACGATTTCATGCATACAGAGCATCTTCCTCACTGAGTCAATGATTCCACCCATCAAGGTTGGGTTAGCCGGGCCCAGCGCAGCTGAAACGACTGACTACAAACTACAAAAAACAGACCTACTGAGAAAAAGGACTCCCATAAGGTAGAGGAAAGTAACGATCACTGTAGCCATGAGAGCTGAAAGGCGTTTAACCTTGATGACAGTGGCATTTCGGATCGTAATTCTCAGAAAGATGAATCCAGCCAGCCTGTCGGTGACGAAGACTAAAGGTAGAGCCATTGAACCTGAGAAAAGTGTCGAAGATGGTCTCACTCACTCACTCACTCACTCACTCACTCACTCACTCACTCACTCACTCACTCACTCTGTCTCAGTCTCTCAGTCTCTCAGTCTCTGTCTCTGTCCTCTCTGTCTCGTCTCTCTGTCTCTCTGTCTCTCTGTTTCTCTCTCTCTCTGTCTCTCTGTCTCTCTGTCTCGTCTCTCTGTCTCTCTGTCTCTCTGTCTCTCTGTCTCTCTGTCTCTTTGTCTCTCTGTCTCTTTGTCTCTCTGTCTCTCTGTCTCTCTGTCTCTCTGTCTCTCTGTCTCTCTGTCTCTCTGTCTCTCTGCCTCTCTGCCTCTCTGTCTCTTTGTCTCTCTGTCTCTTTGTCTCTCTGTCTCTCTGTCTCTCTGTCTCTCTGTCTCTCTGTCTCTCTGTCTCTGTCTCTCTCTCTCTCTCTCTCTCTCTCTCTCTCTCTCTCTTTAAAATACCACAGATCAGGGTTGCAAAGAAGGCGCAGAGGAGAGTAGCCGGGAATCGAAGGAGCAACAGAATTTTGTCGGTGGCGGTACTCATTGGGTTTCGGAGGAGTAGAGAGTTTGTCAAGATGGCCCAGACACTAAATGATATTCTTGAGAGAGAGAGAGAGAGAGAGAGAGAAAGAGAGACTTACCTCTTCTTCTTGTTCACAGCCTTCCTCACCGACGGTGGTTGGTATTCCCTTCCAAAGGCCTTGAAAATGTACTCGTTCAGATTCCCTAAACAATTCTCTTTTACAAGGTAGATAGAAAAGGTTACTAGAAATGTCTTCCATGCTGGGTTGCTGATCCATCAATCTAGCAAACCGTGTTGCCTCTTCATAGCGGATCAACTGGTTTCGTTCATTAAGCAGCAACACTACCTCATCGGAGAGTTGCTCCCTCCGCCAGCCGTAATTGTCGGACCATCTGAAAGAGATAAAAACTGCGAAATGCAAAACTCGACGAGCATTGACTTCGTTGAGTGTTAGTTTAGCCAGCCTTGAGAAAAATATGGCGCGCGATGAAAATACATTGCAACTATTTATAAAAAAAGATTAAGCTTCACAAATTATAACTTCTAATCATAGATCTTTTCCAACATAACTTTGTAACCATCACTTTTTTAATTCAAGATTTACTAAACCATGCAACTTTTTTAATCTTAACGGTTTGAAATTGGTCTAAAAGTGAAAGTGCTAAATTCGTATTCCTACGCGTCAGCTTTTTTTCTTCCACATTTTTCATTTAAATTTTTGTATTTTTCGAAACATTTCAATGTGGCAAAAAAAGAATAAAAAACTATTAATAGAATTTCATGTTTTTCAAACCTTTCGTATTGGAAATACTTTTTGTCCCTTTGAGATGCTTCAAATAAATTCTAAATAAAAATTTTCGGGAAGGGAAAATTTGTTCTACCTACAAGAGTTGTTTTTGCGACAATAATAATATGACCCCATATGTTTCCGATTTTTAAATTTTCCACGTGAAATTGAGTTCGTCCGTTTGATGGCTGTTTAGAACTAAGAATTAAAATTATAATTTTTTTTTCACAAAAATCTTTGTGAGACCATTCTGTAAGTGACTTGCTACCTTTGGCAACCCAAAAATGAACTTTGTTAAAGACAAATCTGAATTTGTTTTTTTTTACACCAGTGCACTGCTGTCCTAACCATAATAACGGTAATGTTGTGGGCTTTCGGCCGAGGTGCTATTTCAATAAAATTTATCATTATTTGTATAACAATTTTTTCAAGTTAATAAAAAATGGTTTTTAAAAATAAAGAACGCGGCACTATCATTTTTAATGTAATGCCCCTATGTGCAGCCCCCCTTTTTTATGTTAAAAATATAAATTAACCAGAAGCCAAAGTCCCGCTGTGCGGCTCTTCGCCTTCTGGGTTCGGCGGCCTTCGGCCGCCTCAATCTGTGATCGCGGCCTGCGGCCGCTTAGGTACGCAGCCTTCGGCTGCTCATGTAGGCGGACTGCGGCCGCTTTGTTCTACCAATTTCAATGAAATGTTCCCCATGGTCGTGTTGGGGGGAAATGAAGGAGTGTACCTCTCCGCATAAAACGTTGCGCTGCTCAGAATGACAACCCTCTAATGTTATAAAGGATATTTAAAGGGACAGTCAGGCGGGGTTTACATTTTTTTAAAATAACTGTTTAGTTTCTACGTTTTTTTTCTACGTTTTTTTTTTTTTTTTTTTAAATTTCATTACCCCATTATTTTTACTCTTTTTTTATATTGGTTGTTCTATTCAAGGAAATGACTTAATATTAGTTTTAGCCAACATTTCAGTAAAAATTTGAAACAAAAACATGCTTAGGGTAATGCTAGTTAGGGTAATGCTCCAGTGTTTTTGCTACTGTTAATTTTGAAATCAAAAAAATGAAATATATTTTTGGATGTTGCGTTGCTGTTTCAGTTTATAAGCAAACTTTGGTGTTCAAAGTTTATCGCAATAGTCTAGTCTCGGGTTGTTCAAAAGATAAATATTACCGATAAAAAAAGTAAACAAAACTGTTCAATTTGATCTTCAATATGGTTTTCCATATTGGTATTTTTTATTTTGAAAATACCTGTTAATGTGAACAGTTTTAAATCGGTGTTTCAAACATTTTAAGTGAAAAGTCATTTATTCGGACCCGCGTTTTTATGAATCAGCAGAGCACCGTAAAAATGGAACTAACTCTACCCATCTTTATTAGCAAATTTTCGAATCATGGCAATGCTGTAAAAAAAACCGGTTCTAAACCCACAAAGGTTAATGATTCTTTGATTGAAAAAAGGCTTAATCTTAAAAAAAATATACTTATGGTAAGTTAATTACCCAAAAAAATTTGTCCATTTCTCAAAAAAATAGCCATCCAACAGAAAAATTCAATTTCAAGTGGAAAACTTAAATTTAGCCAATTTAGTCGATATTGTGTCGCTGTTTCACATTTTATATAAACTTTTCATTATCTTGACTTTGCAATTGTCACGATAGTTGCAACGTTTACCAAAATAATTTTACATAACGGTATTGTCTGTTTCCAATGAATGGTCGCCTACCATCCACCGACATTGATTTCTTCCCATATTTAACCATTGACGATTTGAAACATTGGAGTGGAAATAAGTTAATCAAGCGAAAGAGCACAGTAAAAGAGGAGTGCGCAGAAAATTAGGCGATTCGTGGTAGGATGCAATGCCCGCAGTCCTTTAAGAATTGACCAAATCATGTTCCGTTTTCCGGAAACAAACCATATGGTATTTTCAATTTGATTTTCAAAATTTTCCAGGCAAAATTTATTTATTTTATTGTCAAAATGAATTTGATTTTCAATCGTTATGTGACGTCAATGTTTTGTCGTTTTTATTTCGCTTTTTGTTTGAATGTTTCAATAGTAACATTGCTGCAAGGTTAATTTAGCTCCAATAACAACAATAATAGAAAATTTTCCTTAATGATGCCTGTACCGAAATATTACGGTTCCCTTCGCATAGCATTTGATACTCAGGAAACCGTAGAAGCCTAATTCGATTTATAAGTTTTTTGAGTGTAACCTACCGTTCCAATGAAATTGGAATGAAGTAAGCTGAAAGTAGGACGAGAATAAAGAAGATGACCGATAGTAGTCCTAGTAGTACTACGCGGAGCATTTCGGCCGAGTGAGGGAGGCCGGAGGCGCGTCGCTAGGCTCCCGAAATGGGGCTACGTGGCATTTGAAAAACTGGGGCGGTTGGAAAAATTTTTTCGTATGGACTTTCCACATGGTGCCGATGCTTCCGTTTCGTAGAGGGTTTTTGAAGGGTTTACATCGTTGGCATTGAGTACTCAGGCAATGTTAGCAGGCAAATATGACATGATCACATAAAAAAGATTTTATCACAGGTAAAAATTCAATTTTCAACAATGCCGCGGTGTACTCTGACTTGTCGCTGGTTGAACCATTGTGACACGTGTTAGCGGAGGAGGATCATTCTTGCGAAATGTAGTGAAAATTCTTTCTCTCAGAGGAGAACTGCATAAAATGAGGCTGTAGGGAGAGAAGAAGGTTAGGGCGTCGGAGGTGTAGGGCATTAGGAGGAGACACCAGTA
Organism: Oscheius myriophilus; assembly: GCA_964057215.1. Classification (NCBI taxonomy): domain Eukaryota; kingdom Metazoa; phylum Nematoda; class Chromadorea; order Rhabditida; family Rhabditidae; genus Oscheius; species Oscheius myriophilus. The sequence continues at coordinate 9,869,740 of OZ059906.1, forward strand.
GGAGATGGTGGGATTTGTTGGCCAGCGGAAGAGGAGAAGCTAAAAATGAATGTGTGAGTGTGTGAGTGTGTGAGTGTGTCTTTGAACGAAACAGATAAAGAGTGTCTCACCACATTTATGGCAGCCGCAGCCTCAGAAATGAATGAAACCAAACTGTGAATAAGAAGTTTCACTTCCGCCGACTTTTGAATATGCTTTTGCTGAAAATAATAATTTTTCAATACCTCCTTCTTTCAAAAGCATACCTTAACCAGAAGAATCCAGGTAGTTGCACTAATGATTCCATTTATCAGGGAACAAATGCAAACGAAGTAAACCATTTTTGTCAGGCGGTCTACGAGTGGCTGAAATTTGAGCATATTCAAAATAATACAACAAAATTTCATATCCTCCAAATCATTTATTCGACAAATATATTCCCCACCCGATACTAAGAATAAAGAATTCCATATAGTGCGACCCGATCATCCTTGTGCACACGGTAGTTTTTCTTTGGCAAGTTATTGAAACATATAAACGCGCCAAAAAGTAAATTTCCACATTAGCGCAAACTTGTCGATTTTCTGTCATTATTCAAGAAATGACATTTTGAAACGAAAACAAACCCAATAAAGGGGAACGCCGTACTTCTAATTTTACATTTTACCCAACATACGAGCATCCAAAACTAAATTTGAAGTTTAAAGCAGGGTTCGAATTTAATATGAAAAAAATGACTGACAAGCTGCTAACATTTCAGCTTGTCAAGTTCAAAACATATGAATGACTAAATCTCAACTAATAAACAACAAAGAACGAACATTTTTGGAGGAAATTGGAGGCGCTAAAATTTCAAAACATCTGGGTTAGCTTTAAAGTTATATTTTGTTTCCGAATTGGCCAAAAATGGTTGCTGTTCGATACACTTACCCATTCCGTTTGAAGAATATAATTGTCTGATTTGTTTGAATATTCATAGTAGCACGCATAGGCATACGGATTTCCACATAAGACTGTGGGCCCAAAAATTGCCAAGATTAAACAGGGAATGAAGATTTTGCTCCAAATCTGGAAATTCTCCATTTTCACAAACACACGCACACACACACACACACACACACACACACACACACACACAGATACAGTCTCTTACCTACCTTCTTATGAGTAAAAGGAAAAATTACGCAAAATAATCGATTGAGACCAATTATCAGACTTATGGAGTACTGTAGGTAGCCAAAGTACTGCAGCCCACTCGTCAAAATTTCCAGTCCAAACCAATGTTCTGCTTTGAACATAGGTGAAAACAAGCAGTCTTTACATGTTTCTCTTGGAATTCTCATTGTTGGCAAAGTATTCAAGTAGGTCAAAACATTCTGAAAGAGATCGGTTATTTTGTATAAAGCGTTCAATCTCTCTCTCTCTCCTCTCTCCTTACAATAAGTGACGAAATAAGGAACAAAGTATAATAAGAAGACTTGAAGTCACTTTTCCTATGTCTCAGTATGGTACCACAAACAATAGCATACACAATAAGTGAAATAATACAGTATACTGCCGTTATAATACCAGCCGTGGACATTTCCTAAGTTCCGTTGAATGAGCTCCAGGAAGTCCGCGAATAGTAGTAATCTAGAAAGGAGAAATTACTAAGCGTTGATTACAAGCCTGCAATTTTCCAAGGCGAAAACAATGCGTGTCAAGGCTAAAAGTTACTTTACGGATGGGAAAAATTTCAAAGAAAAAAAAGCAATTCAACGTTTTGCAGTTTGTAACTATAGTTCAGTTGTGAGTTTTAAAACAATACATTAGGGAAGGATAATGTTTTGAGTATTGTTGCAAAGAGACGGTATACAATTTTTACTATTTTATTTGGTGGAATAATTTGCTGTTTTGCCTGAATGTGCCGAAATTGCCGTGTTGTTCTTAGAATTAGACGTTTTTATAGACTGCATATGTGAATAATATTGAGAACAGTTTGTTGTAACTTGAATGAAATCTGATGGGGACATAATAATTTTACTAATACAAATGTTTCAACCACATTTGAAAGTTTTTCTTCAAAAGGGGACGCTGTTAACTTGCTCCTGTCACTTGAGTTTTAAAAAAAGCTATAAACAAGGTTGTCGTTTAAAAAAAAAAATAAGTGAAGTGAGTGCTTCAAATCCTTTACAGAGTTTGGTTGCTCAGAGGAACGATTGGATTTGCGTCTAGGCGGTGTTTTTGGCGATTGTATCAAAAATGTTACTTTTCTTACAAAATCGTTCACTGTTTGTAACTGTTAAAATTAAAATCGCAAATCTACATAAATTGTATGTATGTGTTTTTTCAGCCGAAAAAAACTTTATTGCTGTAACCAGATGCAAGTGATTCATTCAAAAAGTTTTAAGCGCACATTGTTTTTTTTTAAAATTAATTGTTTTGCTCATAAAACGGAAATTTAAAAAAAGTTAACTTTATTATTTTTCTTCATTGATTTCAGGGGCGCGCGGAGCGACAGAAGCGTTTTTTGATTACGTTTTTTGATTAGAAACTATTCGAAACATTAGCGGTGTTCATACATGACAGTTGCTTATAAATTTTCTTGTTGTGATCTTTCAAAAATCATTTTTAGGTTGGTTTTGCTGGTACTGTCCTAAAAAAAAAAATGAGCACAAATTGTTCAGCTGTCGAACAGAAGTGGTAAAAACTGAATTTACATCCTAAAGAAAAATTAAAATAAAAGGCTGAAATACAAGTAAATTCACATTTTTCAATAACGGAATGATTAAACTTCAGTCAAGAAAAAGTGTTTTCGGCCATAAAATCTTCAAAGCACTTCTTCAACAGAAGATGTTGATAAATTCTAATAACTTGCTCCTTTAAAATGCGCTTCGAAAAAAGCTAAATGAACTTTTTGGTTATCGTTGGATAAAAATTGTCAAATGAGTGATTCAAACTCTCTACAGAGTTTGATTGGAGCAAAGGCGAAAATAGGGTAAAAACCTTTTCACAGAGGTGTGTTCTGCCATCAAAATACAGTGTTTACCAAAGGTATTTCCCCAGAATAGACGAAAACAGTGTTGCTTTTAACGGAAAGTACAATGTAATTTTGTATTCCGCCGACATGGTACGGGTGTGTGACGCAAGGTAAATTTCAAATTCTCCGTGAACTTGTAAACACCAGAGAGGGCAGATAACTTCTAAATTGAGTTGCTTTACATATTTCAGAAACATAAAACTTTCACATGATTTTGGCACGGGCCAGCTGTTCCCAAAAAATTTGGAAAATTATGAGAAATCAGGGCTTTGTTTTCAGAAAGTTGGCAATTATGTTTGGCAGAAAGCTGTTCACTCTCGGTTCAGTTCTAGCCCAAAACGGAGGAGTTCAGGAAATTGAAACCATTAAAATTGAAATTGCTCTATATTAATTCATCATTTTCAAGTTTGAAATTATTTCAGCTAAAGACATGATTTTTTTGTGTGGATATTTATTTTCTTTATTCTTTTTTTTCACTAAATTCTGGAGTTTCAACAGGTCGACAAGTTTTTCAATACAATGGGTAAAATGATTTGGGCTCGGAAGATAAACCTGTGTCTCGTATACATATTTTTAAAAATAAATGACATGGATAATGGATTGTTCAAATTATGATTATTGACAAATCTGATTTCACTCTTAGTTCCGTTTTTTTTTCTGAAAAAGAATGATGAGAAACTTCTTCAAATCAGCCAAACGAAATAATTACAAACTTGTTCTAATGAATTAAAAGAGGGCATTAAAATTCAAATCACAAATTTGTTACACTTTTTAATTAAAATTACAATGTTTTTAACATTAATTTTTTACTTTTAAATTCCAAATGATGATTTAGCCGAAAATTCTAGTTACGTTTTTTTTGTTTGAAAATTTTGTCACAAAAAACGGATGTTTTAAAAGTTTGGAGAATATATAAGCAAGGAAGACAAATAATGAAGTCCTAAATCCATTTGCTATCATGGTTTCGTAAGTTTATTTATTAGAAGAAATAATATTTTAATGTTATTTTTGGCAAATCTGCTTGTCTTTTTTTTTTCAAAGTGAGACCCAACTCTAAGAGACCGTGGAATTCTTCATGTTTTTTTTGGCTTCCCAATATTATTTTATTCTATTTTCTCCAAAATATGTAATTTTAAATTAACATGAATTGTGCATCATTGTTAAAAGTTTTCAAAAACAACATAAAACGCTTGCTTCTTAGCACTGACTTCAATTTACCCAAAAAGCTGTAAAACGATGTAATGTTAACGAAATTTGATAGAGAGATCTAGTTCGATTTTTGATTTTTGGTTACCTCAGGGATAATTGGATTACTGTAACTAAGTTAATCAAAAATCTATATTTTTATCATGAATAGTGTAAATGTTTTTTAAATAATTTGAAACCCGTGTTTTTTATTGAAATCTTTTCAAAATTTGTCTGTCGGTTTGGCTGTCCTCTATGGCTGAATATCTTATGTAAAACGTGTACAACGATAAACAAGGTAAAAGTTGATGTACGACACTAAAACATTGGCACGATCGGATATATTTACACATGAATCAGAGTTTCGGCGGTGGGAATAGGCATTGTGTGTCAATATAAAATTTTAGTGTGTGTTTTTTTAATTGAACGGCACCTAAATTTCTTTGTTTTGTGACAATGTTTTACTTATGCCTTAAGAGCTTTCAAGGTACTAACTCCAGTGATATGATGATGACCATCTCTTGCTAATAAAGTGTTTAAAAAATAGAAAAAGGAGCCAACTGTTGCAGGAACCGAATGGTTAAACTTCAGCCAAGTAAAAGTGTTTTCGGTGCTAAACTCGCCGTTCTCAATACGAATTAATTGCGTTTTGCCATCATTTCCGAATGTTTTCAACTGTTTTCCAAAGAAAATTGATATTGGTGCCAGGCACTGATGGAAGTGGCCGTAAAAAGAAAGGGTGAATGATTGTTTCCGTGTTTTCTTTTTAAAATTCGATGAACTGACACATAATGGGAACAATCGTTGGAATATGGTGAAGATGTTTTCGAAAAAAGTTCAGTTTGAATCAGAAACTTGGGCGTATTTCGCTTTTTTGCCAAAGTTTTTGGTATTGTGACTAGTTTGAAGAGGTTTTTTATGGAACGATGAAATGATCGGTTAAAGTCCAATTTCTAAGATAGATTGAAACATCAAATGAACGAAAGAAATCTTTTGGACTACCAATTTTTTAAAAGAATTCGAATTTTTTTTTTGGTAAAATTTCGAAACATGAACTTGAAGTAAAAATTATATTTATGTTGTTGACAATTTAGGTAGAACTATGATCCGTATTAAACAATATTCGGAATCTTTGGTAAAAAATGAATTGAAATAGAAGTATTGTGTGGAAATTTGAAAGAAATGTACAAAAAAGATTTCTAAATAATTCTTTTGTTTTCAATTTTTAAAAAACAGAGTCAGTTTTTTTTCCAGAGTATGAACTCTTCATTTCAGCCGAAGAGCAAGTTCTTAACGGATGTAACGATTTTGCTAAAATTTTAAAACAGAAATATAAATTTCCGATAAATATAACAATTTTTGTTCCGATAAAAGGGAAGATTGCGGAGCCCAGGGAATACTAACATTTTCTTGACACTAGCGATAACTTTGTAACACATTGAAACATGAAGCTCTGTTGAAAAAAAAATGCAAACGGAAAACCTTTTTTTTTTAAACAAAAACACAAACCAAAAACGGTGTTTCTTAAAGTCTTAATACTTGTTTAATTTTAGCTTTCGTTGGTGTTCTCAAAGTTAGTTCTCTAAATTATACAACAGCGGTATGCTTCAGTGCTTCGTCGAATCAATAACTTCGATCCGAACTTCGATTCGATTCCGATATAGTCTTTTCAAATGTGGCAAAAAACAAAGAATAGTACAGAATGTTTAGAAGTAACGTTGACAAAAATAACTAATGAGAAACAAATTTTCGGCACAAAAAACTATTTGATAGCGTTTTGAATGAATAATTAATTGAATTGGTTTTAAAATTTTTTGCAAGTGGAACCTTACTTTTCATAGTTTTTTTTCGTATCCAGTGAACCTTTAAATAAAAAATCCAGAATTGGATAATTTCGCAGTTATCGATTTTTGCTGATTGTGCGCGTCGCGCGCGCTCTACTGAAGCAGAAAATTTTCATTTACTATTCACCTTGGTTTTATGGTTTTTTGTTATTTTTGGAATTATGTTAGCAGCAACAAGAAATGCAATAAAATCACTAGAAAAAAACGACCGAAGTAATCAAAGTCAACACATTTTTCTGCATCGGACGAAAAAAAATCCAATTCATGCAGTTTTTGATGAGCAACTTATTGATTTTATCGTTTTTTTTCGTTCGTCGCGGTTATTAAAAAAATTTCATTACCAGTTCAAATTTTTTTCTGGAGAGCCTCCATGTTTCAAAACTTATTAAAATAAATCGACACATTTTAGAAATATTCCGGTCTTCCTTGGCAAGTCTCATTAAAAAAAACTTGTTTTAGCTTGAAAAATACAGCAGTTCATTTTAAAAGTCTTCTTCATGTTTCAAAATTTGGCAAGATTAGTCAATATGGATGAAGATAAAATGGATAATAAGAGAAACAAAATACAAACAAAATCGGATGTGATGACTAATGTTGCAAGCTAATAGAACTGCTTTTACATGTTAAATGAATATTTCGAGGTTTAAGCAGTTTATTTGGTTGAAAATAATAAACGTTGATAGTACACAACCTTAATATTTCCCGATGCCAGGTGAAATAAATGCCCTCTGATTCAAAGATTGCCATAATTTTTCAACCTTTCATTAAATTGTTTTGTGGCGAGTAGACAGGTGATAGTATATAGTGAGGCTAAAAACTTTTAGCTCATCCAACGTAAGATTAAAGAATCAATCAGGTGTTTTTTCCCAAAAAGTTTGATCATTGAATAGAGAAAAATTCGATGACCTAAAAATGTATGTGACTTTGAGTTGAAAATATATCGTTTTAGAGTTACGGACGAGAGAGTTTTAGAAAAAAAGAGGGTAAATAACAATTTTATTTTAATGCATTTACATTGCGCCGGAAAGAAAAATTAAAGCCAGATGGTTTTATAACTTTTGGCAAAAGACACTTCAAGAAGTACCAAGGAAGAAACGAAGCCATTTAGGAAAATAAATTTGTGCAACATTGGATCGTTTCAATAAAAAAAGTCAAAATAAAAAACACATCAGAGGTGGGAAAAAGAACTCCCCGAATCAAAAACTCTTGTTTTTTTCCTGGAAGAAATGCGTAATTGTTTTGTCTGCGGTGGGTGATTATTTAAATAAATTCAATATATATTTCCCATACACTATTATATCTCTTTATTTCGTAACAATAACTTTGAAGCACTAGCTAATAATTCACTTTGAAACGCACAATCACATCGTTTTCATAGTGCGAAAATTTACAAGAATACTTTTTGAAACATTCACCAAAGGACTGCGCTTTTAAGTAATTTTACATACTATATGAATCCCGTTTTCCAAAACTTTTGAAACCGCAACGATTTTCGTAAAAAAAGTGAAGCCTAAATTGGGTGCAACAAAAAACTTAATGAATCAAAAACTGGCTATCTTATTTTTCTCTGAAAGAAGGGAAAATCTCATTGTTTCTGAATATCGGCAATTCATTTAAGAATACTTTGAAACGTAAGGTAGATTTTGTAATATAAGTTTTTTTGTTGTTGTAAAAATGTCCTTGATTGCTTGTTTTATGTTTCAACTCAGCAACAAATTAGCTTTCAAAATTCATAAACAAAGCCAATACTTTAATTTTTTAAAATTTGGCATGTTGAACAATTAGAAATGATTTAGAAAACTGGAACATTTTGGAAACTTATAAATGTTTTTTCAGCATTTTATGAAATCCGGAGAAAGTTTAAATTTTTTGATGAATTTTTAAGGGCCTTGACTAAAAAAGTATATAACTGACTAAAAAAGTATGTGTTGGAAATATACCATTTTTGAGCTATTGTGAGAGAGTGTTGGAAATGAAAAGGATAAAAGGCATTTTCGTTTTTAGTGACTTCAAAATCTGGTTTCGGTATGAAGTTAAAGCCAGGTAGCTTACTATCTTTTGTCGTCTGATAAGGAACAAGAGCAGAAAGGAACAAAGCCCTTTAGAAAAACAAATTTATGAAACATTGGTAAGGTTTTTTTATAATCAAAATGTAAACAGCAGATGCGCAAAAGTAGATCTTTGAGTCACAAAGTGATCACTTTTGTTTCTAGAATTGCGTATTTGTTTTTTTTTTTGGGGGGGGGGGATGATTTTCAAATAAGTTCAATTTATATCTCAGGCACAATCAGATCTCTATTGATTTTCATTTGCCACTCCTCATTTATTTAAGAAAACTTTGAAACATGCACATTTTTAAGCATAAATCAAAACCTGCCATTTAAAACGTTTTCACGGCGGTATATTTTACAAATTTTTTGAAAAATTCATCAAACAACTGAGCTTTTTTCAACTTAAAACCCGCGTTTTCTTTTGTTACTACGTGAACCAAAGGCATCTCGTTTTCCAAAGTTTTTTGAAACCTCTGAGCGATTTTCGTTAAAAAAAAAATGAAGCGGAATTGAGTGCAAAAAATAACGTCAGCATTCAAAAAAAACCTGCAGCCTCATATTTTTCTCCGGAAATCCGACAATCGAAACTTGATTGATCTTTATATCACGACAATTAATTTAAGAACAATTTGAAAAGTAAGGTAGATTTTGTAATACAAGTTTTTTTGTTGTTGTAAAAATGTCCTTGTTTGTTCATGTTATCTTTGAAATCAGCTACAAATTAGCTTTCAAAATGCATCATCGAATTTCGAAATTTCCAATTTAAAAAAAAAGTTTTCTCATTAAAAGTTAACAACATATTATTGTTCAACCGTATTGAATAAGTTTGGCAGTTTTTGAAACATGAAAGAAAGAAGTCAAAAAAGAATAGTGTTTTTTACATGCGGTTTTCTTTGCAGAACAGAAACAAAAAAAACCAACGTGATTTTTTTTAGTGAAACAATTAGAATTGCCTTAGAAAAGAAACAATTGGGAAATTTATAAATATAAGTTATGAAAAACGGGGAAAAGTTTAAGTTTTTTCCAAGAATTTGATTTCCTAGCCGAGTTAAATATTTTCAAGGGCGCGCAAAGAAAATCTGCAGAAAATTAATTTTTGGGAAAATTGTCCATTTCTGCTTTTGGGGCAGCATTATTATGGAGCCTTTTTGAAACAATTTTTTATGGAATCCATGATAACTGCGGGGCATCCCTAAAATCCAAGACAGAACTTAACAATTTTTTGAAACATTGCATTGTTTTTTTTCTGAATTGTGAAATGGCAAAAAACTGAGCGATGAATTTTCTCAATATAATTAGACTTCAATGTCCGTTACTGAGACGACACTTTTCCGGCGCGATTTTTTTTATTTGAAAACATTTTGAAACAATCACAAAAAGATGTCATTTTTAAACTTCAAAACAACTCTGTCCAAGAAAGCAATTGAGTAACTGAACGGCATCCTGGTTTCTCTAATTTTTGAAACCGCGGATTTTTTTTTTCGTAAAAAAGCAAAATTTGGTGCAAAAAGAGGTTCCTAATTCATAGATGGGTGACGAGAAAAGATTGATTTTAAGTCAGAACATTTCATTTAAGAAAACATTGAAACTTAAGCTTCACTTAGTAAGTGAATTTTTTTTCGTAACATTGTTCTTTTTTGTTAATGTTGATTGTGGGATCTTCGTTGAAGCAGAACATAAAATTAAGAAAAACAAAACGGTCCGCTCATAAAATCAAATTAAATTAGTTGTTTTGAAGATACACTGCTGGAAAAACGGCACCCAAATTATGCTACTTTAGCGAAATATTTGAGTGTTTTCAGATCTAAACGTAAAATCGCTAAAAAGATTGAATTGAAAGAAAAAACTTTTGCAAACGGTTTTGGTATTTTGTTTTCAGTAATCCCACACTCACGAAGTTTTTGAACTCGAATTTTTATAACTGAAAACCTAAAAAAATTAACTTTTTTTAGAGCTTGAAATTATTTTTCTACCAATAAAAACAATTCACGACAATTACTAAAGTTTTTGAATCCGCGGAATGATTTCAGTAAAAACAAGGAAATTTAAAAAAAAAAAAACAGGGGTGTAGAAATAGTTTTTTGATTTCTATTTTTTATTGATTTTGCTATTTTGTTTATTTTTTTAGCTAAACTTCACACGAAATCCTTTTGAAATATTGGCAAAAGATTGCATTTTTTTTTTAAAACCTGCCTTTTGTCATCACGTAACTACTAGAACCAGCGACATCTCATTTTTCAAGTTAGGAAAACAGTGGGGGTAAAAAAAACAAATAAAAATATAAAAAGAATTCAGCAATGTTTGAAACCGAACTTCCTGAATCAAAAATTTGCTCATTTTTCTCCGATGGAATGCGTAATTGTTTTTTGCGGCATGTGACTATTTTGATAAAATCGGTTAAGATAATGACGTCACCTCAATCAGGGATCGTCTGGGGGCTTGTGACCTCAAATTTCGATGGTCTTAAGACGTAACCCTGCAAAATTTAAAATAATCAATTTATATCCCAGACAATTTATTATATTCTGTGCAAAACATTTCTTAAAATAGTTGTTTTCCTTTTTAAAACAAATTTTTAATAGACCTAGCTTAACTAAAAGCTGAACATATTAAAAAAAGAAAGTTACATTTTTGTAAGAAATTTAGGTTACGACACGATGAGTTGATTTTACTTGATTGCGAATTTTTTTAACATGGAAAGGTTTTTTGACTATAATTTTCAACATGCAAAAAATATGCGTGCAATGTTTCAGCTGTCACATAGGAATTTTTTCGGTGACATTTGTCTTACTCCACATAGTACTGTTAGCAATACTTGTCGATCTATTTGCCACAATTTTGAAACACTGCTGCGTTTCCTAAATAGAAATATTTCTTTGCACATTAAAAAAAAAACAATTTTATGTTGTGAAATGAATCAATTTTTTTAATGAAGTGAATCTGAATTTCATACATTTTTTAAGGAATTTCACAAAAAGTTTCCAACAAGGGGAACTCCTTAATTTATGAAAAGTTGTGGTTTACTATGAAAACTTTTTAAATATTATATAACTTTTTAAATACACGGTACATTTCTCTGAAAAACAACCAACATGTTTGATATTGTCTTTTACGGCTAGATTTAGCCGTAATTTTTCAACCTTTTATTATATTGTTTTGTGGCGAGTAGACAGGTGATAAATGGTGAGGATAATGTGAGGCTGAAAACTATATATAGGTCATCCAACGTACTAAACATTTTCAACCATTTAAATCTGAAATCCGAAAAATTAAAGAATCAATCAGGTGTTTTTCCCCAAAAAAGTTTGATCATTCAATAGAGAAGAATTCGATGCCCTAAAAGGTATGTGACTATGGGTTGCAAATTTACCGTTTTTGAGATACGGATGAGAGAGTGCTGGAAATGGAGAGGATACAAGACAATTTTGTTTTTTTTTTCTTTGCTTCGGAAAGAAAATCAAAGCCAGGTGGCTTTACAATTTTTGTCAAAAAGACGAGAGGGCACGAAATCATAATAAAAAGCCATACAGGAAAACAAATGTATGAAACACTGGAAAGCTTTTAAAAAATTTCGATTTTTTTAACATCAGAGGTGCAAAAGGGGCTTGTTAAATCAAAAAGCTACTTTTTTCTATGAATCGAAAATTTTTTTTCGTTGGGTTTTGCAGTCGAATAAATTCATCAGATCTCTACTGATGAATTTACCGACGAAATGGTCGTAAACATTCATTTAAAAAAATATTTATTCTAAAACCAAGGAATGGCAAATTTGTGAAATTCGTTTGAATTTTCCAAAAATAGCGATCAGGTATTGGTATTTTTTCCATTCCTTTGATTTACCAAGACATTAAAACACGAGGGTGCCTTTTTTGTTGATAATTTGGAAAACTTCAAAGTAGTAGATAATTTTCTTAAATAAATATATTATTACTTAAGCGAAGTTAGCCGTAGCCGTAACGTTTTGTTGCTTCAATCAAATGATTTGCCTGGATTTTGAAACATTAAGGTAAATCAATTGTTTTCTTAAAAATGGATTGGCAAAAGTATCGTATCTTAAAAAAAGTAAAAGTAAAAATATCGGACTTCGGAAAATTTAAAAACGACGGATCCAAAAAAGAAAAAGAAAAACAGTTAGAACGGAATGTTCAAAAATACGTGGCCAGAAAACTGTGAAAATAAATTGAAAAACACCAAAATTCATCTTTAGAAAAATATCCGTTTGCTGCTAATTTTCTAATTTTTGTTTGAACATCTTGAAAACGAAAAAAGTTTTCTTAAATACTACAATATCCACAAAACAACAGATCAGAATATTGCTTACAGGTGTTACGTAAAATTACATGGTTTAGAATTACAAGCTCTGAAATATTTTTATATGTTGGTTATAACTGAAAACAGCACAGAAAATTAAAGAGAAAAATTAAGAAGGTAAAATCTGAGTGCTTTTTAAAAGTGGGCGTGGCCAAAATTGAAACTGAGACTTATCCAGAAAAACATTAATACTTTCGGATGTTTGTTTGTTTTTGGCAACCATTAGGGAGAACATCTCATCGCAGCAAGTGTAGTGAATTCAGTCTCATTTTTTCGCTTCAGCATGGGGGCTTTATCAAAATGCCCCACCACCCTGGTAAGTTTCAGATGCGTTGTGCTAAAATTAGTTGCAAAAAACAAACAAAATTACCTGATCTTTTAATGTAGGTAATTTAGTTGGAATTTTTCGGAAACCTGTTTTTATAAATATGCTGAAAAAAGTTTTATCAAGAAAAAAAGAACGATATGCAGTTTTAAATTTGAAAAACAAAATAGATAAACTTTTGAGAAAAAGTAATGAAAAACCTTAAAACCAAAAACGGGCCCTAACATAACATCGCTTCTGCTGTGGCGTTCTAGTTTGGTAATTTTTTGAATCATGAGAGAGTTTACATTTGAAAAATATAAAATTGCTGGGCACCAACAATAACTTTCTTTAAATATTTTTTAACGGTCAAATAGTAAATTTTACGCGAGCAATATGAATATTTTTTGAGACACATTTTGTAAAGCAGCGTTGTAAATCATACACAGAGAAATGCATTTTTTAACCTAAAAAATCACAATTACATTATAATTTAGGGCATTATCATTTTGCAAGTTTTTGAAAGAGCTGAGTGTATTTCGTAAAAAAATGGGTTGAAAAAAATTTCCCGAATCAAAAGTCTAAAATATTTTTCTCAAGCGATTTTTGTAATTATTACTCAAATGTTGGTATGTTACTGAAAAGTATGGGAATTAAAATGAAACTTGAAAAACGGAGTTTTAGCAAATAAAACAATTCACATCTGATTTTTTTAAACTCAAACTTATTAAAACACTGCAATAAAAAAATCGAAAAAGGATTTGTTTTCTTATTCACAGTCCTACAAATTTGAGTCCTCGTAACATCGCTTACAACGATGACATTCTGCTTTGGTACTTTATTGAAACATGAGAGAGTTTTTATTCAAAAAGTTTAATTACATGGCACAAAAATTTTCTGTTCAACCGCGGTCACATAAGAAATTTCACGCGAGCAATGCTAAACCTTTTTGAGTGAATTTGAGAATGGCAAACTTTTGAATAATTCACAAAAGTAATGCATATATGAACCTAACAACTCACAATTGCCATGTAATTCACGACGAAAAAACGAACTTCCTGAATCGTGGAATAAATAATTTTTATCCGACGAATTGCGTAAAAGTTTTTTTTGCGGTGGGTGACTTGTTTGATAAAGCGCGTTCGGGGTTAAAAATTTTAGACGTCTGGCTCAGTAAATCGGATGGTTTTTTTTGACAGCTTGTGAGCTATAAAAAAAAATCTGTATAAATAATGTACCCTTTATTTTTCCTTTAAAATTATGTTTTTACGACTTAAAAATAAAGTATTTATGTTAAAACAAAAAAAATTCAAACTTAATTTGTTCAATAATATATTGCTGAACATCAACAAGAACTTTCTGAATTTTATCCTCGCACGTCAAATCTTAACAACTTCGAAAGCGAAGAAACCCCAATTTCTAAATTTTTTGAAACCGCTGACTGCTTTTCTTTTCAAAAAAATCAAATACTAGAGGTTGTAAAAGTGAACTTCCTGAATCAAACTCATTTTTCTCCGACAAATTGCATAATGGTTTTTCGCGGTGGGAGACTAGTCAAATAAAAAAAAAACTGCGAGGTTAAGGATTGAATCACGTCACCATAATAAAGGCATGAGGACCTGTAAATTTTTATATAGACCTTAGTCGAACAGTAGAATCGGCAAAATGCAAGAAAAAAAATAAACAAATGATCATAAAAAATTACAAATTTGTACGTCTTAGTCCCGGTTAACTGTTTACAAATCGCAGTTACCTATTTTGCAAAACTTTGAAACATGAAGATGCGTGCAAAAAACTAAATTATAGAACCTGCTGCCATGGTTTACCTGACTCTGAGAAAAAAGAGAAGAAAAACGTAAATTACATCACCTGAATAAGAGAAGCCCGTTTTGGACACAGGCTTGTTTAAAAAAACACACACACACCTAAAAAAAATTGAAATCTACAAACCATTGTCGCAGTATTGCGTTTTATGCTAACTTTAAAATTTGGTAAAATTATGAAGCATGCGAGTGAATTATCAAACATTTTGTGCTACACATTGGCTAATTCTTGATAGTTTATTTGCACTTTCAAAAGCGAAATTTTTTAAGAACAAATTATCTAAATCAAAGAAAAATGCGTTTTGACATTTCTGTAACTGGTTTTTAAGATCGATAAGTTTTAATTTATTTGTTAACAAATATATTTTTTGTTTTCAACCCAATGCGTATCTTAAAGAAATGAACGTAAAGTGATTTTTAACAAATTATCCTGAGACCAGCAATGGTTATATTTTCAAACTCTTTTCCCTGTGGTGAATATTTATAACATTTTTGAAATGCATGTAAAAATGAATCCATGTTATGAAACATTTGCTTCTTTAGCTGAAAAAATATATATTGGAAAAATGAAAATCCCGAATCAAAGAAAAAGGCGTTTTGAATTTCTCTAATGTTTTTTTTGCGGTCGATTATATTTTAAACATATAAATAAAACTTTCTTTTACAACCCTATGCGTATAATAAAAACATGATTTTGAAATGACGTACCCTGAGACCAGCAATGGTTACATTTTCAAACTCCTTTCTCTTGGCTGTGAAACGGCGCAGTGTCAATTTTTTTTTGAAAACGGCAAGTTTTTTTTTCCTATTTTCTTTTTCTGTTTTGGGATTTACCAGTTAAACCTTGTAAAAAAATCTTTTTTTGTAACTGCAAACTCCGCATAAACCGTTGATCATTCATTTTTTACAGGATTTCCAGAAAATCGTAATGCGGAAAATTACAAGCGATGAGATGTAATTAAAAGTATAAATTTTACACTGCCCAAATAAGCAAATCAAGAAAAGAACACTCATTCAAAACCCCCCTTAGCATGGAATGTGCATTGCGTTTTACACGAAGTTTTAAAATTTGAAAAAATTATGAAGCATGCAAGTAAAATATCAAAATTTTTGTTAAAACCTTTCGCATCCGCCTCGCTAATTCTTGATTGTATTTTTTGCAGTTTCAGAAGCTAAAACATTTTTAAACTGCATGTAAAGTTGAATTCACGTTATGAATCATTTGCTTATTCAGGTAAAATAAATCTTAAGGTAGATAAAAACAAAATAAGGTAGGTAAAAACAAATAAACCGAATTGAGAAAAATGCGTTTGACAGTTTTGCAATTTTTGCGGCATGACTAGACTGACACTTTTTTTAAACAAATAAGCCACAATTTTCTGGTTTTCTTACATCACTTTCAATACATGCTTACATTACTCCCCGAGTCCAGCACATGTTTTCATTTTCAAACTCAATTCTCTTGAGTGTGAAACAGCGCACTGCTGAAAAAAATTTTTTGTTGTTGTTTGAAAACAGTTAACTCAAATTTTCATATTTTATTGTATTACTTTTTAAACGAAGGCTGAACAAGGCCTTATGTCAATTAGCTTTTCATTAATCATTTACGGACATACTCTGAAACAACTTCTAAAGTTACTTAAGATAAAATGGAACAAGTTCGTAAAAAGTTAGAAAAAGTTGTGAAGTCACTTAACGTTGTGGGGGTTATGAAAATCCAATGAAGCAATGAAAATTTAGTTGTTTTCCAGAAGTTTTCCAAAGAAGCTAATTTTTCAAACGGAACTTCCGTGAAGAATTAAAATTTCCGCCTGAACCAACGACCAACTTCTTTTTGCTCGTTTTTCTCGGAATTGTTTTGCGGCGAATGACTATGTCCGTCATGCCATTATAGTCTGAAACCTTTAAGTACATTGTAATTAAAAAAAAAATCGCGAAAAGGACAGCTGTCGTTGGAGAATTCATTGGAAGAAAGGAGTAAAATAAAACATTGAACTAAAGTAAAAATGGAAATTATGGGGAAAATTGTAACACATAAAAAATCCACGCCGACCAACAAAATTCGTGATTCTTGCGTTTTGTTTACAAAAACAGAAAGATTAGGTGAGAAAATGAAGAAAATGAGATCCAATTTTCAAAGAGACCATTAAAACTGTTAATTTGTTTACTCGTGATTTGAAGACATTTTTATTACATTGAAGTGTTTTTCACATCCTGTCGAACGTTGTACATTTTATCGAACAAATTTTGCCATTACTTGAAACAATGGACACAATTATATTTTTAAAATTTTAATTTATTCATGAAATTTCCGATCTTGACTCATTTTATTTAAAAATTGAAATTAATAAGTAAAAAAAAACATTTATAAAATAAACATCTGACATATTGACGGTCCTTCTCTTTTCTTTTATTACCTAACCAGCGGGCGGGCGGCCTAACGGCCGCCCGCCCGCTGGCTGGGGGCTTCGCCCCCATACCCCTGAATTTCTTAATGTTTACATCAGCCAGCAATACTAATGAATCTAAGCATTCGCTGGGAAGACCACTGAAATTTAATTGAATTGGGTGCAGTTTAAGAATTTCATTAATAGTTAACGGAATTCTGTCCCGCATTCGCTTCGAGAGCCACTGAAATAATGTTTCTCTGATAAGCCTCTTTACGCTCTATCGATTGATAGTAATTTCAATCTGATTGGAGAATCTTTAATTATTAGCACAGTTCTGGCACGCTTTCGCTATCGAGGAAGGCGCTGCTTACATCATTTATTCGTAGAAAGGAGAGCGTCCTAGACAACACAAGCGGGGACACACACAAGGTTTGAATACTGAAGTGATTCGGTTTTTCCGCGTGATTGAATTGAAGACAAAATTTATCTTGAAACGAGAAAAAACTGTTTAAGCGGGCCGACCCACTTTAGTTTTATGTTGACCGATTTCACCCTCTGAACTGACATAAAACCAACATTAAAGGACCAAAAGGAATCATTTTGTTTGTGTGTTATAGAATTTAGAAAAGAAATGTAACAACAGAACATTTTGTGATTGGGTGTTTTATATTTACGGAATTGTTGAAACATGAAAGCGGAGTTTACTGCACTCAGTTGTTTTTCAGCGATATTCCGAAAAAGCTAAGATTTTCAGGGATCTTCTGAGAAGAAAGGAAACTAAATAAAAATATAAACCGAAGAAGATTGGAACACAGATAACGCCAAGAGAAGTAAAAAGACAATATTTTGTATAAAAATTAAAGAAAAGCTCGACAAAATTGCTTAACGAAACACGCATTTATTTCGATCATTTCTGTGTTTTACCACTAATAAATATTTGTTTGTTATGGAGTGCATTCGGTACCACTCTGGAGGCCGATGGAAAACAAATTTTGTCTAGAAACAGGAAGGATTTGTTTTAAGCGGGCCGGCCCATTTTAGCTGACAGAAAACAATGTGGGACCTCGATGGTTTTTTTGTGTTTTATGCAGTTTATGGACATTATGAAAATTTTCGTGCTGCAGGAATGTTCATACAATCACTTTTTGATCGGGTGTTATTTATTTCCAAATTTTTTGAAACATGAAATTGAAATAATCTGTACTCGGTCTAAGTGACCTTCAATTTTGCTCCAATTTTGGACGAATATGATTAAAAAAAATTCCCTTAGCCTGAATTTGTTTTAATCATGTTCCGCCAAAATTGGAGCGAAATAGACGCAAATGTTTTGTCAAAAACGGAGTTTGAAATTCCAAAAATTTCGACATTTTCAACAAAAGATTAACTTTGTTTAGCAATTTTTCGGAAACGCGGAAAGCTTGAATTATGTAAATCCATCAAAGAGGAAAATCTATTTGTTTTCCAGCAATATTCCGAAGAGGCTATGGTTTCTATGGAACTTCCGAGAAGAACGAAAACTTCCGCCTGAATCAACGACCAACTTCTTTTTGCTCGTTTTTCTTGTAATTGTTTTGCGGCGAATGACTATGTCCGTCATGCCATTATAGTCTGAAACCTAGAAGTACATTGTGACAAAAAAGATCGTCTAAGGGCAAATGGCGGGAAAAATGGCGAGGGAAAACATTTAACTAAGGAAAAAACGGAAACTTTGGTAAATTTTTTAAAAATCCCGCGCCGGCCTATGGATTTCGCGGCGATTCCAGTGATTTTTAATCACTGAACACCTTTTTTTGAAACGAATTTTAAAAACCGTTATGTTTTACAAATTGGACTTTTTGAAATGTTTGTTTTATTCAGTTGATTTCCTTATTGTTTGGGTTGTCAGCAATATGCAATGGTATACAATAAACTTTGCAATTATTTGAAACATGGTCATAATAAGGTTTTTGAATCGAAATTCCTCATGAATTTTTCCTCGTTTCTTGCGCAAAATGGGCTAGAGAAAAGGTTGTTAAGGCAATATCTGAAAAATCGTCTTTTTCGCGAAAATGTCGCTCACTGTTTCAGTAAAGACAAATATTACGTTTTTTTGTCTTGTCCAAAACATTGTTGGCTTTCAATAAATTCTTTGTCAAAATTTTAAACATGGAAGTTTAGAAATATGCTAAAATTCATATTGTCATGTTAGCAAAAGCTTTTTGTCCGTGATGTCATTATAGTCTGAAACCTAGAAGTACATTGTGACAAAAAGTTCAGGAAAGGACATATGTCTTTGGAGAATTGGCGATCTCGGGAAAGTAAAATGAAGTATTGAACGATGGTAAAAATGAGCTAAAATGACATTTCGAAAGTCTCACGTTGCCCATAAAAGATTAATCTCCGGTGCACAATGTTTGCAAAGACAGAAATGATAGGTTGAGAAAATGAAGAAAAAGCGCCCTTTTTAGAAATGGACTACTGAAAATTGTTGAATGTTTTGGAATTGTATTTGAAGAAAAATGTATTGGATTGATCTTGATATAAATATATATATATATATATATATATATATATATATATATATATATATATTTAATTTGGTCGAATAATTATTGCATCTTCTTGAAACAATTAGAACTTACCTTTTTTTTGCTCTACAAAGGAAATATTTGTAAAAAAAAATAATAAAAAAGGTTAAAAAAACAAAACTGTGTTTTCTTGTCCAGAACGTAACATCAAAAGGAACTTATGTGCCTTACAACAAGTGAAAAAGAAATTGAAAAAAAGTGAACTAAGGTAAAAATAAAAATTTGTGATATTTCGGGGATTTTTACAAACACGGAAAGGTTTGGTGATAAAATGACTAAACAAGTTTTTCTCTTTCAGCCCAATCGAAGCACTTTGAAATTCTAAGACAGTGGCATAATCATAATAGACGACCTCTTAATTTATTAATTCTAGGCACTTCAATATCATCAATACGGATATCATCATCTTAGCATCGATACGGCACACTATTTTTATTTCCTTACCGTATGAAACATTAAAAACAATTTAACTTTAAAATTCGTGAAACTTAAAAAAAACTTCTGTTTTCTTTTCTAGAACGTTACATCAAGAGGGGAAACCCTTAAGAAAACGAGAAAAATGATAAACTCAGAAAAATGAAAAATGATAAACTCCATCTGAATTTAGACGAACGAGACTAACATGAAGATGACGTTTTTGACAACGAAAAACATGAATAAAAAAATTAAAGAAATCGAACCCTAGAATTATTTTTTTTTTCGGGTGGCGCGGGAATTTCAAAAAAGTGTGTTAGCAACCAATCTTTTTTTTCTCTTTTGCTGAAAAGACGCGTGAGAAAAAATTCTAAAAGTAGGATATTTTCAGAAAAACCTCTCGGATGTGTGCGAGCACCAAAAAGTGCTTTGAGGTTTTTTCTTTCTTTTTTTTTTAAACTAACATGCCATGAAAAGGGAGCACTGTGCAAAGCTGTAAGCAAATTCATAAGCCAATGTTACGAAACATTGAATTGCTTTGAAAATTGGATTTGTTTTTGAAAAAACAAATGTTTCAAATTATTGAATTAGTTTTGTTTGCGTAAATGAGCTATTGTAGAGACGAATTTCTCAAATTTTTACATAGAGAAGTTCATTAACGGTATGATCGACACAAAAAGAAAAACTTAAAAAAAGTGAAAATGCGATTTTTCAATTTGAAAAATTGATTGCGCAAAATGCGGTACCCACCTTTAAAAATGTAAACATTTTAATTAACTCGTCTTTTTGAAACAGTTACTATTTTTTTATCTCCCTAAACTGAAATTGGAATGCATCGATTTATGAGTCGCTACGAAACGGATTTTGCTAATCGGCGATTCTTTGAAATTAGTCAGATTGTATTTATGTTGAAATTCAAATTTCTCGTTGTTGGATATAAAAAAGGGGGGGGGGCAAGTTTGGCAGGCGATTTGCGTAGTTTGTTGCATAAAAATTAATACATTTGTTTTTTTATGCAAAGGAGATTTAAAGAAAGCTGAGTTTTAAAACTCAATTTTACCGTTTGAAAATTGAATTGACAGTCTTCATCGATCGTGTGAATAAATTGTGCCCGCATTCTGAAATTCGGTTGAAACATTTTACTGCAAAATATGTTTTAAAAAAACATCGACTACATTATCTTCAACTAGTCAAAAATGAAGATTTTAACTCAAATGTTTCTCCCGAGGTTTACATGCCTAGAATTCGTGGGTTTGCAAAAATTCTGCAAAGCAACTCAACCCAGACTTCCGTTCATCAAATTTGTGCTAACTTCAAGGCGCAGTGACAGCTTATGACGTTTTGTTACCCATCGGATCAAGCCGAGTCTAACTGGAGTGGCATTCGCTTGTGCTTTCTATGAAATGCGGCTGAGTTGTAAATGTTTAGAAGTAAATGTAAATGTTTAAAAGTAAATATGCAAGAAACAAGAAAAAGAGAGATTGCAGGGAATTGATTCTGGAGTTCATGTTTTGAAAGGGTGAACAATAATTTTTTAAAAAGAAATCTTTCGGTTTTTGGAATTAGAGGAATAAAGATGAGTAAATTAAAAGTAAATTCTACGCAGCCTACAACAAAAATACAGAATTTAGGCTGATTCAGTAAAATTTTCATTTTCACATTTCCCATGAGAAATACGCATTTCAATGAAAAGCTGCTTTTGCAAAAGGAGAAAAGGCTGGGAGAAAATGTATGTTTAGAGGTTGGTGCCACTTTTAGTTCAGCAGTCATTTTGCAATTTTGATTTCGAAAAAAAATTATTTGCCAAAATTTGTTTCTTTCTATTTTTTTATTGAGAAGTCAGACAAGGGATTACCAAATACTCATTTTTTTCTTTTTTTTGTATTAGTTGAAACACCGAAAAAACATTATAAAAAAAGTTGTTTGAAAATTTTTCAGTTGAGAATTGTTTATGTGCAATGTGGAAAAGCTTTTTTGAAAGAATAACTATTATCACGCTTGGAAATTCTCACGCTGCCCACCCATGTGATTTTGATTCTCGCTTTTGCAAAAATGGAAATGTAATGCGAAGAATTCAACGATCATAGAGCAAAAAGTGGTATTAAAAAGTGATATATCGTTTAAAATTGAACATCTTTGTAAATTTTAGAATTACAAATTGAGTTGTACTTATTCGGCTATATAACGTTATTCTCAATTGCCCAAAAACAAAAAAAACCTTTTCCCAATTGTCCGCTTTTTGCAACATCCAGACAATCCGGCTTCGGGACTTTTCGCAGTTTTTTCATAAATGAGAGTAATCAATGGGAAAAAAATGAAACATTACGAGTTTACTGTAGTATTTTAATAAACAAAATAAACATAAAATTAAATGTTAAAAAAAAACACTCAACGTTAGTTAACTCTATTGCGACATCTACAAATTTCAGATTTCAGATTTACTTTACTTCTAAAATTTGTGAAACATTAAAATTTCATAACTGTAAAATTTTTTCGAGCAATTAGGGTTCACCAAAAAAGTTTTTTGTCAGTAAACAATGTAAACAAAAATCTATAAATAAATACAAATTTTCATTATTATGTGCACTATTACAGTATCAATCCTCTTACTATCAGATCCTGTAATGGGGCTGCACTTCCTAACGTCGTAAAACATTCAAGTTTTATAATTGCAAACACTGTTTTTTTAACAATTTCTGCTCGCTGAAAATAATTAAGCAGAACATTTTACGTTCAACGCCGTTTTGCGTATCGGGGCTGAAAAAATCGCATTCATAGCAGAGACGCAGAAAAAATAACCGGCGTTTGAAAGAAAATGTCGCAGAAGTAATGGTTTATTGACTGTAAATATAGACAGCAAAAACTAATGAAGGTGTTAACAAACTCGTCACTTTCAAATGAACGGGTATTTGCTAGAATTACATTGTTACACTCTATGATTACATTTTCTGATCGAATAACACAGGCTTGTAAGAAGGTTGGTAACAATAGCCCGTAAAAAGTTTATTAAAGAAAGTTTTTTTCTATAATTTTTTCCCTGCTAATCTGCACCTAATACTTTCCGAAGGCTTCTCTTTGTTTGGAAATCATTTGAAACACAAAAATATTTTTTTATACCAGGTCATAGGTCGGAAATCTGCAAAAGACAAAAGAAATAAAAAAGTATTGCCGAGTCTCATCATAGCGGCATTTTGAAATTGTAAAACTTTACAAACGTTTTTGTTTTAAATAGTCTAGTTTTGTTTTTTGTCTCATTTCTTTTCTGCTGGAACACATTAACGCTAACATACACGTTGCTAAATTGCATTTCACGAATATTTTGGTAAACAGGGAAAATCATTTAGTAATATGTTCTTAAATTATTTAAAGTTTTAAAAAAATTACGAACATGCCTGTAGTTTTGTTGAGAGTTATTTATAAGCAGCAAAATGTTCCGTTGCTTACAAGCCTAGATAGCCAAAAATGAATCCCACAAAACGCGTTGTATAAACTATACAATAATGTTATAAGAATTTGTAGCATCACCCCAATTATATTCCCTTATGAGTTTTACTTTTGATAACTGCATAAAACATGCGAGCTTTATAAATCGAGTAAAAAAAAAATAAACGCTTCATGTTTTTCTCCAACAAATACTGCTCGTCAAAATATTTTAGGAAAATCTTTTATGTCCAACGCCGTTTTGCGTACTTATATACTTACTTATATGCGATGCATCGAAAATCTGCAAAACGACAAAAGCAATAAAAAACATTGCCGATGGGAAATCGATGATTAACATCAATTGGTGTACTTTGTAAACCATTCAAGTTTTTTTCATGTAAACCCATTATGCTGTTTTTTCCACACATACTGATCGTCAAAAAGTTTGAGCTGACGAGGGAACCTATTAAATATTTTATGATCAACGTCGTTTTACGCACTTACACTGCGTGCAATAATTATACGGCCGCCTTTCTTGATCCTCTAAAAGTCAGTTTCAGGTTTCAGGAGTGTGGGCTCACTCATTCGATTGGGCAAAGTCTAAGGGACAGATTCCGGTGTTCAAAACGGAAATTCATTAGCATACCACACAGACCGGCGCCGTTTGCCAACATGTGCAAAATCAAGATACGGTTAGAAATTTTTTGGGACATCGAGACGAGAATATCGGTTTGCATGCGAAGACCCCGCGGAAAGGTGTCCGAAGGAAAGGCTGTAGTGTTTAAAGGCCGAGGGTCGCGAAAAAAAAAGATGGAGGAAATGATGGCTTAGGGACTCCCTGAGCTATACCGCAGCGTACGCGAATTTTAAACTTTTGGCGGGAAAAGTTTCCGACTCCATATCTAACTTCAAAACCAACCAAAGTGAAAAATGAAAGTAACTGATAACATCAGTGGGCCACAAACTAATTTTTTAAGACATAATCTCAGGATAAAATTTTTGGTGACCCTCTGCCTTTAATCGTGTAAATATAGACAGCAAAAACCAATGTTTGAATAAATTACAGAACAAAAAATGAAACAGCCTATTCAATCTTGAAGATTTTAGATGTTTTGATTTTATTTGGAGGCTAGCTACAATAAATTGTAAAAAGCGAATCGAGCAGAAAAAGTAAAGCGAAAACCAACTAATAAAGAACCTATACAATTTTTTTTTCAGCGCAAAGTTTCCAACTATATCCATGCGCCCCTTCAGGGGGCGTAAGGTTTCAAAATACAACCACGCGCCCCTTTATTTCTTTATTTATTTATTAAGGAAACTCAACCGATCGACTACATATTGTTCATAAAAATATGCTCATCTGCTTTGAAACTGGGAAAAACATGTAGTTAACGTAAAAACACATTTGAGGTCATTGAATGTATTATTTGGAAAAGCTTATCACTTTCTCCACCACTTCTACAAAGATTATAGTTTAAAAACATTTCTAGGTAAACATCTTTGAAAAAATAAATAATCCTGTTTGCTGAAGTAATTATTATGAAGTATGCTTGAAGAAAGACTAAACCGAATCTTGTGAAAAACAAGAAATGTGTTCGGAATGTTTTTACTTTTTATTTACAACGGTAGGTGATAAACAGGTTCGGTCAATGTGAAATTCACTAATTTTAGCGGGTTGATCGACCACTTACTGCTTCGCGAAAGAATCATAAATGTTTAAGCAAATTTTGAAACATGTCCGAAATGTTATTTACAGTCTGATTTTCTTTATTTAAATTGTTTTCTTTCGATAAAAATTCTCTAATGAAATATTATTTTGTGTTTCAATTAGCCATTGAAACTCAATGTTGCTTTTTGAGACAATGTGTTTCCAACGAGTCTTTATTCATTTTTCAGCAATGCTTTCTCTCATTCTTCACAAACGAAAAAAATAATTGAACACTAAAATTCACACTAAAATAATCCTTTGTACACATATTTTGTATACGCTAGATTTAAAAAAAAAGAAAATACAAAAAAAAGAATGTAAATTTAAGGGACTTGCTTCAAGAACATACAACGTTGATCTTAAATGGGTGGCTGTTCTGAAATTATTGATAAAAACATAATTTTGTATTTGATGTTAAGTAACTGTCAAGTGTCATTGATCGGGTTCAGTTACAATTAGGAAAACATCCGAATTACAAATCAAATTTAAGTTTTTGAAAACATGTATTTTAAATAACTGGAAAAGTCTACTCTACTGGAAAGTGAGCTACGTATTTTTTTCATTTTAAAAGCTTTTAAAAAAAAAAACGAAAAAACGTTTTTATGAAGCACTTGTAAATTTCACATATCCTTCAGTTTATTTTTTTGTCGCCTTTGGGTTCGCAACACGTCCGGCAAAAACGAGAAAATATGCCAATAACTAGAAACAATGGAAAAATTTGTTTTTTGGTCTAATGATTGTTTTTTTTTCAATGAGAGCAGACAATTTGAAAAAAAGGTTAATTTGATAAAGGCAATTTTTCGTAAAGAATAAAAACAATACATTAAAAGTACTAAAGTTATTTGCTATCAGCCGTTTGATGCGGAACTATAATTGACAACTTGTTCCAAACTACAATCAGCAGCCGCGAGGAGGGGGCGGAGCCTGAAAGGGCAGTTAAGGGCGTAATTTCTGATACTTCTAAGAAAACCGGAGTTCTCTGTGAAATGTGGGGGTTTGAAAAATCAAAAACAAAAAAAATGAAACAAGTTGTTTTGAAGACCTTCGATCACTTTTGACACATATGGTGAGCTCCCTTGTGGCTATCATAGTCGATTTGGTACAGGTGGAAAAGTGAAAAAAAATCGCAAGAAAAACTCTTTCTCTTTTAAAAAATTTTAACTAACATTTCTTGAACGAGAATTCACTTTTTTAGCATCACTTTTGTGTTCCACAAAATTCGCATAAAATCGCTAGGAAACAGGGAGCAAATCAGGGCAAAAAAGGCAAATGCTAAAATTGTAAAAGAAACAGAATAGCAGTATCTTTTCTAGTAGCAAAAACATTTTTTAAAACATTTTAAAACCTTTTTTTAAAGTGGAAGAGGTCAAAATGAATCAAATTAGGGTTAGTTTGAAAAAAATGATTGAGTATTTTTATATTTAATCAATTAGTATAAATAACCTATCACAATGCCTATGAACTTTATTTGTTCGGTGCTTGAACATTATTGCGGCTATTCTTGTAGTGTGTACTAAAACTTTGTCAGCTTTCAATTTGAAATATGAAAACTGATGCGCAGTTCAAGAATTCTTATGAAGTAATTGTAAAAACAACATAATCGTATCATACAATTGAAAAAATTACATATTTCATTCGTTGGAAATTTTACGCATTTAGAAAAATTAATTTTCCGCTCTAAAAATTAAGCAATTTTCATCTATTGACATTTTGAGCGCCATTTATGTGTTCTAATGAATAGGTATAGTCCATTTCCAACCAAGAGTCGACGACTTTCCACCGACCTTGATTTCCACTCCTATTTAAGGCAGCTTGAAACATTGAAGTGAATAAACATTTAACAAGCGAAACAGCACAGTAAAAGAGGAGTGCGCGGACAATTAAGAAATCGCTGCGGGACCAAATGTACCTAGTCCTTTAGAAAACCCACTATAACCTCTAATACCATGCTAAAGTGGTTTTTATAGGTTTGTTTTACACTAGTGACACCAACATAAAAGGACAACTGTACCGGAATCTGTTCAGAAAGAAGCACTTCACGCAACAATAAAACATTCACACGGATTGAAAAAAAAACTATTTATCACAAACATTTATTTTATGAGAATACATTTTGATACATCGTTTTTTTTTCGACAAAATTATTAAAAAAAACTTATTATACTGTAAATCCTGTGCGTGCTACGATTTCATGATTTCTCATCTTTGAACCCTGTGAACGCCAGTCACTTCCTCGATCCTTATGAATCAAAGTCCATTTATTAAGAAAACAGGTGTGGCTGTTTTCTTAATGGCAACGTAATTAAATGACAAATGTCCGTGTAGTGACGAAACAACAAAAACAGCTGAGGTGGCCCAAAAATATAAAGAAAAATTCATGCCATAGAAAAAATTTCAAAGGGACCGTCAGGGTCCTTTTTGAAATCAAAAAGTATTGACTGATCACATTGAGTTTCAATGGCTAATTGAAACATAAAATAATATTTCATTAGAGAATTTTTATCGAAAGAAAACAATTTACATAAAGAAAATCAGACTGTAAATAACATTTCGGAGATGTTTCAAAATTTTCTTAAACATTTATGATTCTTTCGCGAAGCAGTAAGTGGTCGATCAACCCGCTAAAACTAGTGAATTTCACATTGACCGAACCTGTTTATCACCTACCGTTGTAAATAAAAAGTAAAAACATTCCGAACACATTTCTTGTTTTTCACAAGATTCGGTTTAGTCTTTCTTCAAGCATACTTCATAATAATTACTTCAGCAAACACTATTATCAGCAAACAGGATTATTTATTTTTTCAAAGATGTTTACCTAGAAATGTTTTTAAACTATAATCTTTGTAGAAGTGGTGGAGAAAGTGATAAGCTTTTCCAAATAATACATTCAATGACCTCAAATGTGTTTTTACGTTAACTACATGTTTTTCCCAGTTTCAAAGCAGATGAGCATATTTTTATGAACAATATGTAGTCGATCGGTTGAGTTTCCTTAATAAATAAATAAAGAAATAAAGGGGCGCGTGGTTGTATTTTGAAACCTTACGCCCCCTGAAGGGGCGCATGGATATAGTTGGAAACTTTGCGCTGAAAAAAAAATTGTATAGGTTCTTTATTAGTTGGTTTTCGCTTTACTTTTTCTGCTCGATTCGCTTTTTACAATTTATTGTAGCTAGCCTCCAAATAAAATGAAAACATCTAAAATCTTCAAGATTGAATAGGCTGTTTCATTTTGATGATTTGTTTACCATACCAGTCGGGTACGCGCGCCTACTGCGCGCACTCTCCTGGCTTGCGGCCTGCGGCCGCAACCACACGCGGCCTTCGGCCGCTCAGTTAAGCGGCCTGCGGCCGCAACATTCGCGGCCTACGGTCACTCATTACTCGGCCTTCGGCCGTGAAAGTGACGTGAAGAACTTTTAACTCGGCCTACGGCCGACCTCCCCCTCCCCCTCGGGGGAAATGAAGGCGTGTACCTACGCTGATAGACAACACACACACACACCATAGCGTTTTGTTATATAAGAGGATATGACCAGGAAACCAGAAAAGTTTGTTCTGTAATTTATTCAAACAATTGCGTTTTGCGGCAAGAACAATTTTATTAATTTTACACTTACCAACCGAATGTTCAATCTACCGTAGATTCAACCAATAGAAATCTATAACATTCCCGAAGTTTTTCGACAGCAATGTTTGACCGGAAAAAGATTTTTCCTTCATTTGTCGGATGATACTGATACTGTAAATGGTGCGCCGGGTCCTTATCAAACTGCCTTGGGCAAAAATGAAGCGCTTTTTCAAGGGGATGCTTCGAAATTACCTTTTCCATGTTAAAAAATACTTGTTATATAAAAGCACGTTACGTTAAAGGGACAGTAAGGAGGCTTTTCACTTATTCTTCGAACGGATACGGTCAGAAATTATGCAAATCAACTATGCTAAATTGTCTCACACCCTCCTCATTTTCACAGCTATCTCAATAAATTAGAATGAAATTTGGCTCATTAGCCTGTCTGGTAAAAACCGGACATGCAGGGCGTATTGGCCATCCGCAGAATGTGCGGATGGTCGGCCGTTTTTGGACACTTTGAAGCCAGATATATCGAAAACGGTACATTTGCAACCCATAGTCATGTACAGTTTCTTGATCAGCGAATTTTTCTCTCCTAGATGAACCAATGTTGTAAAACCCGCCTGATTGTCCCTTTAACTTGTTATATAAAGCAACTCGTTACGTTACCTAAGCATAAAAGTGGTTCTATTTTACAAACTGGAGTTTTTACACGAACCATTTTTCGCATATTTCACGAGTATATTCCGCGTTCTAAAACAACCTCATGTTCGTTAGGCAAAACACACAATTTTACGATATTATAGACAGCTTTTTCTGCTAAAAATTAAAAAAAAAGAAAGATCAAAATAGTTAACAATCAAGTAATTTTTTCACTGATTACTGCCTTCGACAAAGCTGCCAGCAAAAAGTAATCCGTTATACATATGTTAAAAAAAGCCATTTTCCCTGTTTGCACTGTTTTAATACTTTTTAACGTTATGTTAGCTCCTGTTGATGGATCGATAATTATTTATCCTGGTTGAATCTACGGTAGATTGAACATTCGGTTGGTAAGTGTAAAATTAATAAAATTGTTCTTGCCGCAATACGCAATTGTTTGAATAAATTACAGAACAAACTTTTCTGGTTTCCTGGTCATATATGGTAAACAAATCATCAAAATGAAACAGCCTTGAAAATCTTGAAGATTTTAGATGTTTTGATTTGAATCTTTTGCTCGCTCCTCAATAGTAGGATAGTTCATCCGCAGAGGTGAACTTTTGCCATACAGGTTTCTTCCATTGTTAACGTCTCTAAAATCAATCGAGCGGCCCCGGTGATCGGCTCAAAATTGGTCAATACGACATTTGGACAGTATGGATTTTTGCTTTGAGTTACGATAGGATATGTAAATATTGGTCGATTTCATTACATATATATGTTTTTCTAACAGCTTTAGTTTAATTTTTGAGTTTGAAAATGCAATTTTTGCGTTTTTCGACCTTTGACTTAAAGGCAGAGGCCCACGTAAAATGAAGAGGGGGACCTGTCCATGCTAATCGTTAAACTCTCTGCATTTCACCGTTGAAAATGACACTCTCTCGCCTACGTTACGTCATGGACAGGTCCTTTTTCATTTTCCTGGGCCTCTGCCTTTAAAATACTAAGATTTAACGGTTCTTTGTGAATTGATAACGTCTTCGAATGTTAATTTTTCCATCGATTTGAAAGGTAAAAATGTCAAATAACTGGGTTTTTTCCGTTCCCCTGTAGCGACAACAAAAATCAAGTGTAGTTGCTTGCGTCAATACAGTACCGTATCCTGTTTACGAAAGATAGCAAGTGGAACCACTGACTGTATTGGTACGAAGTTCGATCCAACCGACGAATATCAAAAAACGGTCAAACTTCCGAGCCTGAATAGGTTTTGTTAAAGGTTACCGTCAGGGGCCTTTTTTGGACTGGAAATAAACAGTAAGCAAACGAAGTTATTTCAATTGAAATAATTTTTCCGAACACCGCTCCAGCCAACGGCCATGCGCAAAATGTATTCCAAGTCTTTATTACAATGCGATTTGGAAAAGGCGGCGTGAACCGGCCTACGTAGATTTGTGTGTGAGTGCGCGTTTGGGTCGGGTTCGCGCCAGAGCGGTTCCAGGCCGCACTTGGGTACCCTCCTGTCGCTGTTTTAAAAATCCAACCGCCCTCTCACTGTTTGGAAAATGGGTCACTTTGCCCAATACGCTACACTGCTAATCAACGTACATAAACTACAAAACGTATTGTTATTGTTGAAACAAGATTTTGAAAAGTTTTGAAGGACTAGGTACCTTTGGTCCCGCAACGATTTTAGATAAATGTTTGCGCACTCCGCTTTTACACTGCTATTTCGCCTATTTTGTCTGCGTTTACTTCAATGTTTCAAATCGTTTTCGGATAGATACGTGTCATTTTTCAAGATTACCTGAAAATCGAAAACCGTCCCTTGGAAACAGACTATAGAGGTGGTGCGGTGCGCAGTGACGGGAAGATGAGAGTGTTTATTAGGCCGCACAGCGGCAAAAGCTGCCGTAACTTAGTTCCATAATGCTTCTGTTTGTTGCATTTAAAACAGTACTATCACTATAAGTAATAGCAATCGAAAGCTTGCTAAAATGACGAATTAATCGTTTTCTTGACTTTGCATAGAAAACCAATGATAAATCATGGACAGTGCGTTTTGTAGTATAAGTTCACCCCATTTTATGGATTTGGTGTTTTAAAATTGACCATCCCTGAACAAGAGGCTCTCTGCAGTTGACTCCTCATAAGACAGAACCCCTTGAACCAAAAATGGAAAATTTAGATTTTTAGTGCCATCTTCAACATTTTGTCAATTTCGTTGCAAAAATAGTAAATTGTTTTGTGACAGTAGTGCTTGTGACTGTATGTTGTTCTGAAAATGATAACGCAAAAGCCAAAAAATACAAACAACAGTTGTTTGTGCCAGTACCGTATCCACTTAACAAAATAATAATAACTACAGGTCCCGCTTACCCAACTTCGGCGGTTTTTGTAAATGAGCGAAATTATTCTGACGTTGATCTTCGAATTACTCATTTTTACATCAAAATAATGATCTACAAAAGGGGCATGACCGGATTTTGGACGAAGTAGGATTAGCGATATGTTTACTTGGGAATTGAAAAGGTAGAGCTACCAACTATCGTCTTTTCAACTTCAATCTGGTCGATTATTGGCAAAAAAGTGTGAATATCCAGAAAAATTCGGAAAGGTTTCAGGCATTGACGTAATTTCATGATGAACAGCAATGTGTATCTGTATTTTCATGTCAATTAATGGCGAAATGCAATGTTTGATTATTCCAAAATTGGCAGTTATATATTTCTTCGCATACCTGTCCTTTTCAATATAACTAGAATTAAAAAAACCCTGTTGGAAATTTCGGCAACGTTAAGGCTTCGAACGAAATACCTACCTGTATATCAGCAAAACGTGGCAAATATTGTCTTCGCCAATTTCACTTCTTGGTCGACTCGCAAATGTAACCCTGACGCAGTATTGCGTACGTATCCTCAAACACAGGATTTTCATACGCAAATTCGCGTCTGGTGTCATTTGCACAGAGCTAAGTGCGAAATTGGACGAAGTAGCATTGGCGTCGACTATACTCACATGTTTATAAAAACCTAGTTTAATCGTTTAGGAGCTGGCAAGATACACCAAATTTACGTAAAATCGATGGTTCTCGAAAAATTAAAAGCGAATGGTTCTCAAACAATCGTCTCATTAAAAAAAAATTACTTAGGGTACAAAATTCCCACTTATTAAGTTAGCAAGGTTACAGCGTGTACTTTCCAGCCAATTTCTCATGTCAGCCAAAAAAAAAAAACCCCAACTTTGAACCGTAACTCTTTCAGACCCAATGAGGAATATAAGTGGTGTAAACTTATTTGCAAGGGGTTCGGGTAACGAAAAACGGTGTTCTCAGCTAATGTAATGATGTACGTTTTGAGCCCAACCGGAAAAATTTTGGTGAGACTAATCGAAGAAACTGAAAGAATTTGTGATTTTAATGTCGGTATACTTTTCGAATTTTTCAAATAAGTCAGCTCTGATTTTTGATTTTAAAAACATATTCAATGCCAAATTCCACGTAAATTTCGATTCAGTAGCGAATTTTTTTTTGGATATATATTGAAACGTCGAAACCCCCCAAAAAACCTCTTTTTGAAACAGTTTTTTTAGGTTCCCATTGTATGGAATGCGAAACCTCCCTTATTTCAAAAGTTAAAGTTCTTGGAAATTAACTTTGCTACAAAAAATAATTTCCAAATTGAAATATGGTCAACATTGTCATTTTTACAGTACCATTTGGGACCTACCGTAACCCGGTCAAAAAACATTTTGTCGACCCAACCGTCTCAGCATAATATTTTTGGACTATAGGAAGGTTCCATCCAAATTTTCAGTCCAATGGAATTCAATCACTTTGAGATTCTAAGACAGTGTATTAAGAGCCTTTGCTTGAATATTACAAAGATGACGTCTTATTAAGTGTTCTCTTTTTAATATTGCAACTCTTCCCTACAGTATTCCTACCTTATCGCATTGTTGCCTCTATTATTGTGCCCAGAAGTCCAAAGTATTCTGTTTTCCACTTTAACTGGTTGCCTTCACACTGTATAAAAGACCGCCTATCCAGAAAAAATCAGTCCGCGGATTCGTCGACATGCGCCCTCTTCTCCTCCTTTTGGCCCTCTTCGCAGCCCAGGCAACTGCCAGTTGCTTCGATTGGTACACGGTTATTCACTCTAGTTCCTAAAAAACAAAAGAAAGTTACAGATTAAAAACGAAGACACTTTCGAAGAGATTGCGAGTGCCTTGTCTGTTTCCGTACACGACCTGACCAAGTTCAATCCGAATGTGGACCCAGAAAATCTCCGGGTTCATAACTTTTTCTCTCTGTCTCTGTCTCTCTCTTCTCTTTCCCTCTCCTTTTCTCTGTCTCTCTATATGTCTCTCTATCTCACTCTGTATCTCTGTCTCTCTATATGTCTCTCTATCTCACTCTGTATCTCTGTCTCTCTATATGTCTCTCTATCTCACTCTGTATCTCTGTCTCTCTATCTCACTCTGTATCTCTGTCTCTCTATCTCACTCTGTATCTCTATCTCACTCTGTCTCTCTGTCTCTCTGTCTCTCTGTCTCTCTGTCTCTCTGTCTCTCTGTCTCTCTGTCTCTCTGTCTCTCTGTCTCTCTGTCTCTCTGTCTCTCTGTCTCTCTGTCTATCTGTCTCTCTGTCTCTCTGTCTCTCTGTCTCTCTGTCTCTCTGTCTCTCTGTCTCTCTGTCTCTCTGTCTCTCTGTCTCTCTGTCTCTCTGTCTCTCTGTCT
Organism: Oscheius myriophilus; assembly: GCA_964057215.1. Taxonomy (NCBI): domain Eukaryota; kingdom Metazoa; phylum Nematoda; class Chromadorea; order Rhabditida; family Rhabditidae; genus Oscheius; species Oscheius myriophilus. The sequence goes on from OZ059906.1 coordinate 9,903,711, forward strand.
ATCTGTCTCTCTGTCTCTCTGTCTCTCTGTCTCTCTGTCTCTCTGTCTCTCTGTCTCTCTGTCTCTCTGTCTATCTGTCTCTCTGTCTCTCTGTCTATCTGTCTCTCTGTCTATCTGTCTCTCTTTTTTCTATATCTCTCCAAAGTGAGACATTTAGGCTGGAGACGAACTGTGCATCAAAAAGGCAAGAGGAAAAAGATCCAGCTGCGCAGCATATCATGTCGTGGTCAAGGGAGACACGTGCTATGACATCTCCACCTCCTCGAGCATCTCTCTGAGTCACTTCCAGTCGTTGAACAAAAATATCGACTGCGACAGACTCCAGGTAACTGTGAATTTGAGTAAAAAAACAGAACCTTTTCAGATTGGCCAACGTGTGTGCGTTATGGCCCGTTGAGGAACACACACCCTCTTCAAGGCCACCGCGGCCTTCTTGTTGACGTAGATTTTGAATAATACTGTAAAAAAAGTGGTTTTTGTTTTGTATTAATCGAGTACTAGAATTTCTATGAATTCAAACCCTGGTCAATAGCTAAAATGGTTTATCGAACCTGCCACCGCGATGTTCTCAGGTTGACCAGAAAATGTGTTCTCCATGTTTCATCGGTTCTTTACATATTTCTATTACAACTGTCTCCAATGAGTGATGCAGCATAATCTTTTAAAAGAAAATTTACGACAATCACCGGTTTGCCTCCAATCAATCACTAAAACTCTGAAAAGTAAAATTCGTTTCAGAGCAAGCGCAAGAAAAGTGAGAAACGAATAGGTGCATCAGAAAATGATAGTGTTCTAAGAAAGAAGATAGATTAAATAGTTACCTGGTGTACCCGCGTGATTTGATAAGGCTTGATTTTTTTTTACAAACCTGATAAGCGATGACCGGAACATTGACTGGCCCGTCGGAAAGTTAGCGGAAATAAAATTTGTTTTAAATTGCATTTTTTGGCAAAGTTAAAGAACAATCAGTAAAAACGAGGCATTGGTACCTGGGGTTTAAATAGTAACAAATTTGGAGATTTTTTGCATCACTTTCGGTACGGAAATGACGTAATCGGGCTATGAATATTACTTTGGTTTCATGGAAAGTTGCTTTTTTATGTGACAAACTAACCAATTAGGCAATTGAGTTTCAGACCTTCAAAATTGACAATTCCATGTTCCAGGGTTTTTTCGAATTTTCTTCTGTACTGGCATGATTCCGCTATACTTTATTTTTGCATCCTTTGCGTTTGAACACAATTTTTTTAAACATTGAATTGCATCGGTACGGTTCCAAATTTCCAAATTTTCCGTTAACGAACATATTGATTATCAAAAATAATATACAAATAGTGCAAGTCTCTTTTAGAAAGCACCTTTGAAAAGCACGTCTGAAACATTGTGCCTATTTGCACAAAAAAGCCGAAAATGAGCAAAAAATTAAATCTTTTTTCTTCCTGCAATTGCTCGTGTCTTTTGTTTGACTTGTATGTATCCTTTCTTTTCAAATAGATTGTTAAACTTCATTCTGTATAACATTTTTTTCGACAACGATTACAAATTTTAGCAGTTACGAAAACTAGTGTCTTTCTGCTCCTTTATCTTTGGCCTAACCCGTGATGCGATAAAAGATACACCCATCTGACCAATAGTAGAAGAAAAAAGCACGCTAGACTAAACAGCGACAACGAGATAATACTTCCGGTGCAACGCAAAATAACAAAATCAAGGGTGTGGCCGATATGGTACGGGTTCAAAAACGAAAAATAATGAGTAATGAGCGCCTAAGAACAATGTAATTGGACTAAGGTGCCAACTTTGATGCAAAATACCGGGTTGTGCGCCTTTCAGGCGATTTTTGAGGATGATGCATGTCCTAAAAAATTTTTGAGGAAAAAGATGAAAAGCAGCAAACAACTCATAAAATTATAAAATGTTTATCGCTTTTAACACTTTTGCAGTTTGTTTGTGTTACAGCTTAAAAAGTACCTTTTTGGGACTTTGATTAAGTTTTTAACAACGAAAACATTACAATTTCGCTTTTACCTTAATTACAAAAGTTTGCAGCTCCATTGTTGAAAACTTTTTGTAATTAAGCGTATTTAATATGTTTCATGTTAAAAAGATATATGGACATACAGGTACGACATCGCTAGTTTGGGCTACAGTAACCCAATTGACGGAAAATTGGTTTACTCGCTTATTTTAGTCATATTAATGATATTCTATTTGTATAAGGTGGATGCGAAGCAAAACAAATTTCCAATGTCACGGGTCCCCCGAGTCTTAAAAAAACATTCTTATTAGCCAAATAACGTTGGACGACCCAATTTGGTACGGGTAACATTCTCCTGACAGAAATCTAACTGCTATCATTAATTGCGCTTCAGAGCTGACTTTTGTTAATGTGAAAACATTCAAGAGAAGTTATTTGAAGACCTCACTCAATAAACTTTTAACAGAATGTTATTACACAAAACTTTATACAAATGAAATATTTATTACAGAAATTACAGTTGATTGTTTCCATTCACAAACAAAGGAGCAACACTGGATGTTCTTTCTCCAATGGCCCATGTCAATAGAGGCTTGAAAAGTCGTATTCTCAGAGGTTTACTGAAGAAAATTAGCAAATAAGGAGCTATGAAAGTGAGACAATCTGATGTATAAGTAACCAAAGACAGGTATAAATTGACGATTGTGGTATTTGTAGGCCAAAGGTAGATAAGAACCTAAAAACAAGATTAAAAAGGGAAAACATAATTAAACAAACCACAATAAGTGATGCGAAAAGTTCTGAAAGAAAGACGACCAGGCTGTGGATCAATAGTCTTATTTCTGCCGATTTTTGGTTAAGGTTTTGCTGAAAATTGATTTTTGATTTAATTATAAAAATTCAGTTGTTCTCTGTTTCATCGCCGAAAGAAATAAATTTGGCAAAAGTGCGTATTCAGTAAGTGAGGCCTACACAAAAAAACGAAATTTAGTGTGCAGCTATTTTATATTTCAGTGTAAAAGGAATTTGACCGTGGAGCGCACTTCTTGAAGGCAATTTATCTTTTTTGCTTTTTAAGAAAACATTACCTTTGCCAATATAATTAGGGTAATTAAGTTAATTGTAATGGTAGTAAGAGTACTGGCACATATGAAGAAAACCATGGTTTTGAAGCGAGAACTCATCGGCTGAAATGTTGTAAAAAATTTTATGAACTAAGAAGAGCTGACAAACTGAATGCTGAACTTTACGAGTTTCCTTATGATGTTTTTGTAACACTTTTATGAAAAGTTTTTATGCGATGATTTGTTTTTTTAACTTAATTGTTAATCGATTGTGATTTATTTTTTAAATGGCGATTGTGATTTATTTTTCTACTTGAATCTCTTGAATTTACTTAATGTTTTTGCCGTCAGCAACGATTATCACTAACAAAACATGTAATTTGCAAAAAATGTGTTATTAAAAACACCCTACAAAACATTATCAAGATTAAAAAAATTGAAAACGTGTTTTCACACGTTGACTTTTAAAAACTATTGAACCAAATTGAATAAATCAAAAACAGTTCGCTTATTTACACCTAGGGCTACACGTCTATGCAAACATTTACATTAAAAAGAAGATTCAAAATTTCAGCTTGTGGACCCTATCAAGAGGAACAGATTTTGTGCTTTTTCACTTGATAAATGAAACATTCAATGAGTTTTAAAGCAAAGTTTTTAAAACGGTTTTATCAGAAGAATTTTATTTTAAAAAGTTTAAGAATATCGTTTTAACCAGGTAAAAAGCATGTGAAGATTTTTTAATTCCTCACCTCCGCTGTGTAAAATTCATAATAATCCTGAGATTCATTGTGTTTATAATAAACTTCATAGATAAACGGATTGTTGACTAGAAAAACGGGGCCAAAAATGAGCAAAAGTAGGCACGGCCAGAAAATCTTTCCCCAGATCTGAATTCTTTTAAAAACAAAATTTCATAATAAAAATTCACCTTTTGATAAGTAAAAGGCCTTAAAACACAGCTGAATCGATTAATCGATATCATAAGACTCATGGAGTACTGTAGGTAGCCGTAGTACTGTATACCGTAAGCCAAAAGTTCCATTCCCCAGAAATATTTCACTTCAAATAGTGGGGCGAATAAACAATCTTTGCAAGTTTGTTTAGGAACTCGCATTGTAGGCAAAGTGTTGAAGTAGGTTAGGACATTCTGAAAAATAAAATAAAATTTTACTTTGAGGAAAAAACTAAAGTTTTGTTTTTATTTTATAGAAATAAAAATATATTTTTTATATTCGGTTTTTTTCATTATTGTATGAATAGGAAAATTTGGACCAATCGCATCAAAACCAGATCTTTTGAAGAAAAAATATTTTTTTTGAAAAGTTCATTGAAATGTCATTGGAAAATTAATAATTAGTGAATTAAATACCAAAAACACCATATTGGTGAAAATCGAAAAAAAATTCCTTGACGATCCCTCATAAAAAATGATTGGAAACTTCCCAAACTAAAAGTTTTTATAAAAAAAAGGTCGAATTTACGTCAAGGTTACAGCATTCTCAAATATAAAAATTGTAAACGCAAATGTCAGTGGTTTTTGTCCTTGCGAAACTTTTCTTTTCACCCAAAAAGAGAAAAAAAAGAGAAACAATAGGCTCCGAAAATCAACAAAAAAAAAACTCTTGAATATTATTAAATGGAAAAAATGGTGTTGTGTTGTGTTTTTCTTGCACTGGGGCATTTTATGAAAGTGCGGATTGGAAATTTGCTAGTTATTTGGGCGAAAACTCACAATTAAGGAGGAAATTAAGAAAAGAGTGTAGTAAGACGAATTGAAGTCATCTTTCCGGTGGCGGACTATGGTGAAACAGACGATGGCGTAGACCAGAAGCGATATGACGGCGTAGATGACGGTTATAGTGAAAGCAGCAGACATCGACACTGCAACGTAGAAGTAGAGTTAGAAAGAGAGAGAGAGAGAGAGAGAGAGAGAGAGAGAGAGAGAGAGAGAGAGGGAAGAGTGAAAAGAGATAGAAGCAGAAAGGCAAATAAAAATAGAGAGAAAAACAGAGAGGGACACAAAATTGCATTCAAAATGAATGAATTTGTGTTGTTTTTCAAAATCAATCGAGTTTTCACAACGACAACATTACTGGTGATTTGATGGGAGTATCCTTAAAGGCAGTGTGTCACCATAATTCGACCTTCTCAGAATTTAAAACTTATACTTTGCAAAATTAGACCTTTCGAAGACGATTTCAACAATGTATATATCTGGTCAAAAATGTGTTTTCATTCGTTATATTTGGCTCCTCAAAGTTTTCCCGCGAAATTTTTGAACTGAAATTAGCATGCCGCTCTCTCCATTTCTAATGGTGAAAATGGATCTCTCGCCTCACGGCCCGCTGTCGTTCAAAATTTATGTTTGCATTTCAGAAAGCGGTCTCATTGAATTGCCTAGAACCAAAATTCATAAATAGGTGCAAAAATTGAAACTTCAAGGCAACACTACAAACTGGTAAAAAATGCCAATAGTTGAAAAAAATGGTTTTTCTCAATTCAAGAGGTTCAATCCGTGGCTCGTTTTCTGTTGTGGGACTTTTTTAAGGTTTTAACCGATGACATAAGAAGGAAAACCAAGATAATTTCAAAGACCTACGTGGAATTAGCACGCCAAACACATTCATATTGTTCTACAAAACATTTGAAACATCCAGGTAAAAATTTATAAACTGAGTTTATCAAATAAAACGTTGAGTTACCAAAACAATTGAAGAAAAGGAACGTTTTGACTATAAAATATCAATTACTAAAAAATTGAATAGTTTTTTTTAATTGCCAAAAAAAAAACAAAAAAAGAGGGAGAAAACCTGGCAAAGAACAAGACGTCTTAGCAAACAACAACCTCGTTGACCTACGTTTTGCCAAAAATAAATAAAAGTGTCATACGATGAACTTGTTTTTTTCCGTGGCTTACACCTGCCAAATAATCACAAAGAACACAGTGTGTATGATGCGGAACTTTTTTTTGTTAAACTAAGAGAACATGAAAGCTAACGTAAATGCCAGGCAGGTGCTTTTAAAAAGAGTCATGGTGCTTTATGCTGATGAAATTTTGCATTTGAAGAAAAGTTTTTAAAAGCTTCTAATTGAGGTAAAATTACTCGACTGGAAAAATGAAATGATCATGAATAGGAGTTCGGTCAAAGATTGGTTTACTCGATGAGGAAGGACATGTTGTGATTCTAATGATTCAGACAAAAAAAGGCCCCAAAAAGTGACTGACTAACGAACCATAGAGATCGAAAATCAGAAAGATGAATCGTTTGTGTATATGTTGAACATAAGTTAACAGTTTCGTAAATACTAAAGATGAGTTAGATTTTTGATTCATTATAATAATTATAAAAATTGTTTTCGTAAATTTTCGATGGCTAAAGAAAACATCGAACTTTTCAAAACAGTGGTAGAATTTGAAATCTTCCGTGATACACTGAAGATTGTCAGAAGAAATGCAAAAGAATGCAGAAAAAATGTTGTTTTGATCAAAAGCGTTGAAAAGGAGTTTTTTTTGCATCGGAAGCGGAAAAAATCTCAAAAACACTAATGAAGATGTTACAAATCGCCGAATCCTGTAGAATCGAAAAAAACACAGTTTTTATTTTTTTTTATAGAATGCTCTGTTCATTCATCAACATGATTGGATGTAAACGGCCAACGTGATGTACGTTATGGCATGTCTGGTGGCTCCAGATGCAGAAATTGACTACTAAATGGATTTTTTGCAAATAGAAAGCCTACATCTTTTCTAGATAAGAGGATTCGAAGGTTCTACTGATTCACATTTTCGAAATCGTGCTTTCAGACAAACGCTATGATTGATAATGTCTTTTGAATATATGGGAATAAAAAATTCATGTTTCGCGTTTTCGGCTTCTTTCGAATAAAACGTCGAATTGTTTCCAAGCAGCTATAAAAAGTGAATTTTGAAAAAAAATTGTTCAGCTGGACAATGAAATGTCCATGAATAGAAGTTGGGCCAAAGATTTTTTTTATTCGATGATGTTTTTTTATTCGATGACAGGGTGTGAATTTATTGATTCCCAATTTATTATTCATGTTTTGAGACAGAAATGGAGTAACGAACCACAGAGATCGAAAATCAGAAAGATGAAACATTTGTCTTACCATTGAGCGTAAGCTACTAGTTTGGTAAACACTCGCGATAAGTTAGATTTTCGATTTAATACAATAAAGAATCTTTTCGTAATTTATTGATGGCGAAAGAAAACATCGGAATGTTTCAGAATAGTGATAGAAATTGGGGTTCATTTGATCCGTGATAAGCAGTAGTTTGAGCAAAAACGCAGACGGATATACGTATTGACAATCTGGATCTGAAGCCATGATTTTCACAACAAAATGGATTTTTTTGTAAATACTTTGTTTAATTCAAATTAATTACATTTTTGGATCGTGATTTCAGAAAAAAAAAACTGCTTGATAGCGACTGTATATCGGTTTTGGAAGGTCCGAAATCAGAAAGATAAAGCATTTGGACGCGATATCTTCAGGTTTAGACACGAAATTCTTGTGGATTAAAATTTCAAAACGGTCCAATTTAGTCCTAATAAGGACAACAACATTGAAAATCGATTATCGATTTTCACCTTAATAAGAACAACTAAAAAAGTAAAAGTAACAACTGAAAAGTACGGTTGCATATAACAAAAACGCACCGGAAGAATACAATGAAAATTACAGTACGAATTCGTGAATATCGATAATTTCAGCTAAATATTTTCAGCTTTGTAACCTTTGTTGTTGGCCCCAGCTTCTACACAGAATCTGGATTAGGTTGGATCGCTTTGAAATTTGATTTATTAATGGTGTGACACACAAAAAACATGGAAATGTTTCAAAACAGTGATAAAATTGAAGAATTTTCAGCTCTGCAATGGTTCGTCTTTTCGGTGTTTTTTATTAGAATAAATACTAGCTGATTATGAGATAAAATAAGTTTAAGATTCTAAATTAAAAAAAAAGTATTTGTACATCTTTACAGTTTCACTTGAGCAGAATTTTTATTTAATACTAAATGAGAGTTAAAAAGAACACAAAAGAATTTTTGATGTAAAATGTTTGATGTTAGGTTTCACAACAGTGATAGAACTTTAGAATTTTGTGATGAGTAGTTTGATGTTTTTTTCAATGAATAAATGCAAAAATGTTTACATAGAAAACGTTAATTTGAATGACATCATTGAAAATCATTTATAAAAAAAATGGCTTTATAAAATCTCTTGAAAACTGTAGTACCCTTCTTGATTAATATCTGCTATAGTCTGTTCAGAACGGAATCCACTTATAGGCTACCTGGAAAAAGTACGCGCTTAAAAAATTTGTTTGAAACATTGCAATAAACATAAATTTAGCAACCGAAAGAACATTGTGAAAGAGGAGTGCGCAGACAATCAAACGGATCTCGTAACGGTGATAAGGGATATTTTTCATTGCTAGAATGTTTTCTCGGATAAAATTATACATAGGTCGATGTGTTTTGTTATTACCGATTTTCAGGGTTAACTTTGCTGTTAACTGTTTGAAACCTGTGTTTTCCACTTACCACGCTCTGAAGTGTTTTTGCTGGAGTTTGGAAATTCAATTCAAAATTTTGGATTTTATTTATTTTCATTAGTATCAACGTTGCGCAATGGGTCTGGGTGATTGTCTCCAAAATTTAAGTAAAATGCTTCCAATGTCAATTCGCTGGTCAGTTGTTTCGGTTCATGAAAGAACTTTCGCAAACCTTGCTCATCCAACTTGGTGATAGAAAAAAACAAATGTTAAAAAGACATGAATGGAAAAAGACGCTCGAAAAGCACTGTTGTTAAAATTATTTTGATTTGGCATTGACTGTGCCAAGATTTTGTTTTTCAAATATGTCGCCGATGGTTATTTAGACAAAGTTGCAAAGATGTTTGACCTTTCCTCCAAAGCGCAAAATGTCAAAACGTATCGTATATGCACAACAGGTGATAATTAGTCTTTGACATTTAGCAGGTGGTTGGACAAGTTGCTCAGCGATGAACAGAGGTAGAAATCGAAGGCTGAGAGCAATGACTCCCCGGACTGGAAAGAAAATGTTGAATCTGTTTTGGGCAAAACGTTGAATCTGAACTACCCAAGACTTAATTTAAAAAAAACCTTGGTTTTGTGTTTCAGTGTCACAGCAAACAATGGAACGATTCCGCAACATGATATGTAGCCTGAGAAGTTTAGAAAAACTTGAAATTGCCAGAAAGCAAACATATTTTTATGTATTAGGTCACCGCGGTTTCACCTTTACTGGGCTTTACGGGGGGGGGTCTGTTTAAAAAAAACATCGAAAATATACACAATTTGAAAAAAAAACGAATTAAACTGTTTATTTAATTGTTCACTCGAACAGAAACGCGGGATTTGAAAAACGCAATATTCGCATTTTTATGAAAAATTAAACGTGTTGCCTTTTAAAAGATCGAAATCACACGGAAATTACGCGGATATCAAAATTTAACAGTTTTGAATGAGGTTTTTATATAATTGGTTTTTTGTAAAAACAGACAACGTTTAAAAACCCAAGATTCTTTGACTGTTTTTGGATTTTAAATTGATTTATGAGCTGTCGTTTAATCATTGAAGCAAGAAAAAGGAACGGTTTTTTATTTACAAACTTTGAGAGAAGTGAGCATGAAAAAGAAAAAAACCCTTCAATCTGAACAAACAATAGCACATTTAATCAACAAATAACTTTTGTTTTGGGCTAAAACGATTTCGACAGGTTCCGATAGAAATGGAAGAACTCAACGGAATGTATTTGTACAACAAAACAATTATCTTCAACACTCAAGGTTTCCTGAAAACTTTTGAAATCCGAAAATTTTATCAATGGGATCCCTAGAATCGAAATCCCGCGCATTCGATTTCAAAAATTATAGTCAGATAAAATATTAGAAAATCTCAGGCGAAGTAAAATTAATAGAGTGAAAAAAGCTAACTCGAGAGGCTTAGCTTTTTTTTCCGTGCTTTTTTAATGGCGTCTTACAGTGGCAGCAGCAGCTTAATACTTGCATTTGCAGTGCAATGCGTTTCTCATGAAACATTGCGATTCCAAAAAAAAACTTTTTTTTTGAGTTTTTCTCTCTTCAATGAATTTTCAGCTATAATAATGCTTGAGGCATATATTACTTTAACTTTTTTCCATACAAGTGTGACGTGAAATCAAACGAGTTTTGTTTCGCTTATACCCTCGTAACGATGGAAAAGGTTTTTTTATTAAAAAGATTTCAGCCAACGCCGATTCTACCTGTGCGAATTCGTCCGTTCTTAAAATTTGCCAATTCACAGAGCGTAAAAGTTTTTCGGTTTTTTTTTGTTAACTTTGTAACAAAGTTTCACAGCTGAAGATAGAGTTTTACTTGGTTTCTCTTATGCTTCCACCTCCACGCTAAACTTGCGCACTTTTGAACTTGTTTGAGTTGAGTCGAATAGTATTTTCCTTCTTACGCAGGGGGAAGTCTACGTTTTTCAATTCAATTTTTTCAATTCAAACGGTTTATTCTCTAGGGATCTACCCTGAACCGCCAGAATGAATCCCAGTTGTAATCGTTTACGTTTAAAAAGTGTATAATAAAAAATACAGTGGGGAGATAAAAAAAGTTCGGACAGAATGGGAGCAGTAAGTTGTATCACAATTGGTAAAAAAAATAGTCACCTGGCCACTCGTATGATGAGCGTAAGAAAACTATCACTAAACAGTTGAAACTAAACAGGGTCCCGTAGAAGTGCATTCAGCCTCAAAACTGCGTACGAAAATCCTATGTTTTAGGATACGTACGCGTTACTGCGTCAGGTTTACATTGGCGAATCGGCCAAGAAGTAAAATTGGCCAAGAAATAAATAGAAATAAGCGTGAAAAATTCAAGGGATTATGCTTTTTCGGCTGTTATTTTTTTTAAATGGATCCTCAAAGCAGTAGCATCTACGTAATTGCATTTATAGTGAAATGTGTTTTGCATAAAACATTGAGCTCGAAAACACATTTATGCAAAAATGTCTTTTTTGTAGAAATTTTCACTCAAAAACTAATTTATACGCGACATTTACTACAAATATTACAAACATCTACATAAAATAAAATGAGCAACTTGTCAAAAAAAATTTATTTAGCTCTCATCGACACACTTTTCTCCAAATTTACCTAAATTAGTCTCTAAATTTAACACTTTCTAACCTTATTTACCTAAAACACAGAATAAAACCTCGTTTACTCATTCGACACGCACAACTCTTATACTGATTTGAGTGGAGGGAGTCGAATGTTTCTGTTTCCTTCTGAAGCAAGGGAATAATCTATCTCTCAGAGGTGTACTGCATAAGATAAGACTGTAAGGAGATATAAAAGTGAGGGCGTCTGAAAAGAATGGGAGCAGGTACATGCACCACAATTGAAGGACAACGTCGCCAGACCACGCATACATGACGAACTGAAATTAAATAAATAGCACACAAAAAATGTATATGACAGCGAAATAACGACACTCTCAAGCTTTATAAAGAAAAACCTACTATATCCAGTGATGCGGAAAGTTCGGTTAAAAACTGAATCAAATTGTGGACGAGAAGTTTTATTTCAGCTGACTTGTAGTGATGCTTTTTCTAAAACCAAATAAATTGTAAAAAAGAATTTGATAATTAATTTTGTAACGTGTTTTTTTTTTAAATTACCAAACCTTAAAAAAAATTACTTCTATTTTGAGAAAGAGCTGCATTTCTTCGAGTTTTACAGAATAAAATGTTTTTTTTTACAGCGATATAGTTATTCAGTAAAAATTCTATTTTTTTTACAGCGGATAAAATTTTTTTCCAATTATCGCGTTTTTGAAAACTATAGAAAACATTAAAAATAGACAATTTTGTTAAATTATCCTAAATTATGTTTTTGGATAGATTAAATTGCGTGTTCTAAATAATTAAATGTTCTTAAAGTCAAATTTTTGCAACCGATATTAATTTTTTAATGCTTGTACCAGTTCAGTGGCAATCTAACAAACATAGCTTGAAACATTTCTAAATAACCGGGAGTAAAATACAACTGCTAAAGAAAAATCTGTGTAGATTATGTGGTGCAAATGAAACATTAAAATTTAAAAAATGCAAATTGACCAAATCGCTTTGATTTTGAGCATACATTTTTATGTTAAATTTTTTTAAGGTGATGCAATGTCGCAAAAATGTAAATTTTACCATTTTATCTAACAGAAAATTTTCCCGATTAGTTATCGCCTAGTATAGGTAAAAGCGTGGGGATACATGGTGTTTCCAGCCATCTGAAGAGAAAATTGAGTTTGAAGATGAATAATATTTTTTTCAAGAAAAAAATGCCAAAAAGAACGAGCCCCGCAATTTTCGTTGAGGGGAGTTATGAAATTTTGAGTAGGCGTTTCAATTGTTCGCTGTGGAATTAGAAACTCCGGACAAAACAGGATTTTTAAACTAGATTTGTAAGACTTATATTATACACTCAAAACATTCTAGCAGTTACCAACGCCTCATCGTCTGTGCTCATACACTGATGTAATGTTAAATGAGTAGAACATGCAATTCAAGAGAAATAAAAAAGTGAAAAATATTTATAGATTTTACAAATTTACAAAAATTATTTGAAGCTTTGTATTTTTTAAATACTTTGATTTTTTTTGCAGATTTTCTTTTTATGCTCGTCTTTTTTATGCAGATTTAGCGTTGTTTGAGTAATTCGAAAATAAATAAAAGTTCAAATAAATGTTTTCGCCAAAAAATTCCCATCTTCGAAATTAATCTCCTCCAATAATTCCCTTTTCGGTGTCAGTAGAACCGGTAACTGTCAGTAGATTAATAGCCACATCCTTATGGGGAATTGCATTAAGCCCCAAAATCCCACCTTGAATAAAATAACCAATGTGGTCCCATTGATCGCCGCGTTCATGAGAGTGCACACAATAGCAAAGTAGGACATGAAGGCGAGTTTGGATTCAGGAGGCTGAAAATATATGATTACGTTTTTTAGCTTTTGAAAAACAATGCTTAAAAGAGCATCTCAATTTAAATAACAGCTCACCTCAAAACTCTCCAGTGCATATGCATCAGCTTTCATCCAACCAAGATAAAAATACGATGACGGATATATAAAACGGGGATAGCAAAGAGGAATTGGTAAAATTATAATTAGGATCAGAAATACGGGAAAAACTTTCTTCCAAACCTAAAAAAGGCTTTCATGGCTTTTGTAAACATTTTTCTTAATGCGATCAAATGCTTCGTTACCAAATAGAAACAAGTTACGTTCACAACATGTTATTCAGGAGGGCTTTTATGAAAATTGTGAACAAAAGACTTTTACTAATTTTTTTGAAATAAATGTATTTGTGCTTAAAAGTTCTTTTAATTATTCACAAAAATTTATTTCTTTTTGAAAACGAAAAAAAAAACGATAGAATATTTTTTCCGACAATGAAAACAGGTTGGTTTTGTAATTAGAAAAAAGGAAAAAAAATAAATAGAATTTTTTTGACAAAAAAACGATAGAATTTTTCGAACGAATAATTCGGACATGTAAGCTTCGAAAAATTAATAAGATGTAATCGCAAAATCGCAATATCTTTTTTATTTCCGTTGAAATTTAATATTAATTTGTCACAAAATTTTTTTATGAAAATGAAAATATAAACGATAAAATTTTTTTTCCGACTTTGAAAACAGGTTGGTTACAAGTAAAATATTTTTGTAATTCGAAAAAAAAAGAATTATTTTTGAAAATAAGGCGATGTTTTGAAAAGCATATTGGTGTTTTACAAAAGTTTCCTATAAAATATATTCTCCTAGCAGAACATCAAGACGACCGCAGTACCATTTAAATAAAAAAATATTGAAAACTTCAAGATTTTTATTTTTTTGTTTTACAGACTTATAATGAAAAAATAAACAATTTTGTCAACATCAAAAATCAATCATTTTTTTAACGATTTAAAAAAAAACAAGAAAAAAATCCGAATTCATAATTTATTTTGATGTTTTACAAAACTTTCCTTTAAAACATGTCCTCCCATCGAAACTCAGTGGTGACCGGCACGATCGAAGTGAAATCTGCGAAACTTTTAAAAAAATTTTAGTCTGTTTCCAAGGAACGGTCTTCGTCTTCGGGCACACTTGAAAAACGACACGTTGTTAATCGAAAAGGATTTGAAACATTGAAATGAACAGAGATATAATAAGCGACAAAGCACTGTAAAAGAGGAGTGCGCAATCTAAGATCGTTGCAGGACCAAAGGTACCTAGTCCTTTAAAATTTGGGAAAATCCTTTCCCATTCGTTCGAAATGGGTTTATCACGGCCTACCTTTTCATGAGTAAATGGTCTCACAACGCAAAGTAATCGATTGACAGCAATCATCGTGTTCATGAAGTACTGTAGATACCCAAAGTACTGTAGCCCCGCAGCCATAAAATCGATACCAAAGAATCTTTTTAGTTTGAATAGTGGAGCAAATAAGCAGGTACTACACGTTTCAATAGGAATTCGCATTGTGAGAATAGTGTTAAGGAAAGTCAGCAAATTCTGAAAAAAGTAACATAAAACAAAAGAAACTGGGTTTTTTTTTAAAACTCGTTGTTGCGATTTTAAGGCAATTTTCTTTTCTCAGCCAAAATAGTTTGAAAAAGGCGGCCAAAAGCGCGTTTCACATAAACAAAATGTTGCATATTCTATTTGTGCAATCCAGAAATCAATTAAGAACTTTACGAAAGAAAACAAACCAAATACATCGAGTCAATTTAATTTTTGTTTTACAAATACGCTACATGTAAAACAAAAAGCAGTTCTTTTGGAAAAGTTACAAACTTTTAAAACGCGACTGGTATTGAAGTGATTCGGATTGCTGCATAAAATGAAGATTAAGAAACATTTAAGAAAAAAAAGTTAATAAGCTCAGTTTTTATAACAATTTTAGAAACTTATTGTATATTTTACGTTTTAAAACATTTTATCCAAAAAAGCTTTTTCCATTTTTTTTATTCATTTTTTTGACAGAAGAATGATGCATTGTTTTATTTTATCGACCCTGGGAACACAAAGGCTTTCTAAGAATTTGATTTTTTTTCAAAAGAGTACACATTTTCTTTCAACGTTCAAACGGATACAGTTTGTCACGACAACGTTCCAATATTTCTCTGTGTAAAGCCCAGAATTAATGTAAATTTTGAATCAACGTAACCCAAGTAGTTCCCAGCCTATAGACCAATTTTTCGTTCTGTTCTGTTGTCGCTCCATTTTATGGAAAATTGTTCTAAAACTCTTTAAAAAACATTAATGTTACTGTGTGCTCACAAGAACGATTATTCAAAAAAGGATATTCTCATTATCGAAAACAGCTCAAAACAATGATTTGAAGTAAAAATTCTTCCGACAATATTGTTCTGTAACAATAAATTAAAAACCGAAATGCAGTTTGGCTAAAAAAATTAAGCCACGCCCATTTAAACGTGCGGGCGTTACACACCAGGATTCAATCGATAGTTTTGCGTAAAAACGGAACATTTTCAGCCTTAAAAAATTGCGCAAAAACAGGGGTCGGATCCATTTAAAAATAAACCAAATGTTACAATATTTCTTATTTATAACTGAATACAATCGGCTGTAGTAGGCCTTTGCTTTCTACGGGAAACATGAAAAATTGGCGCAAAAAACTCAAGCTTATAATTTGGGATGTCTGTGTTCAATTAAGCCACGCCCCTTTCGAAATATTCTCCGTCCTTTGTTCTTACTAAAATGTTAACATTTAAAAAACTCGGTGAAAAAGAAAAAAACGTAGAAGAACTCACCACAAGTGATGAAATCAAAAACAATGTATAATATGATGAATCGAAATCAGTTCTTTTATACCGTAACATAATGGTACAAACTATAAAATACACAAAAAGTGACACGAGGGCATAACTGGATCGGATTATGAATTCGGGCGACATTGTTTCTGAAGTAAGATGTTTATCGAAAAGCAATTTTTCTAATGGCACAGCGGAAAATTGCATGGTACAAGACTAGAGGAAAAACACCAAAGTACATTCAATCGGCAATTAGGGAGAAATGAGATAAAGCGCAACTGGAAGAAACATTAAACTGACGTGGGAGATCAGAAAGTTTTTTCATGCTGTAGGGAGGAAGTTATACTTGAAAACTTATAACGAGCGAAATTTCAAGCGCATACTAATATTTCTCCTACAAATTGAACAAAAAAGGCCATGGTCGAAAATATTAAAGCGTCCTATAAGTTCAATAGACCCTAAAACGTATTCATTCTAAGAAATGATGACTACTTTTTTTTGCTAAGTTGAATTTTCCACCATTTTTGAAGAAGAAATGAGCCTGTTAAGAACACTTCTCGGTATAGTCCATTTCCAACAAAGAATCGACAATTTATGATCATCGACAATTTATGATCACCTTGATGATTACCCGTATTTAAAGGGACCGTAAGGGGCCTTTTCGAATTGGAAATGGGAAGTATGCAAATTTCATTTCAATTGAAATCATTTTCTCAAACACGCTCCAGACAACGGCCGTGCGCAAAATGCTTGCCAAGTCTTCATTAGCATACGATTCTGAAAAGGCCCTTGACGAGCCCTTTAAAGGGACCATCAGCCTGCTTTTCGAAACGGAAATGAACAATATGCTAATTGCGAAAATCCAATTGAAATGTTATTTTCCAACACCTCTCCAGGAAACGGTTGTTCACAGAATGCTTGCCAAGTTCTCATTAGCATATGATTTGCATGAGCGTGAAAAACCCCCCTTATGGTCTCTTTAAGAGCCAACTGTATGAAACACTGAAGTGAAAAGGAATATGACAAGCGAAAGAACACTGTAAAAGAGAGTGCGCAGGCAATTAAGAAATCGCGGCGGGACTAAATGTACCAAGACCTTTAGGAAAATCCCTTTTTCTTGACTATTTTTAGGAAACGCACTATATAACATATTTGTCGAGCTAAACAATAAAAATTAACTTGATCTTAAAAAATTGTAGGTCGCACAAACCATAAGTATATTGCGAAATGAAAGTGATAAATTAGACGTGAGTAAATTTTTGCGATTAAACCGCAGACAAAAAAAACATCGTTACGCAAGACGCAAAATTTTGAAAAACAACAGTTGTAAACCATTCTAAAACAATCCACTGTTTTCAAAGACAGGGACTGTTTTTATTCGCTAAAAAAATTACACATAACAAAATGCGATCTTCAGAGACAATTATCTTTTAAACTGCGATAACACCACCTAATACAAGAAATACACAAGACATAAACGATGAAAAACTATTCAACTAAACAATTTTAAAACTGATGGCAGTGTTTTGAAACATCCAAACAATTTGTCATCGTGCATTTTAGGAACTTGTTAAAGATGTACTTTTGATAATAATGTTAATAAAGTTGGGATGAAAATTAAAGATAACTTGATTAAAAGCTGAAAATCGTAGGCGGTATCAACCAAAGGTACGTTCACAAATGGAAATGACAAATGGTACGTCAGTAATATTTTGCGACTGAACCGCAGACCAAAAAAGCGGAATGTCATTTTCAACCAGGTGTTTCTGCCGTCGACGGAGTGCAAATCAATCATCAGACCAAAAAAGCGGAATGTCATTTTCAACCAGGTGTTTCTGCCGTCGACGGGGTGCAAATCAATCATCAGACCAAAAAAGCGGAATGTCATTTTCAACCAGGTGTTTCTGCCGTCGACGGGGTGCAAATCAATCATCATTCATGCAAAATTGAAGTAATAATGAAAACTGCAATCGAAATAGTTTGGAGTTTGGAGTTACCATGAAAATGGAAAATAGGAAAGTTTTTCTGTAAAAATTTATGGAAAGGTTGAATATGAAAAGATCAAAACATCAGCAGCTGCAATTCGTCATTAATAGAATCTATTCGTGTTCGGAACGGATAGAGGAAAAACAAGATTTGAACGGGAAATCAACGGTTAAAATTGAAAAAGTTCAACATTTTTTATAGGTCTAATGTTTCATTAAAAAAACGTTGTCCATTGGTGGACAGGACAAACTGAAAAAAAAACGTTGTCCACTCCCCAATGGAGAACCTTTTTTTTCACTTTGTCCTGTTCACCAGTGGACAACGTTTTGTCGGTTTGTTCTGTCCACCAGTGGACAAAGTTATATTTTTTCAGTTTGTCCTGTCCACCAGTGGACAACGTTTTGTCGGTTTGTCCGGTCCACCAGTGGACAACGTTTTGTCGGTTTGTCCTGTTCACCAGTGGACAACGTTTTGTCGGTTTGTCCTGTCCACCAGTGGACAACGTTTTGACGGTTTGTCCTGTCCACCAGTGGACAACGTTTTTTTAGTTTGTTCTGTCCACCAGTGGACAACGTTTTGTCGGTTTGTCCTGTCCACCAGTGGACAACGTTTTGTCGGTTTGTCCTGTCCACCAGTGGACACCGTTTGTTCGGTTTGTCCTGTCCACCAGTGGACAACGTTTTGTCGGTTTGTCCTGTCCACCAGTGGACAACGTTTTGTCGGTTTGTCCTGTCCACCAGTGGACACCGTTTGTTCGGTTTGTCCTGTCCACCAGTGGACAACGTTTTGTCGGTTTGTCCTGTCCACCAGTGGACAACGTTTTGTCGGTTTGTCCTGTCCACCAGTGGACAACGTTTTGTCGGTTTGTCCTGTCCACCAGTGGACACCGTTTGTTCGGTTTGTCCTGTCCACCAGTGGACAACGTTTTGTCGGTTTGTCCTGTCCACCAGTGGACAACGTTTTGTCGGTTTGTCCTGTCCACCAGTGGACAACGTTTTGTCGGTTTGTCCTGTCCACCAGTGGACAACGTTTTGTCGGTTTGTCCTGTCCACCAGTGGACACCGTTTGTTCGGTTTGTCCTGTCCACCAGTGGACAACGTTTTGTCGGTTTGTCCTGTCCACCAGTGGACAACGTTTTGTCGGTTTGTCCTGTCCACCAGTGGACAACGTTTTGTCGGTTTGTCCGGTCCACCAGTGGACAACGTTTTGTCGGTTTGTCCTGTCCACCAGTGGACAACGTTTTGTCGGTTTGTCCGGTCCACCAGTGGACAACGTTTTGTCGGTTTGTCCTGTCCACCAGTGGACAACGTTTTGTCGGTTTGTCCTGTCCACCAGTGGACAACGTTTTGACGGTTTGTCCTGTCCACCAGTGGACAACGTTTTTTTAGTTTGTTCTGTCCACCAGTGGACAACGTTTTGTCGGTTTGTCCTGTCCACCAGTGGACAACGTTTTGACGGTTTGTCCTGTCCACCAGTGGACAACGTTTTGACGGTTTGTCCTGTCCACCAGTGGACAACGTTTTTTTAGTTTGTTCTGTCCACCAGTGGACAACGTTTTGTCGGTTTGTCCTGTCCACCAGTGGACAACGTTTTGACGGTTTGTCCTGTCCACCAGTGGACAACGTTTTTTTAGTTTGTTCTGTCCACCAGTGGACAACGTTTTGTCGGTTTGTCCTGTCCACCAGTGGACAACGTTTTGACGGTTTGTCCTGTCCACCAGTGGACAACGTTTTGTTGGTTTGTCCGGTCCACCAGTGGACAACGTTTTGTCGGTTTGTCCTGTCCACCAGTGGACACCGTTTGTTCGGTTTGTCCTGTCCACCAGTGGAAAACGTTTTGTCGGTTTGTCCTGTCCACCAGTGGACAACGTTTTGTCGGTTTGTCCTGTCCACCAGTGGACACCGTTTGTTCGGTTTGTCCTGTCCACGAGTGGACAACGTTTTGTCGGTTTGTCCTGTCCACCAGTGGACAACGTTTTGTCGGTTTGTCCTGTCCACCAGTGGACACCGTTTGTTCGGTTTGTCCTGTCCACCAGTGGACAACGTTTTGTCGGTTTGTCCTGTCCACCAGTGGACAACGTTTTGTCGGTTTGTCCTGTCCACCAGTGGACAACGTTTTGTCGGTTTGTCCTGTCCACCAGTGGACAACGTTTTGTCGGTTTGTCCTGTCCACCAGTGGACACCGTTTGTTCGGTTTGTCCTGTCCACCAGTGGACAACGTTTTGTCGGTTTGTCCTGTCCACCAGTGGACAACGTTTTGTCGGTTTGTCCTGTCCACCAGTGGACAACGTTTTGTCGGTTTGTCCTGTCCACCAGTGGACAACGTTTTGTCGGTTTGTCCGGTCCACCAGTGGACAACGTTTTGTCGGTTTGTCCTGTCCACCAGTGGACAACGTTTTGTCGGTTTGTCCGGTCCACCAGTGGACAACGTTTTGTCGGTTTGTCCTGTCCACCAGTGGACAACGTTTTTTTAGTTTGTTCTGTCCACCAGTGGACAACGTTTTGTCGGTTTGTCCTGTCCACCAGTGGACAACGTTTTGTCGGTTTGTCCTGTCCACCAGTGGACAACGTTTTGACGGTTTGTCCTGTCCACCAGTGGACAACGTTTTTTTAGTTTGTTCTGTCCACCAGTGGACAACGTTTTGTCGGTTTGTCCTGTCCACCAGTGGACAACGTTTTGTCGGTTTGTCCTGTCCACCAGTGGACAACGTTTTGACGGTTTGTCCTGTCCACCAGTGGACAACGTTTTTTAGTTTGTTCTGTCCACCAGTGGACAACGTTTTGTCGGTTTGTCCTGTCCACCAGTGGACAACGTTTTGTCGGTTTGTCCTGTCCACCAGTGGACAACGTTTTGTCGGTTTGTCCTGTCCACCAGTGGACAACGTTTTGTCGGTTTGTCCTGTCCACCAGTGGACAACGTTTTGTCGGTTTGTCCTGTCCACCAGTGGACAACGTTTTGTCGGTTTGTCCGGTCCACCAGTGGACAACGTTTTGTCGGTTTGTCCTGTCCACCAATGGACAACGTTTTGTCGGTTTGTCCTGTCCACCAGTGGACAACGTTTTGTCGATTTGTCCTGTCCACCAGTGGACACCGTTTGTTCGGTTTGTCCTGTCCACCAGTGGACAACGTTTTGTCGGTTTGTCCTGTCCACCAGTGGACAACGTTTTGTCGGTTTGTCCTGTCCACCAGTGGACAACGTTTTGTCGGTTTGTCCTGTCCACCAGTGGACAACGTTTTGTCGGTTTGTCCTGTCCACCAGTGGACACCGTTTGTTCGGTTTGTCCTGTCCACCAGTGGACAACGTTTTGTCGGTTTGTCCTGTCCACCAGTGGACAACGTTTTGTCGGTTTGTCCTGTCCACCAGTGGACAACGTTTCGTCGGTTTGTCCTGTCCACCAGTGGACAACGTTTTGTCGGTTTGTCCTGTCCACCAGTGGACAACGTTTTGTCGGTTTGTCCGGTCCACCAGTGGACAACGTTTTGTCGGTTTGTCCTGTCCACCAGTGGACAACGTTTTGTCGGTTTGTCCTGTCCACCAGTGGACACCGTTTGTTCGGTTTGTCCTGTCCACCAGTGGACAACGTTTTGTCGGTTTGTCCGGTCCACCAGTGGACAACGTTTTGTCGGTTTGTCCTGTCCACCAGTGGACAACGTTTTGTCGGTTTGTCCTGTCCACCAGTGGACAACGTTTTGACGGTTTGTCCTGTCCACCAGTGGACAACGTTTTTTTAGTTTGTTCTGTCCACCAGTGGACAACGTTTTGTCGGTTTGTCCTGTCCACCAGTGGACAACGTTTTGTCGGTTTGTCCTGTCCACCAGTGGACAACGTTTTGACGGTTTGTCCTGTCCACCAGTGGACAACGTTTTTTAGTTTGTCCTGTCCACCAGTGGACAACGTTTTGTTGGTTTGTCCGGTCCACCAGTGGACAACGTTTTGTCGGTTTGTCCTGTCCACCAGTGGACACCGTTTGTTCGGTTTGTCCTGTCCACCAGTGGAAAACGTTTTGTCGGTTTGTCCTGTCCACCAGTGGACAACGTTTTGTCGGTTTGTCCTGTCCACCAGTGGACACCGTTTGTTCGGTTTGTCCTGTCCACGAGTGGACAACGTTTTGTCGGTTTGTCCTGTCCACCAGTGGACAACGTTTTGTCGGTTTGTCCTGTCCACCAGTGGACACCGTTTGTTCGGTTTGTCCTGTCCACCAGTGGACAACGTTTTGTCGGTTTGTCCTGTCCACCAGTGGACAACGTTTTGTCGGTTTGTCCTGTCCACCAGTGGACAACGTTTTGTCGGTTTGTCCTGTCCACCAGTGGACACCGTTTGTTCGGTTTGTCCTGTCCACCAGTGGACAACGTTTTGTCGGTTTGTCCTGTCCACCAGTGGACAACGTTTTGTCGGTTTGTCCTGTCCACCAGTGGACAACGTTTTGTCGGTTTGTCCTGTCCACCAGTGGACAACGTTTTGTCGGTTTGTCCTGTCCACCAGTGGACACCGTTTGTTCGGTTTGTCCTGTCCACCAGTGGACAACGTTTTGTCGGTTTGTCCTGTCCACCAGTGGACAACGTTTTGTCGGTTTGTCCTGTCCACCAGTGGACAACGTTTTGTCGGTTTGTCCTGTCCACCAGTGGACAACGTTTTGTCGGTTTGTCCTGTCCACCAGTGGACAACGTTTTGTCGGTTTGTCCTGTCCACCAGTGGACACCGTTTGTTCGGTTTGTCCTGTCCACCAGTGGACAACGTTTTGTCGGTTTGTCCTGTCCACCAGTGGACAACGTTTTGTCGGTTTGTCCTGTCCACCAGTGGACAACGTTTTGTCGGTTTGTCCGGTCCACCAGTGGACAACGTTTTGTCGGTTTGTCCTGTCCACCAGTGGACAACGTTTTGTCGGTTTGTCCGGTCCACCAGTGGACAACGTTTTGTCGGTTTGTCCTGTCCACCAGTGGACATCGTTTTGTCGGTTTGTCCTGTCCACCAGTGGACAACGTTTTGACGGTTTGTCCTGTCCACCAGTGGACAACGTTTTTTTAGTTTGTTCTGTCCACCAGTGGACAACGTTTTGTCGGTTTGTCCTGTCCACCAGTGGACAACGTTTTGTCGGTTTGTCCTGTCCACCAGTGGACAACGTTTTGACGGTTTGTCCTGTCCACCAGTGGACAACGTTTTTTAGTTTGTTCTGTCCACCAGTGGACAACGTTTTGTCGGTTTGTCCTGTCCACCAGTGGACAACGTTTTGTCGGTTTGTCCTGTCCACCAGTGGACAACGTTTTGTCGGTTTGTCCTGTCCACCAGTGGACAACGTTTTGTCGGTTTGTCCGGTCCACCAGTGGACAACGTTTTGTCGGTTTGTCCTGTTCACCAGTGGACACCGTTTGTTCGGTTTGTCCTGTCCACCAATGGACAACGTTTTGTCGGTTTGTCCTGTCCACCAGTGGACAACGTTTTGTCGATTTGTCCTGTCCACCAGTGGACACCGTTTGTTCGGTTTGTCCTGTCCACCAGTGGACAACGTTTTGTCGGTTTGTCCTGTCCACCAGTGGACAACGTTTTGTCGGTTTGTCCTGTTCACCAGTGGACACCGTTTGTTCGGTTTGTCCTGTCCACCAGTGGACAACGTTTTGTCGGTTTGTCCTGTCCACCAGTGGACAACGTTTTGTCGGTTTGTCCTGTCCACCAGTGGACAACGTTTTGTCGGTTTGTCCTGTCCACCAGTGGACACCGTTTGTTCGGTTTGTCCTGTCCACCAGTGGACAACGTTTTGTCGGTTTGTCCTGTCCACCAGTGGACAACGTTTTGTCGGTTTGTCCTGTCCACCAGTGGACACCGTTTGTTCGGTTTGTCCTGTCCACCAGTGGACAACGTTTTGTCGGTTTGTCCTGTCCACCAGTGGACAACGTTTTGTCGGTTTGTCCTGTCCACCAGTGGACAACGTTTCGTCGGTTTGTCCTGTCCACCAGTGGACAACGTTTTGTCGGTTTGTCCTGTCCACCAGTGGACAACGTTTTGTCGGTTTGTCCGGTCCACCAGTGGACAACGTTTTGTCGGTTTGTCCTGTCCACCAGTGGACAACGTTTTGTCGGTTTGTCCTGTCCACCAGTGGACACCGTTTGTTCGGTTTGTCCTGTCCACCAGTGGACAACGTTTTGTCGGTTTGTCCTGTCCACCAGTGGACAACGTTTTGTCGGTTTGTCCTGTCCACCAGTGGACAACGTTTTGTCGGTTTGTCCGGTCCACCAGTGGACAACGTTTTGTCGGTTTGTCCTGTCCACCAGTGGACAACGTTTTGTCGGTTTGTCCTGTCCACCAGTGGACAACGTTTTGACGGTTTGTCCTGTCCACCAGTGGACAACGTTTTTTAGTTTGTTCTGTCCACCAGTGGACAACGTTTTGTCGGTTTGTCCTGTCCACCAGTGGACAACGTTTTGTCGGTTTGTCCTGTCCACCAGTGGACAACGTTTTGTCGGTTTGTCCTGTCCACCAGTGGACAACGTTTTGTCGGTTTGTCCGGTCCACCAGTGGACAACGTTTTGTCGGTTTGTCCTGTCCACCAGTGGACAACGTTTTGTCGATTTGTCCTGTCCACCAGTGGACAACGTTTTGTCGGTTTGTCCTGTCCACCAGTGGACAACGTTTTGTCGGTTTGTCCTGTCCACCAGTGGACAACGTTTTGTCGGTTTGTCCTGTCCACCAGTGGACAACGTTTTGTCGATTTGTCCTGTCCACCAGTGGACACCGTTTGTTCGGTTTGTCCTGTCCACCAGTGGACAACGTTTTGTCGGTTTGTCCTGTCCACCAGTGGACAACGTTTTGTCGATTTGTCCTGTCCACCAGTGGACACCGTTTGTTCGGTTTGTCCTGTCCACCAGTGGACAACGTTTTGTCGGTTTGTCCTGTCCACCAGTGGACAACGTTTTGTCGATTTGTCCTGTCCACCAGTGGACACCGTTTGTTCGGTTTGTCCTGTCCACCAGTGGACAACGTTTTGTCGGTTTGTCCTGTCCACCAGTGGACAACGTTTTGTCGATTTGTCCTGTCCACCAGTGGACACCGTTTGTTCGGTTTGTCCTGTCCACCAGTGGACAACGTTTTGTCGGTTTGTCCTGTCCACCAGTGGACAACGTTTTGTCGATTTGTCCTGTCCACCAGTGGACACCGTTTGTTCGGTTTGTCCTGTCCACCAGTGGACAACGTTTTGTCGGTTTGTCCTGTCCACCAGTGGACAACGTTTTGTCGGTTTGTCCTGTCCACCAGTGGACAACGTTTTGTCGGTTTGTCCTGTCCACCAGTGGACAAAGTTTTGTCGGTTTGTCCTGTCCACCAGTGGACACCGTTTGTTCGGTTTGTCCTGTCCACCAGTGGACAACGTTTTGTCGGTTTGTTCTGTCCACCAGTGGACAACGTTTTGCCGGTTTGTCCTGTCCACCAGTGGACAACGTTTCGTCGGTTTGTCCTGTCCACCAGTGGACAACGTTTTGTTGGTTTGTCCTGTCCACCAGTGGACAACGTTTTGCCGGTTTGTCCTGTCCACCAGTGGACAACGTTTTGTCGGTTTGTCCTGTCCACCAGTGGACAACGTTTTGTCGGTTTGTCCTGTCCACCAGTGGACAACGTTTTGTCGGTTTGTCCGGTTCACCAGTGGACAACGTTTTGCCGGTTTGTCCTGTCCACCAGTGGACAACGTTTTGTCGGTTTGTCCTGTCCACCAGTGGACAACGTTTTGTTCGTTTGTCCTGTCCACCAGTGGACAACGTTTTGCCGGTTTGTCCTGTCCACCAGTGGACAACGTTTTGTCGGTTTGTCCTGTCCACCAGTGGACACCGTTTGTTCGGTTTGTCCTCTCCACCAGTGGACAACGTTTTGCCGGTTTGTGTTGTCCACCAGTGGACAACGTTTTGTCGGTTTGTCCTGTCCACCAGTGGACAACGTTTTGTCGGTTTGTCCTGTCCACCAGTGGACAACGTTTTGTCGGTTTGTCCTGTCCACCAGTGGACAACGTTTTGTCGGTTTGTCCGGTCCACCAGTGGACAACGTTTTGTCGGTTTGTTCTGTCCACCAGTGGACAACGTTTTGTCGGTTTGTCCTGTCCACCAGTGGACAACGTTTTGACGGTTTGTCCTGTCCACCAGTGGACAACGTTTTTTTAGTTTGTTCTGTCCACCAGTGGACAACGTTTTGTCGGTTTGTCCTGTCCACCAGTGGACAACGTTTTGTCGGTTTGTCCTGTCCACCAGTGGACAACGTTTTGACGGTTTGTCCTGTCCACCAGTGGACAACGTTTTTTAGTTTGTTCTGTCCACCAGTGGACAACGTTTTGTCGGTTTGTCCTGTCCACCAGTGGACAACGTTTTGTCATTTGTCCGGTCCACCAGTGGACAACGTTTTGTCGGTTTGTCCTGTCCACCAGTGGACAACGTTTTGTCGGTTTGTCCTGTCCACCAGTGGACAACGTTTTGTCGGTTTGTCCTGTCCACCAGTGGACAACGTTTTGTCGGTTTGTCCTGTCCACCAGTGGACACCGTTTGTTCGGTTTGTCCTGTCCACCAGTGGACAACGTTTTGTCGGTTTGTCCTGTCCACCAGTGGACAACGTTTTGTCGGTTTGTCCTGTCCACCAGTGGACAACGTTTTGTCGGTTTGTCCTGTCCACCAGTGGACAACGTTTTGTCGGTTTGTCCGGTCCACCAGTGGACAACGTTTTGTCGGTTTGTCCTGTCCACCAGTGGACAACGTTTTGTCGGTTTGTCCGGTCCACCAGTGGACAACGTTTTGTCGGTTTGTCCTGTCCACCAGTGGACAACGTTTTGTCGGTTTGTCCTGTCCACCAGTGGACAACGTTTTGACGGTTTGTCCTGTCCACCAGTGGACAACGTTTTTTAGTTTGTTCTGTCCACCAGTGGACAACGTTTTGTCGGTTTGTCCTGTCTACCAGTGGACAACGTTTTGTCGGTTTGTCCTGTCCACCAGTGGACAACGTTTTGTCGGTTTGTCCTGTCCACCAGTGGACAACGTTTTGTCGGTTTGTCCTGTCCACCAGTGGACACCGTTTGTTCGGTTTGTCCTGTCCACCAGTGAACAACGTTTTGTCGGTTTGTCCTGTCCACCAGTGGACAACGTTTTGTCGGTTTGTCCTGTCCACCAGTGGACACCGTTTGTTCGGTTTGTCCTGTCCACCAGTGGACAACGTTTTGTCGGTTTGTCCTGTCCACCAGTGGACAACGTTTGTTCGGTTTGTCCTGTCCACCAGTGGACAACGTTTTGTCGGTTTGTCCTGTCCACCAGTGGACAACGTTTTGTCGGTTTGTCCTGTCCACCAGTGGACAACGTTTTGTCGGTTTGTCCTGTCCACCAGTGGACAACGTTTTGTCGGTTTGTCCTGTCCACCAGTGGACACCGTTTGTTCGGTTTGTCCTGTCCACCAGTGGACAACGTTTTGTCGGTTTGTCCTGTCCACCAGTGGACAACGTTTTGTCGGTTTGTCCTGTCCACCAGTGGACAACGTTTTGTCGGTTTGTCCTGTCCACCAGTGGACAACGTTTTGTCGGTTTGTCCGGTCCACCAGTGGACAACGTTTTGTCGGTTTGTCCTGTCCACCAGTGGACAACGTTTTGTCGGTTTGTCCGGTCCACCAGTGGACAACGTTTTGTCGGTTTGTCCTGTCCACCAGTGGACAACGTTTTGTCGGTTTGTCCTGTCCACCAGTGGACAACGTTTTGACGGTTTGTCCTGTCCACCAGTGGACAACGTTTTTTAGTTTGTTCTGTCCACCAGTGGACAACGTTTTGTCGGTTTGTCCTGTCCACCAGTGGACAACGTTTTGTCGGTTTGTCCTGTCCACCAGTGGACAACGTTTTGTCGGTTTGTCCTGTCCACCAGTGGACAACGTTTTGTCGGTTTGTCCTGTCCACCAGTGGACACCGTTTGTTCGGTTTGTCCTGTCCACCAGTGAACAACGTTTTGTCGGTTTGTCCTGTACACCAGTGGACAACGTTTTGTCGGTTTGTCCTGTCCACCAGTGGACACCGTTTGTTCGGTTTGTCCTGTCCACCAGTGGACAACGTTTTGTCGGTTTGTCCTGTCCACCAGTGGACAACGTTTTGTCGGTTTGTCCTGTCCACCAGTGGACAACGTTTTGTCGGTTTGTCCTGTCCACCAGTGGACACCGTTTGTTCGGTTTGTCCTGTCCACCAGTGGACAACGTTTTGTCGGTTTGTCCTGTCCACCAGTGGACAACGTTTTGTCGGTTTGTCCTGTCCACCAGTGGACAACGTTTTGTCGGTTTGTCCTGTCCACCAGTGGACAACGTTTTGTCGGTTTGTCCTGTCCACCAGTGGACATCGTTTGTTCGGTTTGTCCTGTCCACCAGTGGACAACGTTTTGTCGGTTTGTCCTGTCCACCATCGGACAACGTTTTGTCGGTTTGTCCTGTCCACCAGTGGACAACGTTTTGTCGGTTTGTCCTGTCCACCAGTGGACAACGTTTTGACGGTTTATCCTGTCCACCAGTGGACAACGTTTTTTTAGTTTGTTCTGTCCACCAGTGGACAACGTTTTGTCGGTTTGTCCTGTCCACCAGTGGACAACGTTTTGTCGGTTTGTCCTGTCCACCAGTGGACAACGTTTTGACGGTTTGTCCTGTCCACCAGTGGACAACGTTTTTTAGTTTGTTCTGTCCACCAGTGGACAACGTTTTGTCGGTTTGTCCTGTCCACCAGTGGACAACGTTTTGTCGGTTTGTCCTGTCCACCAGTGGACAACGTTTTGACGGTTTGTCCTGTCCACCAGTGGACAACGTTTTGTCGGTTTGTGTTGTCTACCAGTGGACAACGTTTTGTCGGTTTGTGTTGTCCACCAGTGGACAACGTTTTTTTAGTTTGTCCTGTCCACCAGTGGACAACGTTTTTTTTCAGTTTGTCCTGTCCACCTGTGGACAACGTTTTTTTCAGTTTGTCCTGTCCACCAGTGGACAACGTTTTGTCGGTTTGTCCTGTCCACCAGTGGACAACGTTATTTTTTTCAGTTTGTCCTGTCCACCAGTGGACAACGTTTTTTCAGTTTGTCCTGTCCACCAGTGGACAACGTTTTGTCGGTTTGTCCTGTCCACCAGTGGACAACGTTTTGTCGGTTTGTCCTGTCCACCAGTGGACAACGTTTTGTCGGTTTGTCCTGTCCACCAGTGGACACCGTTTGTTCGGTTTGTCCTGTCCACCAGTGGACAACGTTTTGTCGGTTTGTCCTGTCCACCAGTGGACAACGTTTTGTCGGTTTGTCCTGTCCACCAGTGGACAACGTTTTGTCGGTTTGTCCTGTCCACCAGTGGACAACGTTTTGTCGGTTTGTCCGGTCCACCAGTGGACAACGTTTTGTCGGTTTGTCCTGTCCACCAGTGGACAACGTTTTGTCGGTTTGTCCGGTCCACCAGTGGACAACGTTTTGTCGGTTTGTCCTGTCCACCAGTGGACAACGTTTTGTCGGTTTGTCCTGTCCACCAGTGGACAACGTTTTGACGGTTTGTCCTGTCCACCAGTGGACAACGTTTTTTAGTTTGTTCTGTCCACCAGTGGACAACGTTTTGTCGGTTTGTCCTGTCTACCAGTGGACAACGTTTTGTCGGTTTGTCCTGTCCACCAGTGGACAACGTTTTGTCGGTTTGTCCTGTCCACCAGTGGACAACGTTTTGTCGGTTTGTCCTGTCCACCAGTGGACACCGTTTGTTCGGTTTGTCCTGTCCACCAGTGAACAACGTTTTGTCGGTTTGTCCTGTCCACCAGTGGACAACGTTTTGTCGGTTTGTCCTGTCCACCAGTGGACACCGTTTGTTCGGTTTGTCCTGTCCACCAGTGGACAACGTTTTGTCGGTTTGTCCTGTCCACCAGTGGACAACGTTTGTTCGGTTTGTCCTGTCCACCAGTGGACAACGTTTTGTCGGTTTGTCCTGTCCACCAGTGGACAACGTTTTGTCGGTTTGTCCTGTCCACCAGTGGACAACGTTTTGTCGGTTTGTCCTGTCCACCAGTGGACAACGTTTTGTCGGTTTGTCCTGTCCACCAGTGGACACCGTTTGTTCGGTTTGTCCTGTCCACCAGTGGACAACGTTTTGTCGGTTTGTCCTGTCCACCAGTGGACAACGTTTTGTCGGTTTGTCCTGTCCACCAGTGGACAACGTTTTGTCGGTTTGTCCTGTCCACCAGTGGACAACGTTTTGTCGGTTTGTCCGGTCCACCAGTGGACAACGTTTTGTCGGTTTGTCCTGTCCACCAGTGGACAACGTTTTGTCGGTTTGTCCGGTCCACCAGTGGACAACGTTTTGTCGGTTTGTCCTGTCCACCAGTGGACAACGTTTTGTCGGTTTGTCCTGTCCACCAGTGGACAACGTTTTGACGGTTTGTCCTGTCCACCAGTGGACAACGTTTTTTAGTTTGTTCTGTCCACCAGTGGACAACGTTTTGTCGGTTTGTCCTGTCCACCAGTGGACAACGTTTTGTCGGTTTGTCCTGTCCACCAGTGGACAACGTTTTGTCGGTTTGTCCTGTCCACCAGTGGACAACGTTTTGTCGGTTTGTCCTGTCCACCAGTGGACACCGTTTGTTCGGTTTGTCCTGTCCACCAGTGAACAACGTTTTGTCGGTTTGTCCTGTACACCAGTGGACAACGTTTTGTCGGTTTGTCCTGTCCACCAGTGGACACCGTTTGTTCGGTTTGTCCTGTCCACCAGTGGACAACGTTTTGTCGGTTTGTCCTGTCCACCAGTGGACAACGTTTTGTCGGTTTGTCCTGTCCACCAGTGGACAACGTTTTGTCGGTTTGTCCTGTCCACCAGTGGACACCGTTTGTTCGGTTTGTCCTGTCCACCAGTGGACAACGTTTTGTCGGTTTGTCCTGTCCACCAGTGGACAACGTTTTGTCGGTTTGTCCTGTCCACCAGTGGACAACGTTTTGTCGGTTTGTCCTGTCCACCAGTGGACAACGTTTTGTCGGTTTGTCCTGTCCACCAGTGGACATCGTTTGTTCGGTTTGTCCTGTCCACCAGTGGACAACGTTTTGTCGGTTTGTCCTGTCCACCATCGGACAACGTTTTGTCGGTTTGTCCTGTCCACCAGTGGACAACGTTTTGTCGGTTTGTCCTGTCCACCAGTGGACAACGTTTTGACGGTTTATCCTGTCCACCAGTGGACAACGTTTTTTTAGTTTGTTCTGTCCACCAGTGGACAACGTTTTGTCGGTTTGTCCTGTCCACCAGTGGACAACGTTTTGTCGGTTTGTCCTGTCCACCAGTGGACAACGTTTTGACGGTTTGTCCTGTCCACCAGTGGACAACGTTTTTTAGTTTGTTCTGTCCACCAGTGGACAACGTTTTGTCGGTTTGTCCTGTCCACCAGTGGACAACGTTTTGTCGGTTTGTCCTGTCCACCAGTGGACAACGTTTTGACGGTTTGTCCTGTCCACCAGTGGACAACGTTTTGTCGGTTTGTGTTGTCTACCAGTGGACAACGTTTTGTCGGTTTGTGTTGTCCACCAGTGGACAACGTTTTTTTAGTTTGTCCTGTCCACCAGTGGACAACGTTTTTTTTCAGTTTGTCCTGTCCACCTGTGGACAACGTTTTTTTCAGTTTGTCCTGTCCACCAGTGGACAACGTTTTGTCGGTTTGTCCTGTCCACCAGTGGACAACGTTATTTTTTTCAGTTTGTCCTGTCCACCAGTGGACAACGTTTTTTCAGTTTGTCCTGTCCACCAGTGGACAACGTTTTGTCGGTTTGTCCTGTCCACCAGTGGACAACGTTTTGTCGGTTTGTCCTGTCCACCAGTGGACAACGTTTTGTCGGTTTGTCCTGTCCACCAGTGGACACCGTTTGTTCGGTTTGTCCTGTCCACCAGTGGACAACGTTTTGTCGGTTTGTCCTGTCCACCAGTGGACAACGTTTTGTCGGTTTGTCCTGTCCACCAGTGGACAACGTTTTGTCGGTTTGTCCTGTCCACCAGTGGACAACGTTTTGTCGGTTTGTCCGGTCCACCAGTGGACAACGTTTTGTCGGTTTGTCCTGTCCACCAGTGGACAACGTTTTGTCGGTTTGTCCGGTCCACCAGTGGACAACGTTTTGTCGGTTTGTCCTGTCCACCAGTGGACAACGTTTTGTCGGTTTGTCCTGTCCACCAGTGGACAACGTTTTGACGGTTTGTCCTGTCCACCAGTGGACAACGTTTTTTAGTTTGTTCTGTCCACCAGTGGACAACGTTTTGTCGGTTTGTCCTGTCTACCAGTGGACAACGTTTTGTCGGTTTGTCCTGTCCACCAGTGGACAACGTTTTGTCGGTTTGTCCTGTCCACCAGTGGACAACGTTTTGTCGGTTTGTCCTGTCCACCAGTGGACACCGTTTGTTCGGTTTGTCCTGTCCACCAGTGAACAACGTTTTGTCGGTTTGTCCTGTCCACCAGTGGACAACGTTTTGTCGGTTTGTCCTGTCCACCAGTGGACACCGTTTGTTCGGTTTGTCCTGTCCACCAGTGGACAACGTTTTGTCGGTTTGTCCTGTCCACCAGTGGACAACGTTTGTTCGGTTTGTCCTGTCCACCAGTGGACAACGTTTTGTCGGTTTGTCCTGTCCACCAGTGGACAACGTTTTGTCGGTTTGTCCTGTCCACCAGTGGACAACGTTTTGTCGGTTTGTCCTGTCCACCAGTGGACAACGTTTTGTCGGTTTGTCCTGTCCACCAGTGGACACCGTTTGTTCGGTTTGTCCTGTCCACCAGTGGACAACGTTTTGTCGGTTTGTCCTGTCCACCAGTGGACAACGTTTTGTCGGTTTGTCCTGTCCACCAGTGGACAACGTTTTGTCGGTTTGTCCTGTCCACCAGTGGACAACGTTTTGTCGGTTTGTCCGGTCCACCAGTGGACAACGTTTTGTCGGTTTGTCCTGTCCACCAGTGGACAACGTTTTGTCGGTTTGTCCGGTCCACCAGTGGACAACGTTTTGTCGGTTTGTCCTGTCCACCAGTGGACAACGTTTTGTCGGTTTGTCCTGTCCACCAGTGGACAACGTTTTGACGGTTTGTCCTGTCCACCAGTGGACAACGTTTTTTAGTTTGTTCTGTCCACCAGTGGACAACGTTTTGTCGGTTTGTCCTGTCCACCAGTGGACAACGTTTTGTCGGTTTGTCCTGTCCACCAGTGGACAACGTTTTGTCGGTTTGTCCTGTCCACCAGTGGACAACGTTTTGTCGGTTTGTCCTGTCCACCAGTGGACACCGTTTGTTCGGTTTGTCCTGTCCACCAGTGAACAACGTTTTGTCGGTTTGTCCTGTACACCAGTGGACAACGTTTTGTCGGTTTGTCCTGTCCACCAGTGGACACCGTTTGTTCGGTTTGTCCTGTCCACCAGTGGACAACGTTTTGTCGGTTTGTCCTGTCCACCAGTGGACAACGTTTTGTCGGTTTGTCCTGTCCACCAGTGGACAACGTTTTGTCGGTTTGTCCTGTCCACCAGTGGACACCGTTTGTTCGGTTTGTCCTGTCCACCAGTGGACAACGTTTTGTCGGTTTGTCCTGTCCACCAGTGGACAACGTTTTGTCGGTTTGTCCTGTCCACCAGTGGACAACGTTTTGTCGGTTTGTCCTGTCCACCAGTGGACAACGTTTTGTCGGTTTGTCCTGTCCACCAGTGGACATCGTTTGTTCGGTTTGTCCTGTCCACCAGTGGACAACGTTTTGTCGGTTTGTCCTGTCCACCATCGGACAACGTTTTGTCGGTTTGTCCTGTCCACCAGTGGACAACGTTTTGTCGGTTTGTCCTGTCCACCAGTGGACAACGTTTTGACGGTTTATCCTGTCCACCAGTGGACAACGTTTTTTTAGTTTGTTCTGTCCACCAGTGGACAACGTTTTGTCGGTTTGTCCTGTCCACCAGTGGACAACGTTTTGTCGGTTTGTCCTGTCCACCAGTGGACAACGTTTTGACGGTTTGTCCTGTCCACCAGTGGACAACGTTTTTTAGTTTGTTCTGTCCACCAGTGGACAACGTTTTGTCGGTTTGTCCTGTCCACCAGTGGACAACGTTTTGTCGGTTTGTCCTGTCCACCAGTGGACAACGTTTTGACGGTTTGTCCTGTCCACCAGTGGACAACGTTTTGTCGGTTTGTGTTGTCTACCAGTGGACAACGTTTTGTCGGTTTGTGTTGTCCACCAGTGGACAACGTTTTTTTAGTTTGTCCTGTCCACCAGTGGACAACGTTTTTTTTCAGTTTGTCCTGTCCACCTGTGGACAACGTTTTTTTCAGTTTGTCCTGTCCACCAGTGGACAACGTTTTGTCGGTTTGTCCTGTCCACCAGTGGACAACGTTATTTTTTTCAGTTTGTCCTGTCCACCAGTGGACAACGTTTTTTCAGTTTGTCCTGTCCACCAGTGGACAACGTTTTGTCGGTTTGTCCTGTCCACCAGTGGACAACGTTTTGTCGGTTTGTCCTGTCCACCAGTGGACAACGTTTTGTCGGTTTGTCCTGTCCACCAGTGGACACCGTTTGTTCGGTTTGTCCTGTCCACCAGTGGACAACGTTTTGTCGGTTTGTCCTGTCCACCAGTGGACAACGTTTTGTCGGTTTGTCCTGTCCACCAGTGGACAACGTTTTGTCGGTTTGTCCTGTCCACCAGTGGACAACGTTTTGTCGGTTTGTCCGGTCCACCAGTGGACAACGTTTTGTCGGTTTGTCCTGTCCACCAGTGGACAACGTTTTGTCGGTTTGTCCGGTCCACCAGTGGACAACGTTTTGTCGGTTTGTCCTGTCCACCAGTGGACAACGTTTTGTCGGTTTGTCCTGTCCACCAGTGGACAACGTTTTGACGGTTTGTCCTGTCCACCAGTGGACAACGTTTTTTAGTTTGTTCTGTCCACCAGTGGACAACGTTTTGTCGGTTTGTCCTGTCCACCAGTGGACAACGTTTTGTCGGTTTGTCCGGTCCACCAGTGGACAACGTTTTGTCGGTTTGTCCTGTCCACCAGTGGACAACGTTTTGTCGGTTTGTCCTGTCCACCAGTGGACAACGTTTTGACGGTTTGTCCTGTCCACCAGTGGACAACGTTTTTTAGTTTGTTCTGTCCACCAGTGGACAACGTTTTGTCGGTTTGTCCTGTCCACCAGTGGACAACGTTTTGTCGGTTTGTCCTGTCCACCAGTGGACAACGTTTTGACGGTTTGTCCTGTCCACCAGTGGACAACGTTTTGTCGGTTTGTCCGGTCCACCAGTGGACAACGTTTTGTCGGTTTGTCCTGTCCACCAGTGGACAACGTTTTGTCGGTTTGTCCGGTCCACCAGTGGACAACGTTTTGTCGGTTTGTCCTGTCCACCAGTGGACAACGTTTTGTCGGTTTGTCCTGTCCACCAGTGGACAACGTTTTGACGGTTTGTCCTGTCCACCAGTGGACAACGTTTTTTAGTTTGTTCTGTCCACCAGTGGACAACGTTTTGTCGGTTTGTCCTGTCCACCAGTGGACAACGTTTTGTCGGTTTGTCCTGTCCACCAGTGGACAACGTTTTGTCGGTTTGTCCTGTCCACCAGTGGACAACGTTTTGTCGGTTTGTCCTGTCCACCAGTGGACACCGTTTGTTCGGTTTGTCCTGTCCACCAGTGAACAACGTTTTGTCGGTTTGTCCTGTACACCAGTGGACAACGTTTTGTCGGTTTGTCCTGTCCACCAGTGGACACCGTTTGTTCGGTTTGTCCTGTCCACCAGTGGACAACGTTTTGTCGGTTTGTCCTGTCCACCAGTGGACAACGTTTTGTCGGTTTGTCCTGTCCACCAGTGGACAACGTTTTGTCGGTTTGTCCTGTCCACCAGTGGACACCGTTTGTTCGGTTTGTCCTGTCCACCAGTGGACAACGTTTTGTCGGTTTGTCCTGTCCACCAGTGGACAACGTTTTGTCAGTTTTTCCTGTTCACCAGTGAACAACGTTTTGTCGGTTTGTCCTGTCCACCAGTGGACAACGTTTTGTCGGTTTGTTCTGTCCACCAGTGGACAACGTTTTGCCGGTTTGTCCTGTCCACCAGTGGACAACGTTTCGTCGGTTTGTCCTGTCCACCAGTGGACAACGTTTTGTTGGTTTGTCCTGTCCACCAGTGGACAACGTTTTGCCGGTTTGTCCTGTCCACCAGTGGACAACGTTTTGTCGGTTTGTCCTGTCCACCAGTGGACAACGTTTTGACGGTTTATCCTGTCCACCAGTGGACAAAGTTTTTTTAGTTTGTTCTGTCCACCAGTGGACAACGTTTTGTCGGTTTGTCCTGTCCACCAGTGGACAACGTTTTGTCGGTTTGTCCTGTCCACCAGTGGACAACGTTTTGACGGTTTGTCCTGTCCACCAGTGGACAACGTTTTTTTAGTTTGTTCTGTCCACCAGTGGACAACGTTTTGTCGGTTTGTCCTGTCCACCAGTGGACAACGTTTTGACGGTTTGTCCTGTCCACCAGTGGACAACGTTTTGTCGGTTTGTGTTGTCTACCAGTGGACAACGTTTTGTCGGTTTGTGTTGTCCACCAGTGGACAACGTTTTTTTAGTTTGTCCTGTCCACCAGTGGACAACGTTTTTTTTCAGTTTGTCCTGTCCACCAGTGGACAACGTTTTTTTCAGTTTGTCCTGTCCACCAGTGGACAACGTTTTGTCGGTTTGTCCTGTCCACCAGTGGAGAACGTTATTTTTTTCAGTTTGTCCTGTCCACCAGTGGACAACGTTTTTTCAGTTTGTCCTGTCCACCAGTGGACAACGTTTTGTCAGTTTGTCCTGTCCACCAGTGAACAACGTTTTGTCGGTTTGTCCTGTCCACCAGTGGACAACGTTTTGTCGGTTTGTCCTGTCCACCAGTGGACAATGTTATTTTTTTCAGTTTGTCCTGTCCACCAGTGGACAACGTTTTGTCAGTTTTTCCTGTTTACCAGTGGACAACGTTTTGTCGGTTTGTCCTGTCTACCAGTGGACAACGTTTTGTCGGTTTGTTCTGTCCACCAGTGGACAACGTTTTGCCGGTTTGTCCTGTCCACCAGTGGACAACGTTTCGTCGGTTTGTCCTGTCCACCAGTGGACAACGTTTTGTTGGTTTGTCCTGTCCACCAGTGGACAACGTTTTGCCGGTTTGTCCTGTCCACCAGTGGACAACGTTTTGTCGGTTTGTCCTGTCCACCAGTGGACAACGTTTTGTCGGTTTGTCCTGTCCACCAGTGGACAACGTTTTGTCGGTTTGTCCGGTTCACCAGTGGACAACGTTTTGTCGGTTTGTCCTGTCCACCAGTGGACAACGTTTTGTCGGTTTGTCCTGTCCACCAGTGGACAACGTTTTGTTGGTTTGTCCTGTCCACCAGTGGACAACGTTTTGCCGGTTTGTCCTGTCCACCAGTGGACAACGTTTTGTCGGTTTGTCCTGTCCACCAGTGGACACCGTTTGTTCGGTTTGTCCTCTCCACCAGTGGACAACGTTTTGCCGGTTTGTGTTGTCCACCAGTGGACAACGTTTTGTCGGTTTGTCCTGTCCACCAGTGGACAACGTTTTGACGGTTTATCCTGTCCACCAGTGGACAACGTTTTTTTAGTTTGTTCTGTCCACCAGTGGACAACGTTTTGTCGGTTTGTCCTGCCCACCAGTGGACAACGTTTTGACGGTTTGTCCTGTCCACCAGTGGACAACGTTTTTTAGTTTGTTCTGTCCACCAGTGGACAACGTTTTGTCGGTTTGTCCTGTCCACCAGTGGACAACGTTTTGACGGTTTGTCCTGTCCACCAGTAAACAACGTTTTGTCGGTTTGTGTTGTCTACCAGTGGACAACGTTTTGTCGGTTTGTGTTGTCCACCAGTGGACAACGTTTTTTTAGTTTGTCCTGTCCACCAGTGGACAACGTTTTTTTTCAGTTTGTCCTGTCCACCAGTGGACAACGTTTTGTCGGTTTGTCCTGTCCACCAGTGGACAACGTTTTGTCGGTTTGTCCTGTCCACCAGTGGACAACGTTTTGTCGGTTTGTCCTGTCCACCAGTGGACAACGTTTTGACGGTTTGTCCTGTCCACCAGTGGACAACGTTTTTTTAGTTTGTTCTGTCCACCAGTGGACAACGTTTTGTCGGTTTGTCCTGTCCACCAGTGGACAACGTTTTGACGGTTTGTCCTGTCCACCAGTGGACAACGTTTTGTCGGTTTGTGTTGTCTACCAGTGGACAACGTTTTGTCGGTTTGTGTTGTCCACCAGTGGACAACGTTTTTTTAGTTTGTCCTGTCCACCAGTGGACAACGTTTTTTTTCAGTTTGTCCTGTCCACCAGTGGACAACGTTTTTTTCAGTTTGTCCTGTCCACCAGTGGACAACGTTTTGTCGGTTTGTCCTGTCCACCAGTGGACAACGTTATTTTTTTCAGTTTGTCCTGTCCACCAGTGGACAACGTTTTTTCAGTTTGTCCTGTCCACCAGTGGACAACGTTTTGTCGGTTTGTCCTGTCCACCAGTGGACAACGTTTTGTCGGTTTGTCCTGTCCACCAGTGGACAATGTTATTTTTTTCAGTTTGTCCTGTCCACCAGTGGACAACGTTTTGTCAGTTTTTCCTGTTTACCAGTGGACAACGTTTTGTCGGTTTGTCCTGTCCACCAGTGGACAACGTTTTGTCGGTTTGTTCTGTCCACCAGTGGACAACGTTTTGCCGGTTTGTCCTGTCCACCAGTGGACAACGTTTCGTCGGTTTGTCCTGTCCACCAGTGGACAACGTTTCGTCGGTTTGTCCTGTCCACCAGTGGACAACGTTTTGCCGGTTTGTCCTGTCCACCAGTGGACAACGTTTTGTCGGTTTGTCCTGTCCACCAGTGGACAACGTTTTGTCGGTTTGTCCTGTCCACCAGTGGACAACGTTTTGTCGGTTTGTCCGGTTCACCAGTGGACAACGTTTTGTCGGTTTGTCCTGTCCACCAGTGGACAACGTTTTGTCGGTTTGTCCTGTCCACCAGTGGACAACGTTTTGTTGGTTTGTCCTGTCCACCAGTGGACACCGTTTGTTCGGTTTGTCCTCTCCACCAGTGGACAACGTTTTGCCGGTTTGTGTTGTCCACCAGTGGACAACGTTTTTTTTCAGTTTGTCCTGTCCACCAGTGGACAACGTTTTGTCGGTTTGTCCTGTCCACCAGTGGACAACGTTTTGTCGGTTTGTCCTGTCCACCAGTGGACAACGTTTTGTCGGTTTGTCCTGTCCACCAGTGGACAACGTTTTGACGGTTTGTCCTGTCCACCAGTGGACAACGTTTTTTTAGTTTGTTCTGTCCACCAGTGGACAACGTTTTGTCGGTTTGTCCTGTCCACCAGTGGACAACGTTTTGACGGTTTGTCCTGTCCACCAGTGGACAACGTTTTGTCGGTTTGTGTTGTCTACCAGTGGACAACGTTTTGTCGGTTTGTGTTGTCCACCAGTGGACAACGTTTTTTTAGTTTGTCCTGTCCACCAGTGGACAACGTTTTTTTTCAGTTTGTCCTGTCCACCAGTGGACAACGTTTTTTTCAGTTTGTCCTGTCCACCAGTGGACAACGTTTTGTCGGTTTGTCCTGTCCACCAGTGGACAACGTTATTTTTTTCAGTTTGTCCTGTCCACCAGTGGACAACGTTTTTTCAGTTTGTCCTGTCCACCAGTGGACAACGTTTTGTCGGTTTGTCCTGTCCACCAGTGGACAACGTTTTGTCGGTTTGTCCTGTCCACCAGTGGACAATGTTATTTTTTTCAGTTTGTCCTGTCCACCAGTGGACAACGTTTTGTCAGTTTTTCCTGTTTACCAGTGGACAACGTTTTGTCGGTTTGTCCTGTCCACCAGTGGACAACGTTTTGTCGGTTTGTTCTGTCCACCAGTGGACAACGTTTTGCCGGTTTGTCCTGTCCACCAGTGGACAACGTTTCGTCGGTTTGTCCTGTCCACCAGTGGACAACGTTTTGTTGGTTTGTCCTGTCCACCAGTGGACAACGTTTTGCCGGTTTGTCCTGTCCACCAGTGGACAACGTTTTGTCGGTTTGTCCTGTCCACCAGTGGACAACGTTTTGTCGGTTTGTCCTGTCCACCAGTGGACAACGTTTTGTCGGTTTGTCCGGTTCACCAGTGGACAACGTTTTGTCGGTTTGTCCTGTCCACCAGTGGACAACGTTTTGTCGGTTTGTCCT
This sequence comes from Oscheius myriophilus, assembly GCA_964057215.1. Taxonomy (NCBI): domain Eukaryota; kingdom Metazoa; phylum Nematoda; class Chromadorea; order Rhabditida; family Rhabditidae; genus Oscheius; species Oscheius myriophilus. Next base: position 9,943,736 of record OZ059906.1, read on the forward strand.
GTCCACCAGTGGACAACGTTTTGTTGGTTTGTCCTGTCCACCAGTGGACAACGTTTTGCCGGTTTGTCCTGTCCACCAGTGGACAACGTTTTGTCGGTTTGTCCTGTCTACCAGTGGACACCGTTTGTTCGGTTTGTCCTCTCCACCAGTGGACAACGTTTTGCCGGTTTGTGTTGTCCACCAGTGGACAACGTTTTGTCGGTTTGTCCTGTCCACCAGTGGACAACGTTTTGACGGTTTATCCTGTCCACCAGTGGACAACGTTTTTTTAGTTTGTTCTGTCCACCAGTGGACAACGTTTTGTCGGTTTGTCCTGCCCACCAGTGGACAACGTTTTGACGGTTTGTCCTGTCCACCAGTGGACAACGTTTTTTAGTTTGTTCTGTCCACCAGTGGACAACGTTTTGTCGGTTTGTCCTGTCCACCAGTGGACAACGTTTTGACGGTTTGTCCTGTCCACCAGTAAACAACGTTTTGTCGGTTTGTGTTGTCTACCAGTGGACAACGTTTTGTCGGTTTGTGTTGTCCACCAGTGGACAACGTTTTTTTAGTTTGTCCTGTCCACCAGTGGACAACGTTTTTTTTCAGTTTGTCCTGTCCACCAGTGGACAACGTTTTTTTCAGTTTGTCCTGTCCACCAGTGGACAACGTTTTGTCGGTTTGTCCTGTCCACCAGTGGACAACGTTATTTTTTTCAGTTTGTCCTGTCCACCAGTGGACAACGTTTTTTCAGTTTGTCCTGTCCACCAGTGGACAACGTTTTGTCAGTTTGTCCTGTCCACCAGTGGACAACGTTTTGTCGGTTTGTCCTGTCCACCAGTGGACAACGTTTTGTCGGTTTGTCCTGTCCACCAGTGGACAATGTTATTTTTTTCAGTTTGTCCTGTCCACCAGTGGACAACGTTTTGTCAGTTTTTTCTGTTCACCAGTGGACAACGTTTTGTCGGTTTGTCTTGTCCACCAGTGGACAACGTTTTGTCGGTTTGTCCGGTTCACCAGTGGACAACGTTTTGCCGGTTTGTCCTGTCCACCAGTGGACAACGTTTTGTCGGTTTGTCCTGTCCACCAGTGGACAACGTTTTGTTCGTTTGTCCTGTCCACCAGTGGACAACGTTTTGCCGGTTTGTCCTGTCCACCAGTGGACAACGTTTTGTCGGTTTGTCCTGTCCACCAGTGGACACCGTTTGTTCGGTTTGTCCTCTCCACCAGTGGACAACGTTTTGCCGGTTTGTGTTGTCCACCAGTGGACAACGTTTTGTCGGTTTGTCCTGTCCACCATTGGACAACGTTTTGTCGGTTTGTCCTGTCCACCAGTGGACAACGTTTTGTCGGTTTGTGTTGTCCACCAGTGGACAACGTTTTTTTAGTTTGTCCTGTCCACCAGTGGACAACGTTTTTTCAGTTTGTCCTGTCCACCAGTGGACAACGTTTTGTCAGTTTGTCCTGTCCACCAGTGGACAATGTTTTGTCAGTTTGTCCTGTCCACCAGTGGACAACGTTTTGTCGGTTTGTCCTGTCCACCAGTGGACAACGTTTTGTCGGTTTGTCCTGTCCACCAGTGGACAACGTTTTTTCAGTTTGTCCTGTCCACCAGTGGACAACGTTTTGTCAGTTTGTCCTGTCCACCAGTGGACAACGTTTTGTCGGTTTGTCCTGTCCACCAGTGGACAACGTTTTGTCGGTTTGTCCTGTCCACCAGTGGACAACGTTTTGCCGGTTTGTCCTGTCCACCAGTGGACAACGTTTTGTCGGTTTGTCCTGTCCACCAGTGGACAACGTTTTGTCGGTTTGTCCTGTCCACCAGTGGACAACGTTTTGTCGGTTTGTCCTGTCCACCAGTGGACAACGTTTTGTCGGTTTGTCCTGTCCACCAGTGGACAACGTTTTGTCGGTTTGTCCGGTCCATCAATGGACACCGTTTGTTCGGTTTGTCCTGTCCACCAGTGGACAACGTTTTGTCAGTTTGTGTTGTCCACCAGTGGACAACGTTTTGTCAGTTTGTCCTGTCCACCAGTGGACAACGTTTTGTCGGTTTGTCCTGTCCACCAGTGGACAACGTTTCGTCGGTTTGTCCTGTCCACCAGTGGACAACGTTTTGTCGGTTTGTCCGGTCCACCAGTGGACAACGTTTTGCCGGTTTGTCCTGTGCACCAGTGGACAACGTTTCGTCGGTTTGTCCTGTCCACCAGTGGACAACGTTTTGTTGGTTTGTCCTGTCCACCAGTGGAAAACGTTTTGTCGGTTTGTCCTGTCCACCAGTGGACAACGTTTTGTCGGTTTGTCCTGTCCACCAGTGGACAACGTTTTGTCGGTTTGTCCGGTCCACCAGTAGACACCGTTTGTTCGGTTTGTCCTCTCCACCAGTGGACAACGTTTTGCCGGTTTGTGTTGTCCACCAGTGGACAACGTTTTGTCGGTTTGTCCTGTCCACCAGTGGACAACGTTTTGTCGGTTTGTCCTGTCCACCAGTGGACAACGTTTTGTCGGTTTATCCTGTCCACCAGTGGACAACGTTTTGTCGGTTTGTCCTGTCCACCAGTGGACAACGTTTTTTTAGTTTGTCCTGTCCACCAGTGGACAACGTTTTTTTAGTTTGTCCTGTCCACCAGTGGACAACGTTTTGTCGGTTTGTCCTGTCCATCAGTGGAAACCGTTTGTTCGGTTTGTCCTCTCCACCAGTGGACAACGTTTTGCCGGTTTGTGTTGTCCACCAGTGGACAACGTTTTGTCGGTTTGTCCTGTCCACCAGTGGACAACGTTTTGTCGGTTTGTCCTGTCCACCAGTGGACAACGTTTTGTCGGTTTATCCTGTCCACCAGTGAACAACGTTTTGTCGGTTTGTCCTGTCCACCAGTGGACAACGTTTTTTTAGTTTGTCCTGTCCACCAGTGGACAACGTTTTTTTAGTTTGTCCTGTCCACCAGTGGACAACGTTTTTTTTAGTTTGTCCTGTCCACCAGTGGACAACGTTTTGTCGGTTTGTCCTGTCCATCAGTGGAAACCGTTTGTTCGGTTTGTCCTGTCCATCAGTGGACACCGTTTGTTCAGTTTGTCCTGTCCACCAGTGGACAACGTTTTGTCGGTTTGTCCTGTTCACCAGTGGACAACGTTTTGTCGGTTTGTCCTGTTCACCAGTGGACAACGTTTTGTCGGTTTGTGTTGTCTACCAGTGAACAACGTTTTTCTAGTTTGTCCTGTCCACCAGTGGACAACGTTTTGTCGGTTTGTCCTGTCCACCAGTGGACAACGTTTTGTCGGTTTGTCCTGTCCACCAGTGGACAACGTTTTGTCGGTTTATCCTGTCCACCAGTGAACAACGTTTTGTCGGTTTGTCCTGTCCACCAGTGGACAACGTTTTTTTAGTTTGTCCTGTCCACCAGTGGACAACGTTTTTTTAGTTTGTCCTGTCCACCAGTGGACAACGTTTTTTTTAGTTTGTCCTGTCCACCAGTGGACAACGTTTTGTCGGTTTGTCCTGTCCATCAGTGGAAACCGTTTGTTCGGTTTGTCCTGTCCATCAGTGGACACCGTTTGTTCAGTTTGTCCTGTCCACCAGTGGACAACGTTTTGTCGGTTTGTCCTGTTCACCAGTGGACAACGTTTTGTCGGTTTGTCCTGTTCACCAGTGGACAACGTTTTGTCGGTTTGTGTTGTCTACCAGTGAACAACGTTTTTCTAGTTTGTCCTGTCCACCAGTGGACAACGTTTTGTCGGTTTGTCCGGTCCACCAGTGGACACCGTTTGTTCGGTTTGTCCTCTCCACCAGTGGACAACGTTTTGTCGGTTTGTCCTGTCCACCAGTGGACAACGTTTTGTCGGTTTGTCCGGTCCACCAGTGGACACCGTTTGTTCGGTTTGTCCTGTCCACCAGTGGACAACGTTTCGTCGGTTTGTCCTGTCCACCAGTGGACAACGTTTTGTTGGTTTGTCCTGTCCACCAGTGGAAAACGTTTTGTCGGTTTGTCCTGTCCACCAGTGGACAACGTTTTGTCGGTTTGTCCTGTCCACCAGTGGACAACGTTTTGTCGGTTTGTCCGGTCCACCAGTAGACACCGTTTGTTCGGTTTGTCCTCTCCACCAGTGGACAACGTTTTGCCGGTTTGTGTTGTCCACCAGTGGACAACGTTTTGTCGGTTTGTCCTGTCCACCAGTGGACAACGTTTTGTCGGTTTATCCTGTCCACCAGTGGACAACGTTTTGTCGGTTTGTCCTGTCCACCAGTGGACAACGTTTTGTCGGTTTGTCCTCTCCACCAGTGGACAACGTTTTTTTAGTTTGTCCTGTCCACCAGTGGACAACGTTTTTTTTAGTTTGTCCTGTCCACCAGTGGACAACGTTTTGTCGGTTTGTCCTGTCCATCAGTGAAAACCGTTTGTTCGGTTTGTCCTGTCCATCAGTGGACACCGTTTGTTCGGTTTGTCCTGTCCACCAGTGGACAACGTTTTTTTAGTTTGTCCTGTCCACCAGTGGACAACGTTTTGTCGGTTTGTCCTGTTCACCAGTGGACAACGTTTTGTCGGTTTGTGTTGTCTACCAGTGAACAACGTTTTTCTAGTTTGTCCTGTCCACCAGTGGACAACGTTTTGTCGGTTTGTCCGGTCCACCAGTGGACACCGTTTGTTCGGTTTGTCCTCTTCACCAGTGGACAACGTTTTGCCGGTTTGTGGTGTCCACCAGTGGACAACGTTTTGTCGGTTTGCCCTGTCCACCAGTGGACAACGTTTTGTCGGTTTGTCCGGTCCACCAGTGGACACCGTTTGTTCGGTTTGTCCTGTCCACCAGTGGACAACGTTTTGTCGGTTTGTGTTGTCCACCAGTGGACAACGTTTTGTCAGTTTGTCCTGTCCACCAGTGGACAACGTTTTGTCGGTTTGTCCTGTCCACCAGTGGACAACGTTTCGTCGGTTTGTCCTGTCCACCAGTGGACAACGTTTTGTCGGTTTGTCCGGCCCACCAGTGGACAACGTTTTGCCGGTTTGTCCTGTCCATCAGTGGAAACCGTTTGTTCGGTTTGTCCTGTCCATCAGTGGACACCGTTTGTTCGGTTTGTCCTGTCCACCAGTGGACAACGTTTTTTTAGTTTGTCCTGTCCACCAGTGGACAACGTTTTGTCGGTTTGTCCTGTTCACCAGTGTACAACGTTTTGTCAGTTTGTGTTGTCTACCAGTGAACAACGTTTTTCTAGTTTGTCCTGTCCACCAGTGGACAACGTTTTGTCGGTTTGTCCGGTCCACCAGTGGACACCGTTTGTTCGGTTTGTCCTCTCCACCAGTGGACAACGTTTTGCCGGTTTGTGGTGTCCACCAGTGGACAACGTTTTGTCGGTTTGTTTTGTCCACCAGTGGACAACGTTTTGTCGGTTTGTCCTGTCCACCAGTAGACAACGTTTTGTCGGTGTGTTTTGTCCACCAGTGGACAACGTTTTGTCGGTTTATCCTGTCCACCAGTGGACAACGTTTTGTCGGCTTGTCCTGTCCACCAGTGGACAACGTTTTTTTAGTTTGTCCTGTCCACCAGTGGACAACGTTTTGTCGGTTTGTCCTGTTCACCAGTGGACAACGTTTTGTCGGTTTGTGTTGTCTACCAGTAAACAACGTTTTTCTAGTTAGTCCTGTCCACCAGTGAACAACGTTTTGTCGGTTTGTCCTGTCCACCAGTGGACAACGTTTTGTCGGTTTGTCCGGTCCACCAGTGGACACCGTTTGTTCGGTTTGTCCTCTCCACCAGTGGACAACGTTTTGCCGGTTTGTGGTGTCCACCAGTGGACAACGTTTTGTCGGTTTGTCCTGTCCACCAGTGGACAACGTTTTGACGGTTTGTCCTGTTCACCAGTGGACAACGTTTTGACGGTTTGTCCTGTCCACCAGTGGACAACGTTTTGTCGGTTTGTCCTGTCCACCAGTGGACAACGTTTTGTCGGTTTGTTCTGTCCACCAGTGGACAACGATTTGTCGGTTTGTCCTGTCCACCAGTGGACAACGTTTCGTCGGTTTGTCCTGTCCACCAGTGGACTACGTTTTGTCGGTTTGTCCGGTCCACCAGTGGACAACGTTTTGCCGGTTTGTGGTGTCCACCAGTGGACAACGTTTTGTCGGTTTGTCCTGTCCACCAGTGGACAACGTTTTGTCGGTTTGTCCGGTCCACCAGTGGACACCGTTTGTTCGGTTTGTCCTGTCCACCAGTGGACAACGTTTTGTCGGTTTGTGTTGTCCACCAGTGGACAACGTTTTGTCAGTTTGTCCTGTCCACCAGTGGACAACGTTTTGTCGGATGTCCTGTCCACCAGTGGACAACGTTTCGTCGGTTTGTCCTGTCAACCAGTGGACAACGTCTTGTCGGTTTGTCCGGTCCACCAGTGGACAACGTTTTGCCGGTTTGTCCTGTCCACCAGTGGACAACGTTTCGTCGGTTTGTCCTGTCCACTAGTGGACAACGTTTTGTTGGTTTGTCCTGTCCACCAGTGGAAAACGTTTTGTCGGTTTGTCCTGTCCACCAGTGGACAACGTTTTGTCGGTTTGTCCTGTCCACCAGTGGACAACGTTTTGTCGGTTTGTCCGGTCCACCAGTGGACACCGTTTGTTCGGTTTGTCCTCTCCACCAGTGGACAACGTTTTGCCGGTTTGTGTTGTCCACCAGTGGACAACGTTTTGTCGGTTTGTCCTGTCCACCAGTGGACAACGTTTTGTCGGTTTATCCTGTCCACCAGTGGACAACGTTTTGTCGGTTTGTCCTGTCCACCAGTGGACAACGTTTTGTCGGTTTGTCCTCTCCACCAGTGGACAACGTTTTTTTAGTTTGTCCTGTTCACCAGTGGACAACGTTTTTTTTAGTTTGTCCTGTCCACCAGTGGACAACGTTTTGTCGGTTTGTCCTGTCCACCAGTGGAAACCGTTTGTTCGGTTTGTCCTGTCCATCAGTGGACACCGTTTGTTCGGTTTGTCCTGTCCACCAGTGGACAACGTTTTTTTAGTTTTTCCTGTCCACCAGTGGACAACGTTTTGTCGGTTTGTCCTGTTCACCAGTGGACAACGTTTTGTCAGTTTGTGTTGTCTACCAGTGAACAACGTTTTTCTAGTTTGTCCTGTCCACCAGTGGACAACGTTTTGTCGGTTTGTCCGGTCCACCAGTGGACACCGTTTGTTCGGTTTGTCCTCTCCACCAGTGGACAACGTTTTGCCGGTTTGTGGTGTCCACCAGTGGACAACGTTTTGTCGGTTCGTCCTGTCCACCAGTGGACAACGTTTTGTCGGTTTGTCCGGTCCACCAGTGGACACTGTTTGTTCGGTTTGTCCTGTCCACCAGTGGACAACGTTTTGTCGGTTTGTGTTGTCCACCAGTGGACAACGTTTTGTCGGTTTGTCCTGTCCACCAGTGGACAACGTTTCGTCGGTTTGTCCTGTCCACCAGTGGACAACGTTTTGTCGGTTTGTCCGGTCCACCAGTGGACAACGTTTTGCCGGTTTGTCCTGTCCACCAGTGGACAACGTTTCGTCGGTTTGTCCGGTCCACCAGTGGACACTGTTTGTTCGGTTTGTCCTGTCCACCAGTGGACAACGTTTTGTCGGTTTGTGTTGTCCACCAGTGGACAACGTTTTGTCAGTTTGTCCTGTCCACCAGTGGACAACGTTTTGTCGGTTTGTCCTGTCCACCAGTGGACAACGTTTCGTCGGTTTGTCCTGTCCACCAGTGGACAACGTTTTGTCGGTTTGTCCGGTCCACCAGTGGACAACGTTTTGCCGGTTTGTCCTGTCCACCAGTGGACAACGTTTTGTCGGTTTGTCCGGTCCACCAGTGGACACTGTTTGTTCGGTTTGTCCTGTCCACCAGTGGACAACGTTTTGTCGGTTTGTGTTGTCCACCAGTGGACAACGTTTTGTCGGTTTGTCCGGTCCACCAGTGGACAACGTTTTGCCGGTTTGTCCTGTCCACCAGTGTACAACGTTTCGTCGGTTTGTCCTGTCCACCAGTGGACAACGTTTTGTTGGTTTGTCCTGTCCACCAATGGAAAACGTTTTGTCGGTTTGTCCTGTCCACCAGTGGACAACGTTTTGTCGGTTTGTCCTGTCCACCAGTGGACAACGTTTTGTCGGTTTGTCCGGTCCACCAGTGAACACCGTTTGTTCGGTTTGTCCTCTCCACCAGTGGACAACGTTTTGCCGGTTTGTCCGGTCCACCAGTGGACAACGTTTTGCCGGTTTGTCCTGTCCACCAGTGGACAACGTTTTGTCGGTTTGTCCTCTCCACCAGTGGACAACGTTTTTTTAGTTTGTCCTGTCCACCAGTGGACAACGTTTTTTTTAGTTTGTCCTGTCCACCAGTGGACAACGTTTTGTCGGTTTGTCCTGTCCATCAGTGGAAACCGTTTGTTCGGTTTGTCCTGTCCATCAGTGGACACCGTTTGTTCGGTTTGTCCTGTCCACCAGTGGACAACGTTTTTTTAGTTTGTCCTGTCCACCAGTGGACAACGTTTTGTCGGTTTGTCCTGTTCACCAGTGGACAACGTTTTGTCAGTTTGTGTTGTCTACCAGTGAACAACGTTTTTCTAGTTTGTCCTGTCCTCCAGTGGACAACGTTTTGTCGGTTTGTCCGGTCCACCAGTGGACACCGTTTGTTCGGTTTGTCCTGTCCACCAGTGGACAACGTTTTTTTAGTTTGTCCTGTCCACCAGTGGACAACGTTTTGTCGGTTTGTCCTGTTCACCAGTGGACAACGTTTTGTCAGTTTGTGTTGTCTACCAGTGAACAACGTTTTTCTAGTTTGTCCTGTCCTCCAGTGGACAACGTTTCGTCGGTTTGTCCTGTCCACCAGTGGACAACGTTTTGTCGGTTTGTCCGGTCCACCAGTGGACAACGTTTTGCCGGTTTGTCCTGTCCACCAGTGGACAACGTTTTGTCGGTTTGTCCGGTCCACCAGTGGACACTGTTTGTTCGGTTTGTCCTGTCCACCAGTGGACAACGTTTTGTCGGTTTGTGTTGTCCACCAGTGGACAACGTTTTGTCGGTTTGTCCGGTCCACCAGTGGACAACGTTTTGCCGGTTTGTCCTGTCCACCAGTGTACAACGTTTCGTCGGTTTGTCCTGTCCACCAGTGGACAACGTTTTGTTGGTTTGTCCTGTCCACCAATGGAAAACGTTTTGTCGGTTTGTCCTGTCCACCAGTGGACAACGTTTTGTCGGTTTGTCCTGTCCACCAGTGGACAACGTTTTGTCGGTTTGTCCGGTCCACCAGTGAACACCGTTTGTTCGGTTTGTCCTCTCCACCAGTGGACAACGTTTTGCCGGTTTGTGTTGTCCACCAGTGGACAACGTTTTGTCGGTTTGTCCTGTCCACCAGTGGACAACGTTTTGTCGGTTTGTCCTGTCCACCAGTGGACAACGTTTTGTCGGTTTATCCTGTCCACCAGTGGACAACGTTTTGTCGGTTTGTCCTGTCCACCAGTGGACAACGTTTTGTCGGTTTGTCCTCTCCACCAGTGGACAACGTTTTTTTAGTTTGTCCTGTCCACCAGTGGACAACGTTTTTTTTAGTTTGTCCTGTCCACCAGTGGACAACGTTTTGTCGGTTTGTCCTGTCCATCAGTGGAAACCGTTTGTTCGGTTTGTCCTGTCCATCAGTGGACACCGTTTGTTCGGTTTGTCCTGTCCACCAGTGGACAACGTTTTTTTAGTTTGTCCTGTCCACCAGTGGACAACGTTTTGTCGGTTTGTCCTGTTCACCAGTGGACAACGTTTTGTCAGTTTGTGTTGTCTACCAGTGAACAACGTTTTTCTAGTTTGTCCTGTCCTCCAGTGGACAACGTTTTGTCGGTTTGTCCGGTCCACCAGTGGACACCGTTTGTTCGGTTTGTCCTGTCCACCAGTGGACAACGTTTTTTTAGTTTGTCCTGTCCACCAGTGGACAACGTTTTGTCGGTTTGTCCTGTTCACCAGTGGACAACGTTTTGTCAGTTTGTGTTGTCTACCAGTGAACAACGTTTTTCTAGTTTGTCCTGTCCTCCAGTGGACAACGTTTCGTCGGTTTGTCCTGTCCACCAGTGGACAACGTTTTGTCGGTTTGTCCGGTCCACCAGTGGACAACGTTTTGCCGGTTTGTCCTGTCCACCAGTGGACAACGTTTTGTCGGTTTGTCCGGTCCACCAGTGGACACTGTTTGTTCGGTTTGTCCTGTCCACCAGTGGACAACGTTTTGTCGGTTTGTGTTGTCCACCAGTGGACAACGTTTTGTCGGTTTGTCCGGTCCACCAGTGGACAACGTTTTGCCGGTTTGTCCTGTCCACCAGTGTACAACGTTTCGTCGGTTTGTCCTGTCCACCAGTGGACAACGTTTTGTTGGTTTGTCCTGTCCACCAATGGAAAACGTTTTGTCGGTTTGTCCTGTCCACCAGTGGACAACGTTTTGTCGGTTTGTCCTGTCCACCAGTGGACAACGTTTTGTCGGTTTGTCCGGTCCACCAGTGAACACCGTTTGTTCGGTTTGTCCTCTCCACCAGTGGACAACGTTTTGCCGGTTTGTGTTGTCCACCAGTGGACAACGTTTTGTCGGTTTGTCCTGTCCACCAGTGGACAACGTTTTGTCGGTTTGTCCTGTCCACCAGTGGACAACGTTTTGTCGGTTTATCCTGTCCACCAGTGGACAACGTTTTGTCGGTTTGTCCTGTCCACCAGTGGACAACGTTTTGTCGGTTTGTCCTCTCCACCAGTGGACAACGTTTTTTTAGTTTGTCCTGTCCACCAGTGGACAACGTTTTTTTTAGTTTGTCCTGTCCACCAGTGGACAACGTTTTGTCGGTTTGTCCTGTCCATCAGTGGAAACCGTTTGTTCGGTTTGTCCTGTCCATCAGTGGACACCGTTTGTTCGGTTTGTCCTGTCCACCAGTGGACAACGTTTTTTTAGTTTGTCCTGTCCACCAGTGGACAACGTTTTGTCGGTTTGTCCTGTTCACCAGTGGACAACGTTTTGTCAGTTTGTGTTGTCTACCAGTGAACAACGTTTTTCTAGTTTGTCCTGTCCTCCAGTGGACAACGTTTTGTCGGTTTGTCCGGTCCACCAGTGGACACCGTTTGTTCGGTTTGTCCTGTCCACCAGTGGACAACGTTTTTTTAGTTTGTCCTGTCCACCAGTGGACAACGTTTTGTCGGTTTGTCCTGTTCACCAGTGGACAACGTTTTGTCAGTTTGTGTTGTCTACCAGTGAACAACGTTTTTCTAGTTTGTCCTGTCCTCCAGTGGACAACGTTTTGTCGGTTTGTCCGGTCCACCAGTGGACACCGTTTGTTCGGTTTGTCCTCTCTACCAGTGGACAACGTTTTGCCGGTTTGTGGTGTCCACCAGTGAACAACGTTTTGTCGGTTTGTTTTGTCCACCAGTGGACAACGTTTTGTCGGTTTGTCCTGTCCACCAGTGGACAACGTTTTGTCGGTGTGTTTTGTCCACCAGTGGACAACGTTTTGTCGGTTTATCCTGTCCACCAGTGGACAACGTTTTGTCGGCTTGTCCTGTCCACCAGTGGACAACGTTTTGTCGGTTTGTCCTGTCCACCAGTGGACAACGTTTTTTTAGTTTGTCCTGTCCACCAGTGGACAACGTTTTGTCGGTTTGTCCTGTCTATCAGTGGACACCGTTTGTTCGGTTTTTCCTGTCCACCAGTGGACAACGTTTTTTTAGTTTGTCCTGTTCACCAGTGGACAACGTTTTGTCGGTTTGTGTTGTCTACCAGTAAACAACGTTTTTCTAGTTAGTCCTGTCCACCAGTGAACAACGTTTTGTCGGTTTGTGTTGTCCACCAGTGGACAACGTTTTGTCAGTTTGTCCTGTCCACCAGTGGACAACGTTTTGTCGGTTTGTCCTGTCCACCAGTGGACAACGTTTCGTCGGTTTGTCCTGTCCACCAGTGGACAACGTTTTGTCGGTTTGTCCGGTCCACCAGTGGACAACGTTTTGCCGGTTTGTCCTGTCCACCAGTGGACAACGTTTCGTCGGTTTGTCCTGTCCACCAGTGGACAACGTTTTTTTAGTTTGTCCTGTCCACCAGTGGACAACGTTTTGTCGGTTTGTGTTGTCTACCAGTGGACAACGTTTTTTTAGTTTGTCCTGTCCACCAGTGGACAACGTTTTGTCGGTTTGTCCTGTCCACCAATGGACAACGTTCTGCCGGTTTGTGTAGTCTACCAGTGGACAACGTTTTTTTAGTTTGTCCTGTCCATCAGTGGACACCGTTTGTTCGGTTTGTCCTGTCCACCAGTGGACAACGTTTTGTCGGTTTGTCCTGTTCACCAGTGGACAACGTTTTGTCAGTTTGTGTTGTCTACCAGTGAACAACGTTTTTCTAGTTTGTCCTGTCCTCCAGTGGACAACGTTTTGTCGGTTTGTCCGGTCCACCAGTGGACACCGTTTGTTCGGTTTGTCCTCTCTACCAGTGGACAACGTTTTGCCGGTTTGTGGTGTCCACCAGTGAACAACGTTTTGTCGGTTTGTTTTGTCCACCAGTGGACAACGTTTTGTCGGTTTGTCCTGTCCACCAGTGGACAACGTTTTGTCGGTGTGTTTTGTCCACCAGTGGACAACGTTTTGTCGGTTTATCCTGTCCACCAGTGGACAACGTTTTGTCGGCTTGTCCTGTCCACCAGTGGACAACGTTTTGTCGGTTTGTCCTGTCCACCAGTGGACAACGTTTTTTTAGTTTGTCCTGTCCACCAGTGGACAACGTTTTGTCGGTTTGTCCTGTCTATCAGTGGACACCGTTTGTTCGGTTTTTCCTGTCCACCAGTGGACAACGTTTTTTTAGTTTGTCCTGTTCACCAGTGGACAACGTTTTGTCGGTTTGTGTTGTCTACCAGTAAACAACGTTTTTCTAGTTAGTCCTGTCCACCAGTGAACAACGTTTTGTCGGTTTGTGTTGTCCACCAGTGGACAACGTTTTGTCAGTTTGTCCTGTCCACCAGTGGACAACGTTTTGTCGGTTTGTCCTGTCCACCAGTGGACAACGTTTCGTCGGTTTGTCCTGTCCACCAGTGGACAACGTTTTGTCGGTTTGTCCGGTCCACCAGTGGACAACGTTTTGCCGGTTTGTCCTGTCCACCAGTGGACAACGTTTCGTCGGTTTGTCCTGTCCACCAGTGGACAACGTTTTTTTAGTTTGTCCTGTCCACCAGTGGACAACGTTTTGTCGGTTTGTGTTGTCTACCAGTGGACAACGTTTTTTTAGTTTGTCCTGTCCACCAGTGGACAACGTTTTGTCGGTTTGTCCTGTCCACCAATGGACAACGTTCTGCCGGTTTGTGTAGTCTACCAGTGGACAACGTTTTTTTAGTTTGTCCTGTCCATCAGTGGACACCGTTTGTTCGGTTTGTCCTGTCCACCAGTGGACAACGTTTTTTTAGTTTGTCCTGTCCACCAGTGAACAACGTTTTGTCGGTTTGTCCTGTCCACCAGTGGACAACGTTTTTTTAGTTTGTCCTGTCCACCAGTGGACAACGTTTTGTCGGTTTGTCCTGTCCACCAGTGGACAACGTTTTTTTAGTTTGTTCTGTCCACCAGTGGACAACGTTTTGTCGGTTTGTCCTGTCCACCAGTCGACAACGTTTTTTCAGTTTGTCCTGTACACCAGTGGACAACGTTTTGTCGGTTTGTGTTGTCCACCAGTAGACAACGTTTTGTCGGTTTGTCCTGTCCACCAGTGGACAACGTTTTTTTAGTTTGTCCTGTCCACCAGTGGACAACGTTTTGTCGGTTTGTCCTGTCCATCAGTGGACACCGTTTGTTCGGTTTGTCCTGTCCATTAGTGGACACCGTTTGTTCGGTTTGTCCTATCCACCAGTGGACAACGTTTTCTCGGTTTGTCCTGTCCACCAGTGGACAACGTTTTTTTAGTTTGTCCTGTCCACCAGTGGACAACGTTTTGTCGGTTTGTCCTGTCCATTAGTGGACACCGTTTGTTCGGTTTGTCCTGTCCACCAGTGGACAACGTTTTCTCGGTTTGTCCTGTCCACCAGTGGACAACGTTTTTTCAGTTTGTCCTGTCCACCAGTGAACCACGTTTTGTCGGTTTGTCCTGTCCACCAGTGGACAACGTTTTTTTTAGTTTGTCCTGTCCACCAGTGGACAACGTTTTGTCGGTTTGTCCTGTCCACCAGTGGACAACGTTTTGTTAGTTTGTTCTGTCCACCAGTGGACAACGTTTTGTCGGTTTGTCCTGTCCACCAGTGGACAACGTTTTTTTTAGGTTGTGCTGTCCACCAGTGGACAACGTTTTGTCGGTTTGTCCTGTCCACCAGTCGACAACGTTTTTTCAGTTTGTCCTGTCCACCAGTGGACAACGTTTTGTCGGTTTGTGTTGTCCACCAGTGGACAACGTTTTTTTAGTTTGTCCTGTCCACCAGTGGACAACGTTTTTTCAGTTTGTCCTGTCCACCAGTGGACAACGTTTTGTCGGTTTGTCCTGTCCACCAGTGGACAACGTTTTGTCGGCTTGTCCTGTTCACCAGTGGACAACGTTTTGTCGGTTTGTGTTGTCTACCAGTAAACAACGTTTTGTCGGTTTGTCCTGTCCACCTGTGGACAACGTTTTGTCGGCTTGTCCTGTTCACCAGTGGACAACGTTTTGTCGGTTTGTGTTGTCTACCAGTAAACAACGTTTTTCTAGTTTGTCCTGTCCACCAGTGGACAACGTTTTGTCGGTTTGTCCTGTCCATCAGTGGACAACGTTTCGTCGGTTTGTCCTGTCCACCAGTGGACAACGTTTTGTCGGTTTGTCCGGTCCACCAGTGGACAACGTTTTGCCGGTTTGTCCTGTCCACCAGTGGACAACGTTTCGTCGGTTTGTCCTGTCCACCAGTGGACAACGTTTTTTTAGTTTGTCCTGTCCACCAGTGGACAACGTTTTGTCGGTTTGTGTTGTCTACCAGTGGACAACGTTTTTTTAGTTTGTCCTGTCCACCAGTGGACAACGTTTTGTCGGTTTGTCCTGTCCACCAATGGACAACGTTCTGCCGGTTTGTGTAGTCTACCAGTGGACAACGTTTTTTTAGTTTGTCCTGTCCATCAGTGGACACCGTTTGTTCGGTTTGTCCTGTCCAAAAGTGGACAACGTTTTTTTAGTTTGTCCTGTCCACCAGTGAACAACGTTTTGTCGGTTTGTCCTGTCCACCAGTGGACAACGTTTTTTTAGTTTGTCCTGTCCACCAGTGGACAACGTTTTGTCGGTTTGTCCTGTCCACCAGTGGACAACGTTTTTTTAGTTTGTTCTGTCCACCAGTGGACAACGTTTTGTCGGTTTGTCCTGTCCACCAGTCGACAACGTTTTTTCAGTTTGTCCTGTACACCAGTGGACAACGTTTTGTCGGTTTGTGTTGTCCACCAGTGGACAACGTTTTGTCGGTTTGTCCTGTCCACCAGTGGACAACGTTTTTTTAGTTTGTCCTGTCCACCAGTGGACAACGTTTTGTCGGTTTGTCCTGTCCATCAGTGGACACCGTTTGTTCGGTTTGTCCTGTCCATTAGTGGACACCGTTTGTTCGGTTTGTCCTGTCCACCAGTGGACAACGTTTTTTTAGTTTGTCCTGTCCACCAGTGGACAACGTTTTGTCGGTTTGTCCTGTCCATTAGTGGACACCGTTTGTTCGGTTTGTCCTGTCCACCAGTGGACAACGTTTTCTCGGTTTGTCCTGTCCACCAGTGGACAACGTTTTTTTAGTTTGTCCTGTCCACCAGTGAACCACGTTTTGTCGGTTTGTCCTGTCCACCAGTGGACAACGTTTTTTTTAGTTTGTCCTGTCCACCAGTGGACAACGTTTTGTCGGTTTGTCCTGTCCACCAGTGGACAACGTTTTGTTAGTTTGTTCTGTCCACCAGTGGACAACGTTTTGTCGGTTTGTCCTGTCCACCAGTGGACAACGTTTTTTTTAGGTTGTGCTGTCCACCAGTGGACAACGTTTTGTCGGTTTGTCCTGTCCACCAGTCGACAACGTTTTTTCAGTTTGTCCTGTCCACCAGTGGACAACGTTTTGTCGGTTTGTGTTGTCCACCAGTGGACAACGTTTTTTTAGTTTGTCCTGTCCACCAGTGGACAACGTTTTTTCAGTTTGTCCTGTCCACCAGTGGACAACGTTTTGTCGGTTTGTCCTGTCCACCAGTGGACAACGTTTCGTCGGTTTGTCCTGTCCACCAGTGGACAACGTTTTGTCGGTTTGTCCGGTCCACCAGTGGACAACGTTTTGTCAGTTTGTCCTGTCCACCAGTGGACAACGTTTTGTCGGTTTGTCCTGTCCACCAGTGGACAACGTTTCGTCGGTTTGTCCTGTCCACCAGTGGACAACGTTTTGTCGGTTTGTCCGGTCCACCAGTGGACAACGTTTTGCCGGTTTGTCCTGTCCACCAGTGGACAACGTTTCGTCGGTTTGTCCTGTCCACCAGTGGACAACGTTTTTTTAGTTTGTCCTGTCCACCAGTGGACAACGTTTTGTCGGTTTGTGTTGTCTACCAGTGGACAACGTTTTTTTAGTTTGTCCTGTCCACCAGTGGACAACGTTTTGTCGGTTTGTCCTGTCCACCAATGGACAACGTTCTGCCGGTTTGTGTAGTCTACCAGTGGACAACGTTTTTTTAGTTTGTCCTGTCCATCAGTGGACACCGTTTGTTCGGTTTGTCCTGTCCACCAGTGGACAACGTTTTTTTAGTTTGTCCTGTCCACCAGTGAACAACGTTTTGTCGGTTTGTCCTGTCCACCAGTGGACAACGTTTTTTTAGTTTGTCCTGTCCACCAGTGGACAACGTTTTGTCGGTTTGTCCTGTCCACCAGTGGACAACGTTTTTTTAGTTTGTTCTGTCCACCAGTGGACAACGTTTTGTCGGTTTGTCCTGTCCACCAGTCGACAACGTTTTTTCAGTTTGTCCTGTACACCAGTGGACAACGTTTTGTCGGTTTGTGTTGTCCACCAGTGGACAACGTTTTGTCGGTTTGTCCTGTCCACCAGTGGACAACGTTTTTTTAGTTTGTCCTGTCCACCAGTGGACAACGTTTTGTCGGTTTGTCCTGTCCATCAGTGGACACCGTTTGTTCGGTTTGTCCTGTCCACCAGTGGACAACGTTTTTTTAGTTTGTCCTGTCCACCAGTGGACAACGTTTTGTCGGTTTGTCCTGTCCACCAGTGGACAACGTTTTGTCGGTTTGTCCTGTCCACCAGTGGACAACGTTTTTTTTAGTTTGTCCTGTCCACCAGTGGACAACGTTTTGTCGGTTTGTCCTGTTCACCAGTGGACAACGTTTTGTCAGTTTGTGTTGTCTACCAGTGGACAACGTTTTGTCGGTTTGTCCTGTCCACCAGTGGACAACGTTTTGTCGGTGTGTTTTGTCCACCAGTGGACAACGTTTTGTCGGTTTATCCTGTCCACCAGTGGACAACGTTTTGTCGGCTTGTCCTGTCCACCAGTGGACAACGTTTTGTCGGTTTGTCCGGTCCACCAGTGGACACCGTTTGTTCGGTTTGTCCTCTCTACCAGTGGACAACGTTTTGCCGGTTTGTGGTGTCCACCAGTGGACAACGTTTTGTCGGTTTGTTTTGTCCACCAGTGGACAACGTTTTGTCGGTTTGTCCTGTCCACCAGTGGACAACGTTTTGTCGGTTTGTCCGGTCCACCAGTGGACACCGTTTGTTCGGTTTGTCCTCTCTACCAGTGGACAACGTTTTGCCGGTTTGTGGTGTCCACCAGTGGACAACGTTTTGTCGGTTTGTTTTGTCCACCAGTGGACAACGTTTTGTCGGTTTGTCCTGTCCACCAGTGGACAACGTTTTGTCGGTGTGTTTTGTCCACCAGTGGACAACGTTTTGTCGGTTTATCCTGTCCACCAGTGGACAACGTTTTGTCGGCTTGTCCTGTCCACCAGTGGACAACGTTTTGTCGGTTTGTCCTGTCCACCAGTGGACAACGTTTTTTTAGTTTGTCCTGTCCACCAGTGGACAACGTTTTGTCGGTTTGTCCTGTCTATCAGTGGACACCGTTTGTTCGGTTTGTCCTGTCCACCAGTGGACAACGTTTTTTTAGTTTGTCCTGTTCACCAGTGGACAACGTTTTGTCGGTTTGTGTTGTCTACCAGTAAACAACGTTTTTCTAGTTAGTCCTGTCCACCAGTGAACAACGTTTTGTCGGTTTGTGTTGTCCACCAGTGGACAACGTTTTGTCAGTTTGTCCTGTCCACCAGTGGACAACGTTTTGTCGGTTTGTCCTGTCCACCAGTGGACAACGTTTCGTCGGTTTGTCCTGTCCACCAGTGGACAACGTTTTGTCGGTTTGTCCGGTCCACCAGTGGACAACGTTTTGCCGGTTTGTCCTGTCCACCAGTGGACAACGTTTCGTCGGTTTGTCCTGTCCACCAGTGGACAACGTTTTTTTAGTTTGTCCTGTCCACCAGTGGACAACGTTTTGTCGGTTTGTGTTGTCTACCAGTGGACAACGTTTTTTTAGTTTGTCCTGTCCACCAGTGGACAACGTTTTGTCGGTTTGTCCTGTCCACCAATGGACAACGTTCTGCCGGTTTGTGTAGTCTACCAGTGGACAACGTTTTTTTAGTTTGTCCTGTCCATCAGTGGACACCGTTTGTTCGGTTTGTCCTGTCCACCAGTGGACAACGTTTTTTTAGTTTGTCCTGTCCACCAGTGAACAACGTTTTGTCGGTTTGTCCTGTCCACCAGTGGACAACGTTTTTTTAGTTTGTCCTGTCCACCAGTGGACAACGTTTTGTCGGTTTGTCCTGTCCACCAGTGGACAACGTTTTTTTAGTTTGTTCTGTCCACCAGTGGACAACGTTTTGTCGGTTTGTCCTGTCCACCAGTCGACAACGTTTTTTCAGTTTGTCCTGTACACCAGTGGACAACGTTTTGTCGGTTTGTGTTGTCCACCAGTGGACAACGTTTTGTCGGTTTGTCCTGTCCACCAGTGGACAACGTTTTTTTAGTTTGTCCTGTCCACCAGTGGACAACGTTTTGTCGGTTTGTCCTGTCCATCAGTGGACACCGTTTGTTCGGTTTGTCCTGTCCATTAGTGGACACCGTTTGTTCGGTTTGTCCTGTCCACCAGTGGACAACGTTTTTTTAGTTTGTCCTGTCCACCAGTGGACAACGTTTTGTCGGTTTGTCCTGTCCATTAGTGGACACCGTTTGTTCGGTTTGTCCTGTCCACCAGTGGACAACGTTTTCTCGGTTTGTCCTGTCCACCAGTGGACAACGTTTTTTTAGTTTGTCCTGTCCACCAGTGGACAACGTTTTTTCAGTTTGTCCTGTCCACCAGTGGACAACGTTTTGTCGGTTTGTCCTGTCCACCAGTGGACAACGTTTTGTCGGCTTGTCCTGTTCACCAGTGGACAACGTTTTGTCGGTTTGTCCTGTCCACCAGTGGACAACGTTTTGTCGGTTTGTCCGGTCCACCAGTGGACAACGTTTTGCCGGTTTGTCCTGTCCACCAGTGGACAACGTTTCGTCGGTTTGTCCTGTCCACCAGTGGACAACGTTTTTTTAGTTTGTCCTGTCCACCAGTGGACAACGTTTTGTCGGTTTGTGTTGTCTACCAGTGGACAACGTTTTTTTAGTTTGTCCTGTCCACCAGTGGACAACGTTTTGTCGGTTTGTCCTGTCCACCAATGGACAACGTTCTGCCGGTTTGTGTAGTCTACCAGTGGACAACGTTTTTTTAGTTTGTCCTGTCCATCAGTGGACACCGTTTGTTCGGTTTGTCCTGTCCACCAGTGGACAACGTTTTTTTAGTTTGTCCTGTCCACCAGTGAACAACGTTTTGTCGGTTTGTCCTGTCCACCAGTGGACAACGTTTTTTTAGTTTGTCCTGTCCACCAGTGGACAACGTTTTGTCGGTTTGTCCTGTCCACCAGTGGACAACGTTTTTTTAGTTTGTTCTGTCCACCAGTGGACAACGTTTTGTCAGTTTGTCCTGTCCACCAGTCGACAACGTTTTTTCAGTTTGTCCTGTACACCAGTGGACAACGTTTTGTCGGTTTGTGTTGTCCACCAGTGGACAACGTTTTGTCGGTTTGTCCTGTCCACCAGTGGACAACGTTTTTTTAGTTTGTCCTGTCCACCAGTGGACAACGTTTTGTCGGTTTGTCCTGTCCATCAGTGGACACCGTTTGTTCGGTTTGTCCTGTCCATTAGTGGACACCGTTTGTTCGGTTTGTCCTGTCCACCAGTGGACAACGTTTTTTTAGTTTGTCCTGTCCACCAGTGGACAACGTTTTGTCGGTTTGTCCTGTCCATTAGTGGACACCGTTTGTTCGGTTTGTCCTGTCCACCAGTGGACAACGTTTTCTCGGTTTGTCCTGTCCACCAGTGGACAACGTTTTTTTAGTTTGTCCTGTCCACCAGTGGACAACGTTTTTTCAGTTTGTCCTGTCCACCAGTGGACAACGTTTTGTCGGTTTGTCCTGTCCACCAGTGGACAACGTTTTGTCGGCTTGTCCTGTTCACCAGTGGACAACGTTTTGTCGGTTTGTCCTGTCCACCAGTGGACAACGTTTTGTCGGTTTGTCCGGTCCACCAGTGGACAACGTTTTGCCGGTTTGTCCTGTCCACCAGTGGACAACGTTTCGTCGGTTTGTCCTGTCCACCAGTGGACAACGTTTTTTTAGTTTGTCCTGTCCACCAGTGGACAACGTTTTGTCGGTTTGTGTTGTCTACCAGTGGACAACGTTTTTTTAGTTTGTCCTGTCCACCAGTGGACAACGTTTTGTCGGTTTGTCCTGTCCACCAATGGACAACGTTCTGCCGGTTTGTGTAGTCTACCAGTGGACAACGTTTTTTTAGTTTGTCCTGTCCATCAGTGGACACCGTTTGTTCGGTTTGTCCTGTCCACCAGTGGACAACGTTTTTTTAGTTTGTCCTGTCCACCAGTGAACAACGTTTTGTCGGTTTGTCCTGTCCACCAGTGGACAACGTTTTTTTAGTTTGTCCTGTCCACCAGTGGACAACGTTTTGTCGGTTTGTCCTGTCCACCAGTGGACAACGTTTTTTTAGTTTGTTCTGTCCACCAGTGGACAACGTTTTGTCAGTTTGTCCTGTCCACCAGTCGACAACGTTTTTTCAGTTTGTCCTGTACACCAGTGGACAACGTTTTGTCGGTTTGTGTTGTCCACCAGTGGACAACGTTTTGTCGGTTTGTCCTGTCCACCAGTGGACAACGTTTTTTTAGTTTGTCCTGTCCACCAGTGGACAACGTTTTGTCGGTTTGTCCTGTCCATCAGTGGACACCGTTTGTTCGGTTTGTCCTGTCCATTAGTGGACACCGTTTGTTCGGTTTGTCCTGTCCACCAGTGGACAACGTTTTTTTAGTTTGTCCTGTCCACCAGTGGACAACGTTTTGTCGGTTTGTCCTGTCCATTAGTGGACACCGTTTGTTCGGTTTGTCCTGTCCACCAGTGGACAACGTTTTCTCGGTTTGTCCTGTCCACCAGTGGACAACGTTTTTTTAGTTTGTCCTGTCCACCAGTGAACCACGTTTTGTCGGTTTGTCCTGTCCACCAGTGGACAACGTTTTTTTTAGTTTGTCCTGTCCACCAGTGGACAACGTTTTGTCGGTTTGTCCTGTCCACCAGTGGACAACGTTTTGTTAGTTTGTTCTGTCCACCAGTGGACAACGTTTTGTCGGTTTGTCCTGTCCACCAGTGGACAACGTTTTTTTTAGGTTGTGCTGTCCACCAGTGGACAACGTTTTGTCGGTTTGTCCTGTCCACCAGTCGACAACGTTTTTTCAGTTCGTCCTGTCCACCAGTGGACAACGTTTTGTCGGTTTGTGTTGTCCACCAGTGGACAACGTTTTTTTAGTTTGTCCTGTCCACCAGTGGACAACGTTTTTTCAGTTTGTCCTGTCCACCAGTGGACAACGTTTTGTCGGTTTGTCCTGTCCACCAGTGGACAACGTTTTGTCGGCTTGTCCTGTTCACCAGTGGACAACGTTTTGTCGGTTTGTCCTGTCCACCAGTGGACAACGTTTTTTTAGTTTGTCCTGTCCACCAGTGGACAACGTTTTGTCGGTTTGTCCTGTCCACCAGTGGACAACGTTTTGTCGGTTTGTCCTGTCCACCAGTGGACAACGTTTTTTTTAGTTTGTCCTGTCCACCAGTGGACAACGTTTTGTCGGTTTGTCCTGTCCACCAGTGGACAACGTTTTGTCGGTTTGTCCTGTCCACCAGTGGACAACGTTTTGTCGGTTTGTCCTGTCCACCAGTGGACAACGTTTTTTTAGTTTGTTCTGTCCACCAGTGGACAACGTTTTGTCGGTTTGTCCTGTCCTCCAGTGGACAACGTTTTTTTAGGTTGTGCTGTCCACCAGTGGACAACGTTTTGTCGGTTTGTCCTGTCCACCAGTCGACAACGTTTTTTCAGTTTGTCCTGTCCACCAGTGGACAACGTTTTGTCGGTTTGTGTTGTCCACCAGTGGACAACGTTTTGTCGGTTTGTCCTGTCCACCAGTGGACAACGTTTTTTTAGTTTGTCCTGTCCACCAGTGGCCAACGTTTTGTCGGTTTGTCCTGTCCATCAGTGGACACCGTTTGTTTGGTATGTCCGGTCCACCAGTGGACAACGTTTTTTTAGTTTGTCCTGTCCACCAGTGGACAACGTTTTGTTGGTTTGTCCTGCCACCAGGGGACAACGTTTTGTCGGTTTGTCCGGTCCACCAGTGGACAACGTTTTGTCGGTTTGTCCTGTCCACCAGTGGACAACGTTTTGTCGGTTTGTCCGGTCCACCAGTGGACAACGTTTTGTCGGTTTGTCCTGTCCACCAGTGGACAACGTTTTGTCGGTTTGTTCTGTCCACCAGTGGACAACGTTTTGTCGGTTTGTCCTGTTCACCAGTGGACAACGTTTTGTCGGTTTGTCCTGTCCACCAGTGGACAACGTTTTTTTAGTTTGTCCTGTCCACCAGTGGACAACGTTTTGTCGGTTTGTCCTGTCCACCAGTGGACAACGTTTTGTCGGTTTGTCCTGTCCACCAGTGGACAACGTTTTTTTAGTTTGTCCTGTCCACCAGTGGACAACGTTTTGTCGGTTTGTCCTGTCCACCAGTGGACAACGTTTTTTTAGTTTGTCCTGTCCACCAGTGGACAACGTTTTGTCGGTTTGTCCTGTCCATCAGTGGACACCGTTTGTTCGGTTTGTCCTGTCCATTAGTGTACACCGTTTGTTCGGTTTGTCCTGTCCACCAGTGGACAACGTTTTTTTAGTTTGTCCTGTCCACCAGTGGACAACGTTTTGTCGGTTTGTCCTGTCCATTAGTGGACACCGTTTGTTCGGTTTGTCCTGTCCACCAGTGGACAACGTTTTCTCGGTTTGTCCTGTCCACCAGTGGACAACGTTTTTTTAGTTTGTCCTGTCCACCAGTGAACCACGTTTTGTCGGTTTGTCCTGTCCACCAGTGGACAACGTTTTGTCGGTTTGTCCGGTCCACCAGTGGACAACGTTTTGCCGGTTTGTGGTGTCCACCAGTGGACAACGTTTTGTCGGTTTGTCCTGTCCACCAGTGGACAACGTTTTGTCGGTTTGTCCGGTCCACCAGTGGACACTGTTTGTTCGGTTTGTCCTGTCCACCAGTGGACAACGTTTTGTCGGTTTGTCCTGTCCACCAGTGGACAACGTTTTGTCGGTTTGTCCTGTCCACCAGTGGACAACGTTTTGTCGGTTTGTCCGGTCCACCAGTGGACAACGTTTTGCCGGTTTGTGGTGTCCACCAGTGGACAACGTTTTGTCGGTTTGTCCTGTCCACCAGTGGACAACGTTTTGTCGGTTTGTCCGGTCCACCAGTGGACACTGTTTGTTCGGTTTGTCCTGTCCACCAGTGGACAACGTTTTGTCGGTTTGTGTTGTCCACCAGTGGACAACGTTTTGTCAGTTTGTCCTGTCCACCAGTGGACAACGTTTTGTCGGTTTGTCCTGTCCACCAGTGGACAACGTTTTGTCGGTTTGTCCTGTCCACCAGTGGACAACGTTTTGTCGGTTTGTCCGGTCCACCAGTGGACACTGTTTGTTCGGTTTGTCCTGTCCACCAGTGGACAACGTTTTGTCGGTTTGTGTTGTCCACCAGTGGACAACGTTTTGTCAGTTTGTCCTGTCCACCAGTGGACAACGTTTTGTCGGTTTGTCCTGTCCACCAGTGGACAACGTTTTGTCGGTTTGTCCGGTCCACCAGTGGACAACGTTTTGCCGGTTTGTCCTGTCCACCAGTGGACAACGTTTCGTCGGTTTGTCCTGTCCACCAGTGGACAACGTTTTGTTGGTTTGTCCTGTCCACCAGTGGAAAACGTTTTGTCGGTTTGTCCTGTCCACCAGTGGACAACGTTTTGTCGGTTTGTCCTGTCCACCAGTGGACAACGTTTTGTCGGTTTGTCCGGTCCACCAGTGAACACCGTTTGTTCGGTTTGTCCTCTCCACCAGTGGACAACGTTTTGCCGGTTTGTGTTGTCCACCAGTGGACAACGTTTTGTCGGTTTGTCCTGTCCACCAGTGGACAACGTTTTGTCGGTTTGTCCTGTCCACCAGTGGACAACGTTTTGTCGGTTTATCCTGTCCACCAGTGGACAACGTTTTGTCGGTTTGTCCTGTCCACCAGTGGAAACCGTTTGTTCGGTTTGTCCTGTCCATCAGTGGACACCGTTTGTTCGGTTTGTCCTGTCCACCAGTGGACAACGTTTTTTTAGTTTGTCCTGTCCACCAGTGGACAACGTTTTGTCGGTTTGTCCTGTCCACCAGTGGACAACGTTTTTTTTAGTTTGTCCTGTCCACCAGTGGACAACGTTTTGTCGGTTTGTCCTGTCCATCAGTGGAAACCGTTTGTTCGGTTTGTCCTGTCCATCAGTGGACACCGTTTGTTCGGTTTGTCCTGTCCACCAGTGGACAACGTTTTTTTAGTTTGTCCTGTCCACCAGTGGACAACGTTTTGTCGGTTTGTCCTGTTCACCAGTGGACAACGTTTTGTCAGTTTGTGTTGTCTACCAGTGAACAACGTTTTTCTAGTTTGTCCTGTCCACCAGTAGACAACGTTTTGTCGGTTTGTCCGGTCCACCAGTGGACACCGTTTGTTCGGTTTGTCCTCTCTACCAGTGGACAACGTTTTGCCGGTTTGTGGTGTCCACCAGTGGACAACGTTTTGTCGGTTTGTTTTGTCCACCAGTGGACAACGTTTTGTCGGTTTGTCCTGTCCACCAGTGGACAACGTTTTGTCGGTGTGTTTTGTCCACCAGTGGACAACGTTTTGTCGGTTTATCCTGTCCACCAGTGGACAACGTTTTGTCGGCTTGTCCTGTCCACCAGTGGACAACGTTTTGTCGGTTTGTCCTGTCCACCAGTGGACAACGTTTTTTTAGTTTGTCCTGTCCACCAGTGGACAACGTTTTGTCGGTTTGTCCTGTCTATCATTGGACACCGTTTGTTCGGTTTGTCCTGTCCACCAGTGGACAACGTTTTTTTAGTTTGTCCTGTTCACCAGTGGACAACGTTTTGTCGGTTTGTGTTGTCTACCAGTAAACAACGTTTTTCTAGTTAGTCCTGTCCACCAGTGAACAACGTTTTGTCGGTTTGTGTTGTCCACCAGTGGACAACGTTTTGTCAGTTTGTCCTGTCCACCAGTGGACAACGTTTTGTCGGTTTGTCCTGTCCACCAGTGGACAACGTTTCGTCGGTTTGTCCTGTCCACCAGTGGACAACGTTTTGTCGGTTTGTCCGGTCCACCAGTGGACAACGTTTTGCCGGTTTGTCCTGTCCACCAGTGGACAACGTTTCGTCGGTTTGTCCTGTCCACCAGTGGACAACGTTTTTTTAGTTTGTCCTGTCCACCAGTGGACAACGTTTTGTCGGTTTGTGTTGTCTACCAGTGGACAACGTTTTTTTAGTTTGTCCTGTCCACCAGTGGACAACGTTTTGTCGGTTTGTCCTGTCCACCAATGGACAACGTTCTGCCGGTTTGTGTAGTCTACCAGTGGACAACGTTTTTTTAGTTTGTCCTGTCCATCAGTGGACACCGTTTGTTCGGTTTGTCCTGTCCACCAGTGGACAACGTTTTTTTAGTTTGTCCTGTCCACCAGTGAACAACGTTTTGTCGGTTTGTTCTGTCCACCAGTGGACAACGTTTTGTCGGTTTGTCCTGTCCACCAGTCGACAACGCTTTTTCAGTTTGTCCTGTACACCAGTGGACAACGTTTTGTCGGTTTGTGTTGTCCACCAGTGGACAACGTTTTGTCGGTTTGTCCTGTCCACCAGTGGACAACGTTTTTTTAGTTTGTCCTGTCCACCAGTGGACAACGTTTTGTCGGTTTGTCCTGTCCATCAGTGGACACCGTTTGTTCGGTTTGTCCTGTCCATTAGTGGACACCGTTTGTTCGGTTTGTCCTGTCCACCAGTGGACAACGTTTTTTTAGTTTGTCCTGTCCACCAGTGGACAACGTTTTCTCGGTTTGTCCTGTCCACCAGTGGACAACGTTTTTTTTAGTTTGTCCTGTCCACCAGTGGACAACGTTTTGTCGGTTTGTCCTGTCCACCAGTGGACAACGTTTTGTTAGTTTGTTCTGTCCACCAGTGGACAACGTTTTGTCGGTTTGTCCTGTCCACCAGTGGACAACGTTTTTTTTAGGTTGTGCTGTCCACCAGTGGACAACGTTTTGTCGGTTTGTCCTGTCCACCAGTCGACAACGTTTTTTCAGTTTGTCCTGTCCACCAGTGGACAACGTTTTGTCGGTTTGTCCTGTCCACCAGTGGACAACGTTTTGTCGGTTTGTCCTGTCCACCAGTGGACAACGTTTTTTTTAGTTTGTCCTGTCCACCAGTGGACAACGTTTTGTCGGTTTGTCCTGTTCACCAGTGGACAACGTTTTGTCAGTTTGTGTTGTCTACCAGTGAACAACGTTTTTCTAGTTTGTCCTGTCCACCAGTGGACAACGTTTTGTCGGTTTGTCCGGTCCACCAGTGGACACCGTTTGTTCGGTTTGTCCTCTCTACCAGTGGACAACGTTTTGCCGGTTTGTGGTGTCCACCAGTGGACAACGTTTTGTCGGTTTGTTTTGTCCACCAGTGGACAACGTTTTGTCGGTTTGTCCTGTCCACCAGTGGACAACGTTTTGTCGGTGTGTTTTGTCCACCAGTGGACAACGTTTTGTCGGTTTATCCTGTCCACCAGTGGACAACGTTTTGTCGGCTTGTCCTGTCCACCAGTGGACAACGTTTTGTCGGTTTGTCCTGTCCACCAGTGGACAACGTTTTTTTAGTTTGTCCTGTCCACCAGTGGACAACGTTTTGTCGGTTTGTCCTGTCTATCAGTGGACACCGTTTGTTCGGTTTGTCCTGTCCACCAGTGGACAACGTTTTTTTAGTTTGTCCTGTTCACCAGTGGACAACGTTTTGTCGGTTTGTGTTGTCTACCAGTAAACAACGTTTTTCTAGTTAGTCCTGTCCACCAGTGAACAACGTTTTGTCGGTTTGTGTTGTCCACCAGTGGACAACGTTTTGTCAGTTTGTCCTGTCCACCAGTGGACAACGTTTTGTCGGTTTGTCCTGTCCACCAGTGGACAACGTTTTGTCGGTTTGTCCGGTCCACCAGTGGACAACGTTTTGCCGGTTTGTCCTGTCCACCAGTGGACAACGTTTCGTCGGTTTGTCCTGTCCACCAGTGGACAACGTTTTGTCGGTTTGTGTTGTCTACCAGTGGACAACGTTTTTTTTAGTTTGTCCTGTCCACCAGTGGACAACGTTTTGTCGGTTTGTCCTGTCCACCAATGGACAACGTTCTGCCGGTTTGTGTAGTCTACCAGTGGACAACGTTTTTTTAGTTTGTCCTGTCCATCAGTGGACACCGTTTGTTCGGTTTGTCCTGTCCACCAGTGGACAACGTTTTGTCGGCTTGTCCTGTCCACCAGTGGACAACGTTTTGTCGGTTTGTCCTGTCCACCAGTGGACAACGTTTTTTTAGTTTGTCCTGTCCACCAGTGGACAACGTTTTGTCGGTTTGTCCTGTCTATCAGTGGACACCGTTTGTTCGGTTTGTCCTGTCCACCAGTGGACAACGTTTTTTTAGTTTGTCCTGTTCACCAGTGGACAACGTTTTGTCGGTTTGTGTTGTCTACCAGTAAACAACGTTTTTCTAGTTAGTCCTGTCCACCAGTGAACAACGTTTTGTCGGTTTGTGTTGTCCACCAGTGGACAACGTTTTGTCAGTTTGTCCTGTCCACCAGTGGACAACGTTTTGTCGGTTTGTCCTGTCCACCAGTGGACAACGTTTTGTCGGTTTGTCCGGTCCACCAGTGGACAACGTTTTGCCGGTTTGTCCTGTCCACCAGTGGACAACGTTTTTTTAGTTTGTCCTGTCCACCAGTGGACAACGTTTTGTCGGTTTGTGTTGTCTACCAGTGGACAACGTTTTTTTTAGTTTGTCCTGTCCACCAGTGGACAACGTTTTGTCGGTTTGTCCTGTCCACCAATGGACAACGTTCTGCCGGTTTGTGTAGTCTACCAGTGGACAACGTTTTTTTAGTTTGTCCTGTCCATCAGTGGACACCGTTTGTTCGGTTTGTCCTGTCCACCAGTGGACAACGTTTTTTTAGTTTGTCCTGTCCACCAGTGAACAACGTTTTGTCGGTTTGTCCTGTCCACCAGTGGACAACGTTTTTTTTAGTTTGTCCTGTCCACCAGTGGACAACGTTTTGTCGGTTTGTCCTGTCCACCAGTGGACAACGTTTTTTTAGTTTGTTCTGTCCACCAGTGGACAACGTTTTGTCGGTTTGTCCTGTCCACCAGTGGACAACGTTTTTTTAGTTTGTTCTGTCCACCAGTCGACAACGTTTTTTCAGTTTGTCCTGTACACCAGTGGACAACGTTTTGTCGGTTTGTGTTGTCCACCAGTGGACAACGTTTTGTCGGTTTGTCCTGTCCACCAGTGGACAACGTTTTTTTAGTTTGTCCTGTCCACCAGTGGACAACGTTTTGTCGGTTTGTCCTGTCCATCAGTGGACACCGTTTGTTCGGTTTGTCCTGTCCATTAGAGGACACCGTTTGTTCGGTTTGTCCTGTCCACCAGTGGACAACGTTTTTTTAGTTTGTCCTGTCCACCAGTGGACAACGTTTTGTCGGTTTGTCCTGTCCATTAGTGGACACCGTTTGTTCGGTTTGTCCTGTCCACCAGTGGACAACGTTTTCTCGGTTTGTCCTGTCCACCAGTGGACAACGTTTTTTCAGTTTGTCCTGTCCACCAGTGAACCACGTTTTGTCGGTTTGTCCTGTCCACCAGTGGACAACGTTTTTTTTAGTTTGTCCTGTCCACCAGTGGACAACGTTTTGTCGGTTTGTCCTGTCCACCAGTGGACAACGTTTTGTTTGTTTGTTCTGTCCACCAGTGGACAACGTTTTGTCGGTTTGTCCTGTCCACCAGTGGACAACGTTTTTTTTAGGTTGTGCTGTCCACCAGTGGACAACGTTTTGTCGGTTTGTCCTGTCCACCAGTCGACAACGTTTTTTCAGTTTGTCCTGTCCACCAGTGGACAACGTTTTGTCGGTTTGTGTTGTCCACCAGTGGACAACGTTTTTTTAGTTTGTCCTGTCCACCAGTGGACAACGTTTTTTCAGTTTGTCCTGTCCACCAGTGGACAACGTTTTGTCGGTTTGTCCTGTCCACCAGTGGACAACGTTTTGTCGGCTTGTCCTGTTCACCAGTGGACAACGTTTTGTCGGTTTGTCCTGTCCACCAGTGGACAACGTTTTTTTAGTTTGTCCTGTCCACCAGTGGACAACGTTTTGTCGGTTTGTCCTGTCCACCAGTGGACAACGTTTTGTCGGTTTGTCCTGTCCACCAGTGGACAACGTTTTTTTTAGTTTGTCCTGTCCACCAGTGGACAACGTTTTGTCGGTTTGTCCTGTCCACCAGTGGACAACGTTTTGTCGGTTTGTCCTGTCCACCAGTGGACAACGTTTTGTCGGTTTGTCCTGTCCACCAGTGGACAACGTTTTTTTAGTTTGTTCTGTCCACCAGTGGACAACGTTTTGTCGGTTTGTCCTGTCCACCAGTGGACAACGTTTTTTTAGGTTGTGCTGTCCACCAGTGGACAACGTTTTGTCGGTTTGTCCTGTCCACCAGTCGACAACGTTTTTTCAGTTTGTCCTGTCCACCAGTGGACAACGTTTTGTCGGTTTGTGTTGTCCACCAGTGGACAACGTTTTGTCGGTTTGTCCTGTCCACCAGTGGACAACGTTTTTTTAGTTTGTCCTGTCCACCAGTGGACAACGTTTTGTCGGTTTGTCCTGTCCACCAGTGGACAACGTTTTGTTAGTTTGTTCTGTCCACCAGTGGACAACGTTTTGTCGGTTTGTCCTGTCCACCAGTGGACAACGTTTTTTTTAGGTTGTGCTGTCCACCAGTGGACAACGTTTTGTCGGTTTGTCCTGTCCACCAGTCGACAACGTTTTTTCAGTTTGTCCTGTCCACCAGTGGACAACGTTTTGTCGGTTTGTGTTGTCCACCAGTGGACAACGTTTTTTTAGTTTGTCCTGTCCACCAGTGGACAACGTTTTTTCAGTTTGTCCTGTCCACCAGTGGACAACGTTTTGTCGGTTTGTCCTGTCCACCAGTGGACAACGTTTTGTCGGCTTGTCCTGTTCACCAGTGGACAACGTTTTGTCGGTTTGTCCTGTCCACCAGTGGACAACGTTTTTTTAGTTTGTCCTGTCCACCAGTGGACAACGTTTTGTCGGTTTGTCCTGTCCACCAGTGGACAACGTTTTGTCGGTTTGTCCTGTCCACCAGTGGACAACGTTTTTTTTAGTTTGTCCTGTCCACCAGTGGACAACGTTTTGTCGGTTTGTCCTGTTCACCAGTGGACAACGTTTTGTCAGTTTGTGTTGTCTACCAGTGAACAACGTTTTTCTAGTTTGTCCTGTCCACCAGTGGACAACGTTTTGTCGGTTTGTCCGGTCCACCAGTGGACACCGTTTGTTCGGTTTGTCCTCTCTACCAGTGGACAACGTTTTGCCGGTTTGTGGTGTCCACCAGTGGACAACGTTTTGTCGGTTTGTTTTGTCCACCAGTGGACAACGTTTTGTTGGTTTGTCCTGTCCACCAGTGGACAACGTTTTGTCGGTGTGTTTTGTCCACCAGTGGACAACGTTTTGTCGGTTTATCCTGTCCACCAGTAGACAACGTTTTGTCGGCTTGTCCTGTCCACCAGTGGACAACGTTTTGTCGGTTTGTCCTGTCCACCAGTGGACAACGTTTTTTTAGTTTGTCCTGTCCACCAGTGGACAACGTTTTGTCGGTTTGTCCTGTCTATCAGTGGACACCGTTTGTTCGGTTTGTCCTGTCCACCAGTGGACAACGTTTTTTTTAGTTTGTCCTGTCCACCAGTGGACAACGTTTTGTCGGTTTGTCCTGTTCACCAGTGGACAACGTTTTGTCAGTTTGTGTTGTCTACCAGTGAACAACGTTTTTCTAGTTTGTCCTGTCCACCAGTGGACAACGTTTTGTCGGTTTGTCCGGTCCACCAGTGGACACCGTTTGTTCGGTTTGTCCTCTCTACCAGTGGACAACGTTTTGCCGGTTTGTGGTGTCCACCAGTGGACAACGTTTTGTCGGTTTGTTTTGTCCACCAGTGGACAACGTTTTGTTGGTTTGTCCTGTCCACCAGTGGACAACGTTTTGTCGGTGTGTTTTGTCCACCAGTGGACAACGTTTTGTCGGTTTATCCTGTCCACCAGTAGACAACGTTTTGTCGGCTTGTCCTGTCCACCAGTGGACAACGTTTTGTCGGTTTGTCCTGTCCACCAGTGGACAACGTTTTTTTAGTTTGTCCTGTCCACCAGTGGACAACGTTTTGTCGGTTTGTCCTGTCTATCAGTGGACACCGTTTGTTCGGTTTGTCCTGTCCACCAGTGGACAACGTTTTTTTAGTTTGTCCTGTTCACCAGTGGACAACGTTTTGTCGGTTTGTGTTGTCTACCAGTAAACAACGTTTTTCTAGTTAGTCCTGTCCACCAGTGAACAACGTTTTGTCGGTTTGTGTTGTCCACCAGTGGACAACGTTTTGTCAGTTTGTCCTGTCCACCAGTGGACAACGTTTTGTCGGTTTGTCCTGTCCACCAGTGGACAACGTTTCGTCGGTTTGTCCTGTCCACCAGTGGACAACGTTTTGTCGGTTTGTCCGGTCCACCAGTGGACAACGTTTTGCCGGTTTGTCCTGTCCACCAGTGGACAACGTTTCGTCGGTTTGTCCTGTCCACCAGTGGACAACGTTTTTTTAGTTTGTCCTGGTCACCAGTGGACAACGTTTTGTCGGTTTGTCCTGTCCACCAATGGACAACGTTCTGCCGGTTTGTGTAGTCTACCAGTGGACAACGTTTTTTTAGTTTGTCCTGTCCATCAGTGGACACCGTTTGTTCGGTTTGTCCTGTCCACCAGTGGACAACGTTTTTTTAGTTTGTCCTGTCCACCAGTGAACAACGTTTTGTCGGTTTGTCCTGTCCACCAGTGGACAACGTTTTTTTAGTTTGTCCTGTCCACCAGTGGACAACGTTTTGTCGGTTTGTCCTGTCCACCAGTGGACAACGTTTTTTTAGTTTGTTCTGTCCACCAGTGGACAACGTTTTGTCGGTTTGTCCTGTCCACCAGTCGACAACGTTTTTTCAGTTTGTCCTGTACACCAGTGGACAACGTTTTGTCGGTTTGTGTTGTCCACCAGTGGACAACGTTTTGTCGGTTTGTCCTGTCCACCAGTGGACAACGTTTTTTTAGTTTGTCCTGTCCACCAGTGGACAACGTTTTGTCGGTTTGTCCTGTCCATCAGTGGACACCGTTTGTTCGGTTTGTCCTGTCCATTAGTGGACACCGTTTGTTCGGTTTGTCCTGTCCACCAGTGGACAACGTTTTTTTAGTTTGTCCTGTCCACCAGTGGACAACGTTTTGTCGGTTTGTCCTGTCCATTAGTGGACACCGTTTGTTCGGTTTGTCCTGTCCACCAGTGGACAACGTTTTCTCGGTTTGTCCTGTCCACCAGTGGACAACGTTTTTTTAGTTTGTCCTGTCCACCAGTGAACCACGTTTTGTCGGTTTGTCCTGTCCACCAGTGGACAACGTTTTTTTTAGTTTGTCCTGTCCACCAGTGGACAACGTTTTGTCGGTTTGTCCTGTCCACCAGTGGACAACGTTTTGTTAGTTTGTTCTGTCCACCAGTGGACAACGTTTTGTCGGTTTGTCCTGTCCACCAGTGGACAACGTTTTTTTTAAATTGTGCTGTCCACCAGTGGACAACGTTTTGTCGGTTTGTCCTGTCCACCAGTCGACAACGTTTTTTCAGTTTGTCCTGTCCACCAGTGGACAACGTTTTGTCGGTTTGTGTTGTCCACCAGTGGACAACGTTTTTTTAGTTTGTCCTGTCCACCAGTGGACAACGTTTTTTCAGTTTGTCCTGTCCACCAGTGGACAACGTTTTGTCGGTTTGTCCTGTCCACCAGTGGACAACGTTTTGTCGGCTTGTCCTGTTCACCAGTGGACAACGTTTTGTCGGTTTGTCCTGTCCACCAGTGGACAACGTTTTTTTAGTTTGTCCTGTCCACCAGTGGACAAAGTTTTGTCGGTTTGTCCTGTCCACCAGTGGACAACGTTTTGTCGGTTTGTCCTGTCCACCAGTGGACAACGTTTTTTTTAGTTTGTCCTGTCCACCAGTGGACAACGTTTTGTCGGTTTGTCCTGTCCACCAGTGGACAACGTTTTGTCGGTTTGTCCTGTCCACCAGTGGACAACGTTTTGTCGGTTTGTCCTGTCCACCAGTGGACAACGTTTTTTTAGTTTGTTCTGTCCACCAGTGGACAACGTTTTGTCGGTTTGTCCTGTCCACCAGTGGACAACGTTTTTTTAGGTTGTGCTGTCCACCAGTGGACAACGTTTTGTCGGTTTGTCCTGTCCACCAGTCGACAACGTTTTTTCAGTTTGTCCTGTCCACCAGTGGACAACGTTTTGTCGGTTTGTGTTGTCCACCAGTGGACAACGTTTTGTGGGTTTGTCCTGTCCACCAGTGGACAACGTTTTTTTAGTTTGTCCTGTCCACCAGTGGACAACGTTTTGTCGGTTTGTCCTGTCCATCAGTGGACACCGTTTGTTTGGTTTGTCCGGTCCACCAGTGGACAACGTTTTTTTAGTTTGTCCTGTCCACCAGTGGACAACGTTTTGTTGGTTTGTCCTGCCACCAGGGGACAACGTTTTGTCGGTTTGTCCGGTCCACCAGTGGACAACGTTTTGTCGGTTTGTCCTGTCCACCAGTGGACAACGTTTTGTCGGTTTGTCCGGTCCACCAGTGGACAACGTTTTGTCGGTTTGTCCTGTCCACCAGTGGACAACGTTTTGTCGGTTTGTCCTGTCCACCAGTGGACAACGTTTTGTCGGTTTGTCCTGTTCACCAGTGGACAACGTTTTGTCGGTTTGTCCTGTCCACCAGTGGACAACGTTTTTTTAGTTTGTCCTGTCCACCAGTGGACAACGTTTTGTCGGTTTGTCCTGTCCACCAGTGGACAACGTTTTGTCGGTTTGTCCTGTCCACCAGTGGACAACGTTTTTTTAGTTTGTCCTGTCCACCAGTCGACAACGTTTTTTCAGTTTGTCCTGTACACCAGTGGACAACGTTTTGTCGGTTTGTGTTGTCCACCAGTGGACAACGTTTTGTCGGTTTGTCTTGTCCACCAGTGGACAACGTTTTTTTAGTTTGTCCTGTCCACCAGTGGACAACGTTTTGTCGGTTTGTCCTGTCCATCAGTGGACACCGTTTGTTCGGTTTGTCCTGTCCATTAGTGGACACCGTTTGTTCGGTTTGTCCTGTCCACCAGTGGACAACGTTTTTTTAGTTTGTCCTGTCCACCAGTGGACAACGTTTTGTCGGTTTGTCCTGTCCATTAGTGGACACCGTTTGTTCGGTTTGTCCTGTCCACCAGTGGACAACGTTTTCTCGGTTTGTCCTGTCCACCAGTGGACAACGTTTTTTTAGTTTGTCCTGTCCACCAGTGAACCACGTTTTGTCGGTTTGTCCTGTCCACCAGTGGACAACGTTTTTTTTAGTTTGTCCTGTCCACCAGTGGACAACGTTTTGTCGGTTTGTCCTGTCCACCAGTGGACAACGTTTTGTTAGTTTGTTCTGTCCACCAGTGGACAACGTTTTGTCGGTTTGTCCTGTCCACCAGTGGACAACGTTTTTTTTAGGTTGTGCTGTCCACCAGTGGACAACGTTTTGTCGGTTTGTCCTGTCCACCAGTCGACAACGTTTTTTCAGTTTGTCCTGTCCACCAGTGGACAACGTTTTGTCGGTTTGTGTTGTCCACCAGTGGACAACGTTTTTTTAGTTTGTCCTGTCCACCAGTGGACAACGTTTTTTCAGTTTGTCCTGTCCACCAGTGGACAACGTTTTGTCGGTTTGTCCTGTCCACCAGTGGACAACGTTTTGTCGGCTTGTCCTGTTCACCAGTGGACAACGTTTTGTCGGTTTGTCCTGTCCACCAGTGGACAACGTTTTTTTAGTTTGTCCTGTCCACCAGTGGACAACGTTTTGTCGGTTTGTCCTGTCCACCAGTGGACAACGTTTTGTCGGTTTGTCCTGTCCACCAGTGGACAACGTTTTTTTTAGTTTGTTCTGTCCACCAGTGGACAACGTTTTGTCGGTTTGTCCTGTCCACCAGTGGACAACGTTTTGTCGGTTTGTCCTGTCCGCCAGTGGACAACGTTTTGTCGGTTTGTCCTGTCCACCAGTGGACAACGTTTTTTTAGTTTGTTCTGTCCACCAGTGGACAACGTTTTGTCGGTTTGTCCTGTCCACCAGTGGACAACGTTTTTTTAGGTTGTGCTGTCCACCAGTGGACAACGTTTTGTCGGTTTGTCCTGTCCACCAGTCGACAACGTTTTTTCAGTTTGTCCTGTCCACCAGTGGACAACGTTTTGTCGGTTTGTGTTGTCCACCAGTGGACAACGTTTTGTCGGTTTGTCCTGTCCACCAGTGGACAACGTTTTTTTAGTTTGTCCTGTCCACCAGTGGACAACGTTTTGTCGGTTTGTCCTGTCCATCAGTGGACACCGTTTGTTTGGTTTGTCCGGTCCACCAGTGGACAACGTTTTTTTAGTTTGTCCTGTCCACCAGTGGACAACGTTTTGTTGGTTTGTCCTGCCACCAGGGGACAACGTTTTGTCGGTTTGTCCGGTCCACCAGTGGACAACGTTTTGTCGGTTTGTCCTGTCCACCAGTGGACAACGTTTTGTCGGTTTGTCCGGTCCACCAGTGGACAACGTTTTGTCGGTTTGTCCTGTCCACCAGTGGACAACGTTTTGTCGGTTTGTCCTGTCCACCAGTGGACAACGTTTTGTCGGTTTGTCCTGTTCACCAGTGGACAACGTTTTGTCGGTTTGTCCTGTCCACCAGTGGACAACGTTTTTTTAGTTTGTCCTGTCCACCAGTGGACAACGTTTTGTCGGTTTGTCCTGTCCACCAGTGGACAACGTTTTGTCGGTTTGTCCTGTCCACCAGTGGACAACGTTTTTTTAGTTTGTCCTGTCCACCAGTGGACAACGTTTTGTCGGTTTGTCCTGTCCATCAGTGGACAACGTTTTTTTAGTTTGTCCTGTCCACCAGTGGACAACGTTTTGTCGGTTTGTCCTGTCCATCAGTGGACAACGTTTTTTTAGTTTGTCCTGTCCACCAGTGGACAACGTTTTGTCGGTTTGTCCTGTCCATCAGTGGACACCGTTTGTTCGGTTTGTCCTGTCCATTAGTGGACACCGTTTGTTCGGTTTGTCCTGTCCACCAGTGGACAACGTTTTTTTAGTTTGTCCTGTCCACCAGTGGACAACGTTTTGTCGGTTTGTCCTGTCCATTAGTGGACACCGTTTGTTCGGTTTGTCCTGTCCACCAGTGGACAACGTTTTCTCGGTTTGTCCTGTCCACCAGTGGACAACGTTTTTTTAGTTTGTCCTGTCCACCAGTGAACCACGTTTTGTCGGTTTGTCCTGTCCACCAGTGGACAACGTTTTTTTTAGTTTGTCCTGTCCACCAGTGGACAACGTTTTGTCGGTTTGTCCTGTCCACCAGTGGACAACGTTTTGTTAGTTTGTTCTGTCCACCAGTGGACAACGTTTTGTCGGTTTGTCCTGTCCACCAGTGGACAACGTTTTTTTTAAGGTTGTGCTGTCCACCAGTGGACAACGTTTTGTCGGTTTGTCCTGTCCACCAGTCGACAACGTTTGTTCAGTTTGTCCTGTCCACCAGTGGACAACGTTTTGTCAGTTTGTGTTGTCCACCAGTGGACAACGTTTTTTTAGTTTGTCCTGTCCACCAGTGGACAACGTTTTTTCAGTTTGTCCTGTCCACCAGTGGACAACGTTTTGTCGGTTTGTCCTGTCCACCAGTGGACAACGTTTTGTCGGCTTGTCCTGTTCACCAGTGGACAACGTTTTGTCGGTTTGTCCTGTCCGCCAGTGGACAACGTTTTGTCGGTTTGTCCTGTCCACCAGTGGACAACGTTTTTTTAGTTTGTTCTGTCCACCAGTGGACAACGTTTTGTCGGTTTGTCCTGTCCACCAGTGGACAACGTTTTTTTAGGTTGTGCTGTCCACCAGTGGACAACGTTTTGTCGGTTTGTCCTGTCCACCAGTCGACAACGTTTTTTCAGTTTGTCCTGTCCACCAGTGGACAACGTTTTGTCGGTTTGTGTTGTCCACCAGTGGACAACGTTTTGTCGGTTTGTCCTGTCCACCAGTGGACAACGTTTTTTTAGTTTGTCCTGTCCACCAGTGGACAACGTTTTGTCGGTTTGTCCTGTCCATCAGTGGACACCGTTTGTTTGGTTTGTCCGGTCCACCAGTGGACAACGTTTTTTTAGTTTGTCCTGTCCACCAGTGGACAACGTTTTGTTGGTTTGTCCTGCCACCAGGGGACAACGTTTTGTCGGTTTGTCCGGTCCACCAGTGGACAACGTTTTGTCGGTTTGTCCTGTCCACCAGTGGACAACGTTTTGTCGGTTTGTCCGGTCCACCAGTGGACAACGTTTTGTCGGTTTGTCCTGTCCACCAGTGGACAACGTTTTGTCGGTTTGTCCTGTCCACCAGTGGACAACGTTTTGTCGGTTTGTCCTGTTCACCAGTGGACAACGTTTTGTCGGTTTGTCCTGTCCACCAGTGGACAACGTTTTTTTAGTTTGTCCTGTCCACCAGTGGACAACGTTTTGTCGGTTTGTCCTGTCCACCAGTGGACAACGTTTTGTCGGTTTGTCCTGTCCACCAGTGGACAACGTTTTTTTAGTTTGTCCTGTCCACCAGTGGACAACGTTTTGTCGGTTTGTCCTGTCCACCAGTGGACAACGTTTTTTTAGTTTGTCCTGTCCACCAGTGGACAACGTTTTGTCGGTTTGTCCTGTCCATCAGTGGACACCGTTTGTTCGGTTTGTCCTGTCCATTAGTGGACACCGTTTGTTCGGTTTGTCCTGTCCACCAGTGGACAACGTTTTTTTAGTTTGTCCTGTCCACCAGTGGACAACGTTTTGTCGGTTTGTCCTGTCCATTAGTGGACACCGTTTGTTCGGTTTGTCCTGTCCACCAGTGGACAACGTTTTCTCGGTTTGTCCTGTCCACCAGTGGACAACGTTTTTTTAGTTTGTCCTGTCCACCAGTGAACCACGTTTTGTCGGTTTGTCCTGTCCACCAGTGGACAACGTTTTTTTTAGTTTGTCCTGTCCACCAGTGGACAACGTTTTGTCGGTTTGTCCTGTCCACCAGTGGACAACGTTTTGTTAGTTTGTTCTGTCCACCAGTGGACAACGTTTTGTCGGTTTGTCCTGTCCACCAGTGGACAACGTTTTGTCGGTTTGTCCGGTCCACCAGTGGACAACGTTTTGTCGGTTTGTCCTGTCCACCAGTGGACAACGTTTTGTCGGTTTGTCCTGTCCACCAGTGGACAACGTTTTGTCGGTTTGTCCTGTTCACCAGTGGACAACGTTTTGTCGGTTTGTCCTGTCCACCAGTGGACAACGTTTTTTTAGTTTGTCCTGTCCACCAGTGGACAACGTTTTGTCGGTTTGTCCTGTCCACCAGTGGACAACGTTTTGTCGGTTTGTCCTGTCCACCAGTGGACAACGTTTTTTTAGTTTCTCCTGTCCACCAGTGGACAACGTTTTGTCGGTTTGTCCTGTCCACCAGTGGACAACGTTTTTTTAGTTTGTCCTGTCCACCAGTGGACAACGTTTTGTCGGTTTGTCCTGTCCATCAGTGGACACCGTTTGTTCGGTTTGTCCTGTCCATTAGTGGACACCGTTTGTTCGGTTTGTCCTGTCCACCAGTGGACAACGTTTTTTTAGTTTGTCCTGTCCACCAGTGGACAACGTTTTGTCGGTTTGTCCTGTCCATTAGTGGACACCGTTTGTTCGGTTTGTCCTGTCCACCAGTGGACAACGTTTTCTCGGTTTGTCCTGTCCACCAGTGGACAACGTTTTTTTAGTTTGTCCTGTCCACCAGTGAACCACGTTTTGTCGGTTTGTCCTGTCCACCAGTGGACAACGTTTTTTTTAGTTTGTCCTGTCCACCAGTGGACAACGTTTTGTCGGTTTGTCCTGTCCACCAGTGGACAACGTTTTGTTAGTTTGTTCTGTCCACCAGTGGACAACGTTTTGTCGGTTTGTCCTGTCCACCAGTGGACAACGTTTTTTTTAAGGTTGTGCTGTCCACCAGTGGACAACGTTTTGTCGGTTTGTCCTGTCCACCAGTCGACAACGTTTGTTCAGTTTGTCCTGTCCACCAGTGGACAACGTTTTGTCAGTTTGTGTTGTCCACCAGTGGACAACGTTTTTTTAGTTTGTCCTGTCCATCAGTGGACACCGTTTGTTCGGTTTGTCCTGTTCACCAGTGGACAACGTTTTGTCGGTTTGTCCTGTCCACCAGTGGACAACGTTTTTTCAGTTTGTCCTGTCCACCAGTGGACAACGTTTTGTCGGTTTGTCCTGTCCACCAGTGGACAACGTTTTGTCGGCTTGTCCTGTTCACCAGTGGACAACGTTTTGTCGGTTTGTCCTGTCCACCAGTGGACAACGTTTTTTTAGTTTGTCCTGTCCACCAGTGGACAACGTTTTGTCGGTTTGTCCTGTCCACCAGTGGACAACGTTTTGTCGGTTTGTCCTGTCCACCAGTGGACAACGTTTTTTTTAGTTTGTCCTGTCCACCAGTGGACAACGTTTTGTCGGTTTGTCCTGTCCACCAGTGGACAACGTTTTTTTAGTTTGTTCTGTCCACCAGTGGACAACGTTTTGTTAGTTTGTTCTGTCCACCAGTGGACAACGTTTTGTCGGTTTGTCCTGTCCACCAGTGGACAACGTTTTTTTTAGGTTGTGCTGTCCACCAGTGGACAACGTTTTGTCGGTTTGTCCTGTCCACCAGTCGACAACGTTTTTTCAGTTTGTCCTGTCCACCAGTGGACAACGTTTTGTCGGTTTGTGTTGTCCACCAGTGGACAACGTTTTTTTAGTTTGTCCTGTCCACCAGTGGACAACGTTTTTTCAGTTTGTCCTGTCCACCAGTGGACAACGTTTTGTCGGTTTGTCCTGTCCACCAGTGGACAACGTTTTGTCGGCTTGTCCTGTTCACCAGTGGACAACGTTTTGTCGGTTTGTCCTGTCCACCAGTGGACAACGTTTTTTTAGTTTGTCCTGTCCACCAGTGGACAACGTTTTGTCGGTTTGTCCTGTCCACCAGTGGACAACGTTTTGTCGGTTTGTCCTGTCCACCAGTGGACAACGTTTTTTTTAGTTTGTCCTGTCCACCAGTGGACAACGTTTTGTCGGTTTGTCCTGTCCACCAGTGGACAACGTTTTTTTAGTTTGTTCTGTCCACCAGTGGACAACGTTTTGTCGGTTTGTCCTGTCCACCAGTGGACAACGTTTTTTTAGGTTGTGCTGTCCACCAGTGGACAACGTTTTGTCGGTTTGTCCTGTCCACCAGTCGACAACGTTTTTTCAGTTTGTCCTGTCCACCAGTGGACAACGTTTTGTCGGTTTGTGTTGTCCACCAGTGGACAACGTTTTGTCGGTTTGTCCTGTCCACCAGTGGACAACGTTTTGTCGGCTTGTCCTGTTCACCAGTGGACAACGTTTTGTCGGTTTGTCCTGTCCACCAGTGGACAACGTTTTTTTAGTTTGTCCTGTCCACCAGTGGACAACGTTTTGTCGGTTTGTCCTGTCCACCAGTGGACAACGTTTTGTCGGTTTGTTCTGTCCACCAGTGGACAACGTTTTTTTTAGTTTGTCCTGTCCACCAGTGGACAACGTTTTGTCGGTTTGTCCTGTCCACCAGTGGACAACGTTTTTTTAGTTTGTTCTGTCCACCAGTGGACAACGTTTTGTCGGTTTGTCCTGTCCACCAGTGGACAACGTTTTTTTAGGTTGTGCTGTCCACCAGTGGACAACGTTTTGTCGGTTTGTCCTGTCCACCAGTCGACAACGTTTTTTCAGTTTGTCCTGTCCACCAGTGGACAACGTTTTGTCGGTTTGTGTTGTCCACCAGTGGACAACGTTTTGTCGGTTTGTCCTGTCCACCAGTGGACAACGTTTTTTTAGTTTGTCCTGTCCACCAGTGGACAACGTTTTGTCGGTTTGTCCTGTCCATCAGTGGACACCGTTTGTTTGGTTTGTCCGGTCCACCAGTGGACAACGTTTTTTTAGTTTGTCCTGTCCACCAGTGGACAACGTTTTGTTGGTTTGTCCTGCCACCAGGGGACAACGTTTTGTCGGTTTGTCCGGTCCACCAGTGGACAACGTTTTGTCGGTTTGTCCTGTCCACCAGTGGACAACGTTTTGTCGGTTTGTCCGGTCCACCAGTGGACAACGTTTTGTCGGTTTGTCCTGTCCACCAGTGGACAACGTTTTGTTGGTTTGTCCTGTCCACCAGTGGACAACGTTTTGTCGGTTTGTCCTGTCCACCAGTGGACAACGTTTTGTCGGTTTGTCCTGTCCACCAGTGGACAACGTTTTTTTAGTTTGTCCTGTCCACCAGTGGACAACGTTTTGTCGGTTTGTCCTGTCCACCAGTGGACAACGTTTTTTTAGTTTGTCCTGTCCACCAGTGGACAACGTTTTGTCGGTTTGTCCTGTCCATCAGTGGACACCGTTTGTTCGGTTTGTCCTGTCCATTAGTGGACACCGTTTGTTCGGTTTGTCCTGTCCACCAGTGGACAACGTTTTTTTAGTTTGTCCTGTCCACCAGTGGACAACGTTTTGTCGGTTTGTCCTGTCCATTAGTGGACACCGTTTGTTCGGTTTGTCCTGTCCACCAGTGGACAACGTTTTCTCGGTTTGTCCTGTCCACCAGTGGACAACGTTTTTTTAGTTTGTCCTGTCCACCAGTGAACCACGTTTTGTCGGTTTGTCCTGTCCACCAGTGGACAACGTTTTTTTTAGTTTGTCCTGTCCACCAGTGGACAACGTTTTGTCGGTTTGTCCTGTCCACCAGTGGACAACGTTTTGTTAGTTTGTTCTGTCCACCAGTGGACAACGTTTTGTCGGTTTGTCCTGTCCACCAGTGGACAACGTTTTTTTTAAGGTTGTGCTGTCCACCAGTGGACAACGTTTTGTCGGTTTGTCCTGTCCACCAGTCGACAACGTTTGTTCAGTTTGTCCTGTCCACCAGTGGACAACGTTTTGTCAGTTTGTGTTGTCCACCAGTGGACAACGTTTTTTTAGTTTGTCCTGTCCATCAGTGGACACCGTTTGTTCGGTTTGTCCTGTTCACCAGTGGACAACGTTTTGTCGGTTTGTCCTGTCCACCAGTGGACAACGTTTTTTCAGTTTGTCCTGTCCACCAGTGGACAACGTTTTGTCGGTTTGTCCTGTCCACCAGTGGACAACGTTTTGTCGGCTTGTCCTGTTCACCAGTGGACAACGTTTTGTCGGTTTGTCCTGTCCACCAGTGGACAACGTTTTTTTAGTTTGTCCTGTCCACCAGTGGACAACGTTTTGTCGGTTTGTCCTGTCCACCAGTGGACAACGTTTTGTCGGTTTGTCCTGTCCACCAGTGGACAACGTTTTTTTTAGTTTGTCCTGTCCACCAGTGGACAACGTTTTGTCGGTTTGTCCTGTCCACCAGTGGACAACGTTTTTTTAGTTTGTTCTGTCCACCAGTGGACAACGTTTTGTTAGTTTGTTCTGTCCACCAGTGGACAACGTTTTGTCGGTTTGTCCTGTCCACCAGTGGACAACGTTTTTTTAGGTTGTGCTGTCCACCAGTGGACAACGTTTTGTCGGTTTGTCCTGTCCACCAGTCGACAACGTTTTTTCAGTTTGTCCTGTCCACCAGTGGACAACGTTTTGTCGGTTTGTGTTGTCCACCAGTGGACAACGTTTTTTTAGTTTGTCCTGTCCACCAGTGGACAACGTTTTTTCAGTTTGTCCTGTCCACCAGTGGACAACGTTTTGTCGGTTTGTCCTGTCCACCAGTGGACAACGTTTTGTCGGCTTGTCCTGTTCACCAGTGGACAACGTTTTGTCGGTTTGTCCTGTCCACCAGTGGACAACGTTTTTTTAGTTTGTCCTGTCCACCAGTGGACAACGTTTTGTCGGTTTGTCCTGTCCACCAGTGGACAACGTTTTGTCGGTTTGTCCTGTCCACCAGTGGACAACGTTTTTTTTAGTTTGTCCTGTCCACCAGTGGACAACGTTTTGTCGGTTTGTCCTGTCCACCAGTGGACAACGTTTTTTTAGTTTGTTCTGTCCACCAGTGGACAACGTTTTGTCGGTTTGTCCTGTCCACCAGTGGACAACGTTTTTTTAGGTTGTGCTGTCCACCAGTGGACAACGTTTTGTCGGTTTGTCCTGTCCACCAGTCGACAACGTTTTTTCAGTTTGTCCTGTCCACCAGTGGACAACGTTTTGTCGGTTTGTGTTGTCCACCAGTGGACAACGTTTTGTCGGTTT
This sequence comes from Oscheius myriophilus, assembly GCA_964057215.1. Lineage (NCBI taxonomy): Eukaryota > Metazoa > Nematoda > Chromadorea > Rhabditida > Rhabditidae > Oscheius > Oscheius myriophilus. The sequence goes on from OZ059906.1 coordinate 9,987,675, forward strand.
GTCCTGTCCACCAGTGGACAACGTTTTGTCGGCTTGTCCTGTTCACCAGTGGACAACGTTTTGTCGGTTTGTCCTGTCCACCAGTGGACAACGTTTTTTTAGGTTGTGCTGTCCACCAGTGGACAACGTTTTGTCGGTTTGTCCTGTCCACCAGTCGACAACGTTTTTTCAGTTTGTCCTGTCCACCAGTGGACAACGTTTTGTCGGTTTGTGTTGTCCACCAGTGGACAACGTTTTGTCGGTTTGTCCTGTCCACCAGTGGACAACGTTTTGTCGGCTTGTCCTGTCCACCAGTGGACAACGTTTTTTTTAAGGTTGTGCTGTCCACCAGTGGACAACGTTTTGTCGGTTTGTCCTGTCCACCAGTCGACAACGTTTGTTCAGTTTGTCCTGTCCACCAGTGGACAACGTTTTGTCAGTTTGTGTTGTCCACCAGTGGACAACGTTTTTTTAGTTTGTCCTGTCCACCAGTGGACAACGTTTTGTCGGTTTGTCCTGTCCACCAGTGGACAACGTTTTGTCGGTTTGTCCTGTCCACCAGTGGACAACGTTTTTTTTAGTTTGTCCTGTCCACCAGTGGACAACGTTTTGTCGGTTTGTCCTGTCCACCAGTGGACAACGTTTTTTTAGTTTGTTCTGTCCACCAGTGGACAACGTTTTGTTAGTTTGTTCTGTCCACCAGTGGACAACGTTTTGTCGGTTTGTCCTGTCCACCAGTGGACAACGTTTTTTTTAGGTTGTGCTGTCCACCAGTGGACAACGTTTTGTCGGTTTGTCCTGTCCACCAGTCGACAACGTTTTTTCAGTTTGTCCTGTCCACCAGTGGACAACGTTTTGTCGGTTTGTGTTGTCCACCAGTGGACAACGTTTTGTCGGCTTGTCCTGTTCACCAGTGGACAACGTTTTGTCGGTTTGTCCTGTCCACCAGTGGACAACGTTTTTTTAGTTTGTCCTGTCCACCAGTGGACAACGTTTTGTCGGTTTGTCCTGTCCACCAGTGGACAACGTTTTGTCGGTTTGTCCTGTCCACCAGTGGACAACGTTTTTTTTAGTTTGTCCTGTCCACCAGTGGACAACGTTTTGTCGGTTTGTCCTGTCCACCAGTGGACAACGTTTTTTTAGTTTGTTCTGTCCACCAGTGGACAACGTTTTGTCGGTTTGTCCTGTCCACCAGTGGACAACGTTTTTTTAGGTTGTGCTGTCCACCAGTGGACAACGTTTTGTCGGTTTGTCCTGTCCACCAGTCGACAACGTTTTTTCAGTTTGTCCTGTCCACCAGTGGACAACGTTTTGTCGGTTTGTGTTGTCCACCAGTGGACAACGTTTTGTCGGTTTGTCCTGTCCACCAGTGGACAACGTTTTGTCGGCTTGTCCTGTTCACCAGTGGACAACGTTTTGTCGGTTTGTCCTGTCCACCAGTGGACAACGTTTTTTTAGTTTGTCCTGTCCACCAGTGGACAACGTTTTGTCGGTTTGTCCTGTCCACCAGTGGACAACGTTTTGTCGGTTTGTTCTGTCCACCAGTGGACAACGTTTTTTTTAGTTTGTCCTGTCCACCAGTGGACAACGTTTTGTCGGTTTGTCCTGTCCACCAGTGGACAACGTTTTTTTAGTTTGTTCTGTCCACCAGTGGACAACGTTTTGTCGGTTTGTCCTGTCCACCAGTGGACAACGTTTTTTTAGGTTGTGCTGTCCACCAGTGGACAACGTTTTGTCGGTTTGTCCTGTCCACCAGTCGACAACGTTTTTTCAGTTTGTCCTGTCCACCAGTGGACAACGTTTTGTCGGTTTGTGTTGTCCACCAGTGGACAACGTTTTGTCGGTTTGTCCTGTCCACCAGTGGACAACGTTTTTTTAGTTTGTCCTGTCCACCAGTGGACAACGTTTTGTCGGTTTGTCCTGTCCATCAGTGGACACCGTTTGTTTGGTTTGTCCGGTCCACCAGTGGACAACGTTTTTTTAGTTTGTCCTGTCCACCAGTGGACAACGTTTTGTTGGTTTGTCCTGCCACCAGGGGACAACGTTTTGTCGGTTTGTCCGGTCCACCAGTGGACAACGTTTTGTCGGTTTGTCCTGTCCACCAGTGGACAACGTTTTGTCGGTTTGTCCGGTCCACCAGTGGACAACGTTTTGTCGGTTTGTCCTGTCCACCAGTGGACAACGTTTTGTCGGTTTGTCCTGTCCACCAGTGGACAACGTTTTGTCGGTTTGTCCTGTTCACCAGTGGACAACGTTTTGTCGGTTTGTCCTGTCCACCAGTGGACAACGTTTTTTTAGTTTGTCCTGTCCACCAGTGGACACCGTTTTGTCGGTTTGTCCTGTCCACCAGTGGACAACGTTTTGTCGGTTTGTCCTGTCCACCAGTGGACAACGTTTTTTTAGTTTGTCCTGTCCACCAGTGGACAACGTTTTGTCGGTTTGTCCTGTCCACCAGTGGACAACGTTTTGTCGGTTTGTCCTGTCCACCAGTGGACAACGTTTTGTCGGTTTGTCCTGTCCACCAGTGGACAACGTTTTTTTAGTTTGTTCTGTCCACCAGTGGACAACGTTTTGTCGGTTTGTCCTGTCCACCAGTCGACAACGTTTTTTCAGTTTGTCCTGTCCACCAGTGGACAACGTTTTGTCGGTTTGTGTTGTCCACCAGTGGACAACGTTTTGTCGGTTTGTCCTGTCCACCAGTGGACAACGTTTTTTTAGTTTGTCCTGTCCACCAGTGGACAACGTTTTGTCGGTTTGTCCTGTCCATCAGTGGACACCGTTTGTTCGGTTTGTCCGGTCCACCAGTGGACAACGTTTTTTTAGTTTGTCCTGTCCACCAGTGGACAACGTTTTGTTGGTTTGTCCTGTCCACCAGTGGACAACGTTTTGTCGGTTTATCCGGTCCACCAGTGGACAACGTTTTGTCGGTTTGTCCTGTCCACCAGTGGACAACGTTTTGTCGGTTTGTCCGGTCCACCAGTGGACAACGTTTTGTCGGTTTGTCCTGTCCACCAGTGGACAACGTTTTGTCGGTTTGTCCTGTCCACCAGTGGACAACGTTTTGTCGGTTTGTCCTGTTCACCAGTGGACAACGTTTTGTCGGTTTGTCCTGTCCACCAGTGGACAACGTTTTTTTAGTTTGTCCTGTCCACCAGTGGACAACGTTTTGTCGGTTTGTCCTGTCCATCAGTGGACACCGTTTGTTTGGTTTGTCCGGTCCACCAGTGGACAACGTTTTTTTAGTTTGTCCTGTCCACCAGTGGACAACGTCTTGTTGGTTTGTCCTGCCACCAGGGGACAACGTTTTGTCGGTTTGTCCGGTCCACCAGTGGACAACGTTTTGTCGGTTTGTCCTGTCCACCAGTGGACAACGTTTTGTCGGTTTGTCCGGTCCACCAGTGGACAACGTTTTGTCGGTTTGTCCTGTCCACCAGTGGACAACGTTTTGTCGGTTTGTCCTGTCCACCAGTGGACAACGTTTTGTCGGTTTGTCCTGTTCACCAGTGGACAACGTTTTGTCGGTTTGTCCTGTCCACCAGTGGACAACGTTTTTTTAGTTTGTCCTGTCCACCAGTGGACAACGTTTTGTCGGTTTGTCCTGTCCACCAGTGGACAACGTTTTGTCGGTTTGTCCTGTCCACCAGTGGACAACGTTTTTTTAGTTTGTCCTGTCCACCAGTGGACAACGTTTTGTCGGTTTGTCCTGTCCACCAGTGGACAACGTTTTGTCGGTTTGTCCTGTCCACCAGTGGACAACGTTTTGTCGGTTTGTCCTGTCCACCAGTGGACAACGTTTTTTTAGTTTGTTCTGTCCACCAGTGGACAACGTTTTGTCGGTTTGTCCTGTCCACCAGTCGACAACGTTTTTTCAGTTTGTCCTGTCCACCAGTGGACAACGTTTTGTCGGTTTGTGTTGTCCACCAGTGGACAACGTTTTGTCGGTTTGTCCTGTCCACCAGTGGACAACGTTTTTTTAGTTTGTCCTGTCCACCAGTGGACAACGTTTTGTCGGTTTGTCCTGTCCATCAGTGGACACCGTTTGTTCGGTTTGTCCGGTCCACCAGTGGACAACGTTTTTTTAGTTTGTCCTGTCCACCAGTGGACAACGTTTTGTTGGTTTGTCCTGTCCACCAGTGGACAACGTTTTGTCGGTTTATCCGGTCCACCAGTGGACAACGTTTTGTCGGTTTGTCCTGTCCACCAGTGGACAACGTTTTGTCGGTTTGTCCGGTCCACCAGTGGACAACGTTTTGTCGGTTTGTCCTGTCCACCAGTGGACAACGTTTTGTCGGTTTGTCCTGTCCACCAGTGGACAACGTTTTGTCGGTTTGTCCTGTTCACCAGTGGACAACGTTTTGTCGGTTTGTCCTGTCCACCAGTGGACAACGTTTTTTTAGTTTGTCCTGTCCACCAGTGGACAACGTTTTGTCGGTTTGTCCTGTCCACCAGTGGACAACGTTTTGTCGGTTTGTCCTGTCCACCAGTGGACAACGTTTTTTTAGTTTGTCCTGTCCACCAGTGGACAACGTTTTGTCGGTTTGTCCTGTCCATCAGTGGACACCGTTTGTTCGGTTTGTCCGGTCCACCAGTGGACAACGTTTTTTTAGTTTGTCCTGTCCACCAGTGGACAACGTTTTGTTGGTTTGTCCTGTCCACCAGTGGACAACGTTTTGTCGGTTTATCCGGTCCACCAGTGGACAACGTTTTGTCGGTTTGTCCTGTCCACCAGTGGACAACGTTTTGTCGGTTTGTCCGGTCCACCAGTGGACAACGTTTTGTCGGTTTGTCCTGTCCACCAGTGGACAACGTTTTGTCGGTTTGTCCTGTCCACCAGTGGACAACGTTTTGTCGGTTTGTCCTGTTCACCAGTGGACAACGTTTTGTCGGTTTGTCCTGTCCACCAGTGGACAACGTTTTTTTAGTTTGTCCTGTCCACCAGTGGACAACGTTTTGTCGGTTTGTCCTGTCCACCAGTGGACAACGTTTTGTCGGTTTGTCCTGTCCACCAGTGGACAACGTTTTTTTAGGTTGTGCTGTCCACCAGTGGACAACGTTTTGTCGGTTTGTCCTGTCCACCAGTCGACAACGTTTTTTCAGTTTGTCCTGTCCACCAGTGGACAACGTTTTGTCGGTTTGTGTTGTCCACCAGTGGACAACGTTTTGTCGGTTTGTCCTGTCCACCAGTGGACAACGTTTTGTCGGCTTGTCCTGTTCACCAGTGGACAACGTTTTGTCGGTTTGTCCTGTCCACCAGTGGACAACGTTTTTTTAGTTTGTCCTGTCCACCAGTGGACAACGTTTTGTCGGTTTGTCCTGTCCACCAGTGGACAACGTTTTGTCGGTTTGTTCTGTCCACCAGTGGACAACGTTTTTTTTAGTTTGTCCTGTCCACCAGTGGACAACGTTTTGTCGGTTTGTCCTGTCCACCAGTGGACAACGTTTTTTTAGTTTGTTCTGTCCACCAGTGGACAACGTTTTGTCGGTTTGTCCTGTCCACCAGTGGACAACGTTTTTTTAGGTTGTGCTGTCCACCAGTGGACAACGTTTTGTCGGTTTGTCCTGTCCACCAGTCGACAACGTTTTTTCAGTTTGTCCTGTCCACCAGTGGACAACGTTTTGTCGGTTTGTGTTGTCCACCAGTGGACAACGTTTTGTCGGTTTGTCCTGTCCACCAGTGGACAACGTTTTTTTAGTTTGTCCTGTCCACCAGTGGACAACGTTTTGTCGGTTTGTCCTGTCCATCAGTGGACACCGTTTGTTTGGTTTGTCCGGTCCACCAGTGGACAACGTTTTTTTAGTTTGTCCTGTCCACCAGTGGACAACGTTTTGTTGGTTTGTCCTGCCACCAGGGGACAACGTTTTGTCGGTTTGTCCGGTCCACCAGTGGACAACGTTTTGTCGGTTTGTCCTGTCCACCAGTGGACAACGTTTTGTCGGTTTGTCCGGTCCACCAGTGGACAACGTTTTGTCGGTTTGTCCTGTCCACCAGTGGACAACGTTTTGTCGGTTTGTCCTGTCCACCAGTGGACAACGTTTTGTCGGTTTGTCCTGTTCACCAGTGGACAACGTTTTGTCGGTTTGTCCTGTCCACCAGTGGACAACGTTTTTTTAGTTTGTCCTGTCCACCAGTGGACACCGTTTTGTCGGTTTGTCCTGTCCACCAGTGGACAACGTTTTGTCGGTTTGTCCTGTCCACCAGTGGACAACGTTTTTTTAGTTTGTCCTGTCCACCAGTGGACAACGTTTTGTCGGTTTGTCCTGTCCACCAGTGGACAACGTTTTGTCGGTTTGTCCTGTCCACCAGTGGACAACGTTTTGTCGGTTTGTCCTGTCCACCAGTGGACAACGTTTTTTTAGTTTGTTCTGTCCACCAGTGGACAACGTTTTGTCGGTTTGTCCTGTCCACCAGTCGACAACGTTTTTTCAGTTTGTCCTGTCCACCAGTGGACAACGTTTTGTCGGTTTGTGTTGTCCACCAGTGGACAACGTTTTGTCGGTTTGTCCTGTCCACCAGTGGACAACGTTTTTTTAGTTTGTCCTGTCCACCAGTGGACAACGTTTTGTCGGTTTGTCCTGTCCATCAGTGGACACCGTTTGTTCGGTTTGTCCGGTCCACCAGTGGACAACGTTTTTTTAGTTTGTCCTGTCCACCAGTGGACAACGTTTTGTTGGTTTGTCCTGTCCACCAGTGGACAACGTTTTGTCGGTTTATCCGGTCCACCAGTGGACAACGTTTTGTCGGTTTGTCCTGTCCACCAGTGGACAACGTTTTGTCGGTTTGTCCGGTCCACCAGTGGACAACGTTTTGTCGGTTTGTCCTGTCCACCAGTGGACAACGTTTTGTCGGTTTGTCCTGTCCACCAGTGGACAACGTTTTGTCGGTTTGTCCTGTTCACCAGTGGACAACGTTTTGTCGGTTTGTCCTGTCCACCAGTGGACAACGTTTTTTTAGTTTGTCCTGTCCACCAGTGGACAACGTTTTGTCGGTTTGTCCTGTCCATCAGTGGACACCGTTTGTTTGGTTTGTCCGGTCCACCAGTGGACAACGTTTTTTTAGTTTGTCCTGTCCACCAGTGGACAACGTCTTGTTGGTTTGTCCTGCCACCAGGGGACAACGTTTTGTCGGTTTGTCCGGTCCACCAGTGGACAACATTTTGTCGGTTTGTCCTGTCCACCAGTGGACAACGTTTTGTCGGTTTGTCCGGTCCACCAGTGGACAACGTTTTGTCGGTTTGTCCTGTCCACCAGTGGACAACGTTTTGTCGGTTTGTCCTGTCCACCAGTGGACAACGTTTTGTCGGTTTGTCCTGTTCACCAGTGGACAACGTTTTGTCGGTTTGTCCTGTCCACCAGTGGACAACGTTTTTTTAGTTTGTCCTGTCCACCAGTGGACAACGTTTTGTCGGTTTGTCCTGTCCACCAGTGGACAACGTTTTGTCGGTTTGTCCTGTCCACCAGTGGACAACGTTTTTTTAGTTTGTCCTGTCCACCAGTGGACAACGTTTTGTCGGTTTGTCCTGTCCACCAGTGGACAACGTTTTGTCGGTTTGTCCTGTCCACCAGTGGACAACGTTTTGTCGGTTTGTCCTGTCCACCAGTGGACAACGTTTTTTTAGTTTGTTCTGTCCACCAGTGGACAACGTTTTGTCGGTTTGTCCTGTCCACCAGTCGACAACGTTTTTTCAGTTTGTCCTGTCCACCAGTGGACAACGTTTTGTCGGTTTGTGTTGTCCACCAGTGGACAACGTTTTGTCGGTTTGTCCTGTCCACCAGTGGACAACGTTTTTTTAGTTTGTCCTGTCCACCAGTGGACAACGTTTTGTCGGTTTGTCCTGTCCATCAGTGGACACCGTTTGTTCGGTTTGTCCGGTCCACCAGTGGACAACGTTTTTTTAGTTTGTCCTGTCCACCAGTGGACAACGTTTTGTTGGTTTGTCCTGTCCACCAGTGGACAACGTTTTGTCGGTTTATCCGGTCCACCAGTGGACAACGTTTTGTCGGTTTGTCCTGTCCACCAGTGGACAACGTTTTGTCGGTTTGTCCGGTCCACCAGTGGACAACGTTTTGTCGGTTTGTCCTGTCCACCAGTGGACAACGTTTTGTCGGTTTGTCCTGTCCACCAGTGGACAACGTTTTGTCGGTTTGTCCTGTCCACCAGTGGACAACGTTTTGTCGGTTTGTCCTGTTCACCAGTGGACAACGTTTTGTCGGTTTGTCCTGTCCACCAGTGGACAACGTTTTTTTAGTTTGTCCTGTCCACCAGTGGACAACGTTTTGTCGGTTTGTCCTGTCCACCAGTGGACAACGTTTTTTTAGTTTGTCCTGTCCACCAGTGGACAACGTTTTGTCGGTTTGTCCTGTCCATCAGTGGACACCGTTTGTTCGGTTTGTCCGGTCCACCAGTGGACAACGTTTTTTTAGTTTGTCCTGTCCACCAGTGGACAACGTTTTGTTGGTTTGTCCTGTCCACCAGTGGACAACGTTTTGTCGGTTTATCCGGTCCACCAGTGGACAACGTTTTGTCGGTTTGTCCTGTCCACCAGTGGACAACGTTTTGTCGGTTTGTCCGGTCCACCAGTGGACAACGTTTTGTCGGTTTGTCCTGTCCACCAGTGGACAACGTTTTGTCGGTTTGTCCTGTCCACCAGTGGACAACGTTTTGTCGGTTTGTCCTGTTCACCAGTGGACAACGTTTTGTCGGTTTGTCCTGTCCACCAGTGGACAACGTTTTTTTAGTTTGTCCTGTCCACCAGTGGACAACGTTTTGTCGGTTTGTCCTGTCCACCAGTGGACAACGTTTTGTCGGTTTGTCCTGTCCACCAGTGGACAACGTTTTTTTAGTTTGTCCTGTCCACCAGTGGACAACGTTTTGTCGGTTTGTCCTGTCCACCAGTGGACAACGTTTTGTCGGTTTGTCCTGTCCACCAGTGGACAACGTTTTTTTAGTTTGTTCTGTCCACCAGTGGACAACGTTTTGTCGGTTTGTCCTGTCCACCAGTGGACAACGTTTTTTTAGTTTGTCCTGTCCACCAGTGGACAACGTTTTGTCGGTTTGTCCTGTCCACCAGTGGACAACGTTTTGTCGGTTTGTCCTGTCCACCAGTGGACAACGTTTTGTCGGTTTGTCCTGTCCACCAGTGGACAACGTTTTTTTAGTTTGTTCTGTCCACCAGTGGACAACGTTTTGTCGGTTTGTCCTGTCCACCAGTCGACAACGTTTTTTCAGTTTGTCCTGTCCACCAGTGGACAACGTTTTGTCGGTTTGTCCTGTCCATCAGTGGACACCGTTTGTTCGGTTTGTCCGGTCCACCAGTGGACAACGTTTTTTTAGTTTGTCCTGTCCACCAGTGGACAACGTTTTGTTGGTTTGTCCTGTCCACCAGTGGACAACGTTTTGTCGGTTTATCCGGTCCACCAGTGGACAACGTTTTGTCGGTTTGTCCTGTCCACCAGTGGACAACGTTTTGTCGGTTTGTCCGGTCCACCAGTGGACAACGTTTTGTCGGTTTGTCCTGTCCACCAGTGGACAACGTTTTGTCGGTTTGTCCTGTCCACCAGTGGACAACGTTTTGTCGGTTTGTCCTGTTCACCAGTGGACAACGTTTTGTCGGTTTGTCCTGTCCACCAGTGGACAACGTTTTTTTAGTTTGTCCTGTCCACCAGTGGACAACGTTTTGTCGGTTTGTCCTGTCCACCAGTGGACAACGTTTTGTCGGTTTGTCCTGTCCACCAGTGGACAACGTTTTTTTAGTTTGTCCTGTCCACCAGTGGACAACGTTTTGTCGGTTTGTCCTGTCCACCAGTCGACAACGTTTTTTCAGTTTGTCCTGTCCACCAGTGGACAACGTTTTGTCGGTTTGTGTTGTCCACCAGTGGACAACGTTTTGTCGGTTTATCCGGTCCACCAGTGGACAACGTTTTGTCGGTTTGTCCTGTCCACCAGTGGACAACGTTTTGTCGGTTTGTCCGGTCCACCAGTGGACAACGTTTTGTCGGTTTGTCCTGTCCACCAGTGGACAACGTTTTGTCGGTTTGTCCTGTCCACCAGTGGACAACGTTTTGTCGGTTTGTCCTGTTCACCAGTGGACAACGTTTTGTCGGTTTGTCCTGTCCACCAGTGGACAACGTTTTTTTAGTTTGTCCTGTCCACCAGTGGACAACGTTTTGTCGGTTTGTCCTGTCCACCAGTGGACAACGTTTTGTCGGTTTGTCCTGTCCACCAGTGGACAACGTTTTTTTAGTTTGTCCTGTCCACCAGTGGACAACGTTTTGTCGGTTTGTCCTGTCCACCAGTGGACAACGTTTTGTCGGTTTGTCCTGTCCACCAGTGGACAACGTTTTTTTAGTTTGTTCTGTCCACCAGTGGACAACGTTTTGTCGGTTTGTCCTGTCCACCAGTGGACAACGTTTTTTTAGTTTGTCCTGTCCACTAGTGGACAACGTTTTGTCGGTTTGTCCTGTCCACCAGTGGACAACGTTTTGTCGGTTTGTCCTGTCCACCAGTGGACAACGTTTTGTCGGTTTGTCCTGTCCACCAGTGGACAACGTTTTTTTAGTTTGTCCTGTCCACCAGTGGACAACGTTTTGTCGGTTTGTCCTGTCCACCAGTCGACAACGTTTTTTCAGTTTGTCCTGTCCACCAGTGGACAACGTTTTGTCGGTTTGTGTTGTCCACCAGTGGACAACGTTTTGTCGGTTTGTCCTGTCCACCAGTGGACAACGTTTTTTTAGTTTGTCCTGTCCACCAGTGGACAACGTTTTGTCGGTTTGTCCTGTCCATCAGTGGACACCGTTTGTTCGGTTTGTCCGGTCCACCAGTGGACACCGTTTGTTCGGTTTGTCCTGTCCATCAGTGGACACCGTTTGTTCGGTTTGTCCGGTCCACCAGTGGACAACGTTTTTTTAGTTTGTCCTGTCCACCAGTGGACAACGTTTTGTTGGTTTGTCCTGTCCACCAGTGGACAACGTTTTGTCGGTTTATCCGGTCCACCAGTGGACAACGTTTTGTCGGTTTGTCCTGTCCACCAGTGGACAACGTTTTGTCGGTTTGTCCGGTCCACCAGTGGACAACGTTTTGTCGGTTTGTCCTGTCCACCAGTGGACAACGTTTTGTCGGTTTGTCCTGTCCACCAGTGGACAACGTTTTGTCGGTTTGTCCTGTTCACCAGTGGACAACGTTTTGTCGGTTTGTCCTGTCCACCAGTGGACAACGTTTTTTTAGTTTGTCCTGTCCACCAGTGGACAACGTTTTGTCGGTTTGTCCTGTCCACCAGTGGACAACGTTTTGTCGGTTTGTCCTGTCCACCAGTGGACAACGTTTTTTTAGTTTGTCCTGTCCACCAGTGGACAACGTTTTGTCGGTTTGTCCTGTCCACCAGTCGACAACGTTTTTTCAGTTTGTCCTGTCCACCAGTGGACAACGTTTTGTCGGTTTGTGTTGTCCACCAGTGGACAACGTTTTGTCGGTTTATCCGGTCCACCAGTGGACAACGTTTTGTCGGTTTGTCCTGTCCACCAGTGGACAACGTTTTGTCGGTTTGTCCGGTCCACCAGTGGACAACGTTTTGTCGGTTTGTCCTGTCCACCAGTGGACAACGTTTTGTCGGTTTGTCCTGTCCACCAGTGGACAACGTTTTGTCGGTTTGTCCTGTTCACCAGTGGACAACGTTTTGTCGGTTTGTCCTGTCCACCAGTGGACAACGTTTTTTTAGTTTGTCCTGTCCACCAGTGGACAACGTTTTGTCGGTTTGTCCTGTCCACCAGTGGACAACGTTTTGTCGGTTTGTCCTGTCCACCAGTGGACAACGTTTTGTCGGTTTGTCCTGTCCACCAGTGGACAACGTTTTTTTAGTTTGTCCTGTCCACCAGTGGACAACGTTTTGTCGGTTTGTCCTGTCCACCAGTGGACAACGTTTTGTCGGTTTGTCCTGTCCACCAGTGGACAACGTTTTTTTAGTTTGTTCTGTCCACCAGTGGACAACGTTTTGTCGGTTTGTCCTGTCCACCAGTGGACAACGTTTTTTTAGTTTGTCCTGTCCACTAGTGGACAACGTTTTGTCGGTTTGTCCTGTCCACCAGTGGACAACGTTTTGTCGGTTTGTCCTGTCCACCAGTGGACAACGTTTTGTCGGTTTGTCCTGTCCACCAGTGGACAACGTTTTTTTAGTTTGTCCTGTCCACCAGTGGACAACGTTTTGTCGGTTTGTCCTGTCCACCAGTCGACAACGTTTTTTCAGTTTGTCCTGTCCACCAGTGGACAACGTTTTGTCGGTTTGTGTTGTCCACCAGTGGACAACGTTTTGTCGGTTTGTCCTGTCCACCAGTGGACAACGTTTTTTTAGTTTGTCCTGTCCACCAGTGGACAACGTTTTGTCGGTTTGTCCTGTCCATCAGTGGACACCGTTTGTTCGGTTTGTCCGGTCCACCAGTGGACAACGTTTTTTTAGTTTGTCCTGTCCACCAGTGGACAACGTTTTGTTGGTTTGTCCTGTCCACCAGTGGACAACGTTTTGTCGGTTTATCCGGTCCACCAGTGAACAACGTTTTGTCGGTTTGTCCTGTCCACCAGTGGACAACGTTTTGTCGGTTTGTCCGGTCCACCAGTGGACAACGTTTTGTCGGTTTGTCCTGTCCACCAGTGGACAACGTTTTGTCGGTTTGTCCTGTTCACCAGTGGACAACGTTTTGTCGGTTTGTCCTGTCCACCAGTGGACAACGTTTTTTTAGTTTGTCCTGTCCACCAGTGGACAACGTTTTGTCGGTTTGTCCTGTCCATCAGTGGACACCGTTTGTTCGGTTTGTCCGGTCCACCAGTGGACAGTGGACAACGTTTTTTTAGTTTGTCCTGTCCACCAGTGGACAACGTTTTGTCGGTTTGTCCTGTCCATCAGTGGACACCGTTTGTTCGGTTTGTCCGGTCCACCAGTGGACAACGTTTTTTTAGTTTGTCCTGTCCACCAGTGGACAACGTTTTGTTGGTTTGTCCTGTCCACCAGTGGACAACGTTTTGTCGGTTTATCCGGTCCACCAGTGAACAACGTTTTGTCGGTTTGTCCTGTCCACCAGTGGACAACGTTTTGTCGGTTTGTCCGGTCCACCAGTGGACAACGTTTTGTCGGTTTGTCCTGTCCACCAGTGGACAACGTTTTGTCGGTTTGTCCTGTCCACCAGTGGACAACGTTTTGTCGGTTTGTCCTGTTCACCAGTGGACAACGTTTTGTCGGTTTGTCCTGTCCACCAGTGGACAACGTTTTTTTAGTTTGTCCTGTCCACCAGTGGACAACGTTTTGTCGGTTTGTCCTGTCCACCAGTGGACAACGTTTTGTCGGTTTGTCCTGTCCACCAGTGGACAACGTTTTTATAGTTTGTCCTGTCCACCAGTGGACAACGTTTTGTCGGTTTGTCCTGTCCACCAGTGGACAACGTTTTGTCGGTTTGTCCTGTCCACCAGTGGACAACGTTTTTTTAGTTTGTCCTGTCCACCAGTGGACAACGTTTTGTCGGTTTGTCCTGTCCACCAGTGGACAACGTTTTGTCGGTTTGTCCTGTCCACCAGTGGACAACGTTTTGTCGGTTTGTCCTGTCCACCAGTGGACAACGTTTTTTTAGTTTGTTCTGTCCACCAGTGGACAATGTTTTGTCGGTTTGTCCTGTCCACCAGTCGACAACGTTTTTTCAGTTTGTCCTGTCCACCAGTGGACAACGTTTTGTCGGTTTGTCCTGTCCACCAGTGGACAACGTTTTGTCGGTTTGTCCTGTCCACCAGTGGACAACGTTTTTTTAGTTTGTCCTGTCCACCAGTGGACAACGTTTTGTCGGTTTGTCCTGTCCATCAGTGGACACCGTTTGTTCGGTTTGTCCGGTCCACCAGTGGACAACGTTTTTTTAGTTTGTCCTGTCCACCAGTGGACAACGTTTTGTTGGTTTGTCCTGTCCACCAGTGGACAACGTTTTGTCGGTTTGTCCGGTCCACCAGTGGACAACGTTTTGTCGGTTTGTCCTGTCCACCAGTGGACAACGTTTTGTCGGTTTGACCGGTCCACCAGTGGACAACGTTTTGTCGGTTTGTCCTGTCCACCAGTGGACAACGTTTTGTCGGTTTGTCCTGTCCACCAGTGGACAACGTTTTGTCGGTTTGTCCTGTCCACCAGTGGACAACGTTTTGACAATTTGTCCGGTCCACCAGTGGACAACGTTTTGTCGGTTTGTCCGGTCCACCAGTGGACACCGTTTGTTCGGTTTGTCCTCTCCACCAGTGGACAACGTTTTGTCGGTTTGCCCTGTCCACCAGTGGACAACGTTTTGTCGGTTTATCCTGTCCACCAGTGGAAAACGTTTTGTCGGTTTGTCCTGTCCACCAGTGGACAACGTTTTGACAATTTGTCCGGTCCACCAGTGGACAACGTTTTGTCGGTTTGTCCGGTCCACCAGTGGACACCGTTTGTTCGGTTTGTCCTCTCCACCAGTGGACAACGTTTTGCCGGTTTGTGTTGTCCACCAGTGGACAACGTTTTGTCGGTTTGTCCTGTCCACCAGTGGACAACGTTTTGTCGGTTGTCCTGTCCACCAGTGCACAACGTTTTGACGGTTTGTCCTGTTCACCAGTGGACAACGTTTTGTCGGTTTAATCTGTCCACCAGTGGACAACGTTTTGTCGGTTTATCCTGTCCACCAGTGGAAAACGTTTTGTCGGTTTGTCCTGTCCACCAGTGGACAACGTTTTGTCGGTTTGTCCTGTCCACCAGTGGACAACGTTTTTTTAGTTTGTCCTGTCCACCAGTGGACAACGTTTTGTCGGTTTGTCCTGTCCACCAGTGGACAACGTTTTGACAATTTGTCCGGTCCACCAGTGGACAACGTTTTGTCGGTTTGTCCTGTCCACCAGTGGACAACGTTTTGTCGGTTTGTCCTGTCCACCAGTGGACAACGTTTTGTCGGTTTGTCCTGTCCACCAGTGGACAACGTTTTGTCGGTTTGTCCTGTCCACCAGTGGACAACGTTTTGTCGGTTTGTCCTGTCCACCAGTGGACAACGTTTTTTTAGTTTGTCCTGTCCACGAGTGGACAACGTTTTGTCGGTTTGTCCTGTCCACCAGTGGACAACGTTTTGTCGGTTTGTCCTGTCCACCAGTGGACAACGTTTTGTCGGTTTGTCCTGTCCACCAGTGGACAACGTTTTTTTAGTTTGTTCTGTCCACCAGTGGACAACGTTTTGTCGGTTTGTCCTGTCCACCAGTGGACAACGTTTTGTCGGTTTGTCCTGTCCACCAGTGGACAACGTTTTGACAATTTGTCCGGTCCACCAGTGGACAACGTTTTGTCGGTTTGTCCTGTCCACCAGTGGACAACGTTTTGTCGGTTTGTCCGGTCCACCAGTGGACACCGTTTGTTCGGTTTGTCCTCTCCACCAGTGGACAACGTTTTGCCGGTTTGTGTTGTCCACCAGTGGACAACGTTTTGTCGGTTTGTCCTGTCCACCAGTGGACAACGTTTTGTCGGTTGTCCTGTCCACCAGTGCACAACGTTTTGACGGTTTGTCCTGTTCACCAGTGGACAACGTTTTGTCGGTTTGCCCTGTCCACCAGTGGACAACGTTTTGTCGGTTTAATCTGTCCACCAGTGGACAACGTTTTGTCGGTTTATCCTGTCCACCAGTGGAAAACGTTTTGTCGGTTTGTCCTGTCCACCAGTGGACAACGTTTTGTCGGTTTGTCCTGTCCACCAGTGGACAACGTTTTTTTAGTTTGTCCTGTCCACCAGTGGACAACGTTTTGTCGGTTTGTCCTGTCCATCAGTGGACACCGTTTGTTCGGTTTGTCCTGTCCACAAGTGGACAACGTTTTTTTTAGTTTGTCCTGTCCACCAGTGGACAACGTTTTGTCGGTTTGTCCTGTCCACCAGTGGACAACGTTTTGACAATTTGTCCGGTCCACCAGTGGACAACGTTTTGTCGGTTTGTCCTGTCCACCAGTGGACAACGTTTTGTCGGTTTGTCCTGTCCACCAGTGGACAACGTTTTGTCGGTTTGTCCTGTCCACCAGTGGACAACGTTTTTTTAGTTTGTCCTGTCCACGAGTGGACAACGTTTTGTCGGTTTGTCCTGTCCACCAGTGGACAACGTTTTGTCGGTTTGTCCTGTCCACCAGTGGACAACGTTTTGTCGGTTTGTCCTGTCCACCAGTGGACAACGTTTTTTTAGTTTGTTCTGTCCACCAGTGGACAACGTTTTGTCGGTTTGTCCTGTCCACCAGTGGACAACGTTTTGTCGGTTTGTCCTGTCCACCAGTGGACAACGTTTTGACAATTTGTCCGGTCCACCAGTGGACAACGTTTTGTCGGTTTGTCCTGTCCACCAGTGGACAACGTTTTGTCGGTTTGTCCGGTCCACAAGTGGACACCGTTTGTTCGGTTTGTCCTCTCCACCAGTGGACAACGTTTTGCCGGTTTGTGTTGTCCACCAGTGGACAACGTTTTGTCGGTTTGTCCTGTCCACCAGTGGACAACGTTTTGTCGGTTGTCCTGTCCACCAGTGCACAACGTTTTGACGGTTTGTCCTGTTCACCAGTGGACAACGTTTTGTCGGTTTGCCCTGTCCACCAGTGGACAACGTTTTGTCGGTTTAATCTGTCCACCAGTGGACAACGTTTTGTCGGTTTATCCTGTCCACCAGTGGAAAACGTTTTGTCGGTTTGTCCTGTCCACCAGTGGACAACGTTTTGTCGGTTTGTCCTGTCCACCAGTGGACAACGTTTTTTTAGTTTGTCCTGTCCACCAGTGGACAACGTTTTGTCGGTTTGTCCTGTCCATCAGTGGACACCGTTTGTTCGGTTTGTCCTGTCCACAAGTGGACAACGTTTTTTTTAGTTTGTCCTGTCCACCAGTGGACAACGTTTTGTCGGTTTGTCCTGTCCACCAGTGGACAACGTTTTGACAATTTGTCCGGTCCACCAGTGGACAACGTTTTGTCGGTTTGTCCTGTCCACCAGTGGACAACGTTTTGTCGGTTTGTCCTGTCCACCAGTGGACAACGTTTTGTCGGTTTGTCCGGTCCACCAGTGGACACCGTTTGTTTGGTTTGTCCTCTCCACCAGTGGACAACGTTTTGCCGGTTTGTGTTGTCCACCAGTGGACAACGTTTTGTCGGTTTGTCCTGTCCACCAGTGGACAACGTTTTGTCGGTTGTCCTGTCCACCAGTGGACAACGTTTTGTCGGTTTGTCCTGTCCATCAGTGGACACCGTTTGTTCGGTTTGTCCGGTCCACCAGTGGACAACGTTTTTTTAGTTTGTCCTGTCCACCAGTGGACAACGTTTTGTTGGTTTGTCCTGTCCACCAGTGGACAACGTTTTGTCGGTTTGTCCGGTCCACCAGTGGACAACGTTTTGTCGGTTTGTCCTGTCCACCAGTGGACAACGTTTTGTCGGTTTGACCGGTCCACCAGTGGACAACGTTTTGTCGGTTTGTCCTGTCCACCAGTGGACAACGTTTTGTCGGTTTGTCCTGTCCACCAGTGGACAACGTTTTTTTAGTTTGTCCTGTCCACCAGTGGACAACGTTTTGTCGGTTTGTCCTGTCCACCAGTGGACAACGTTTTGTCGGTTTGTCCTGTCCACCAGTGGACAACGTTTTTTTAGTTTGTCCTGTCCACGAGTGGACAACGTTTTGTCGGTTTGTCCTGTCCACCAGTGGACAACGTTTTGTCGGTTTGTCCTGTCCACCAGTGGACAACGTTTTGTCGGTTGTCCTGTCCACCAGTGGACAACGTTTTTTTAGTTTGTTCTGTCCACCAGTGGACAACGTTTTGTCGGTTTGTCCTGTCCACCAGTGGACAACGTTTTGTCGGTTTGTCCTGTCCACCAGTGGACAACGTTTTGACAATTTGTCCGGTCCACCAGTGGACAACGTTTTGTCGGTTTGTCCTGTCCACCAGTGGACAACGTTTTGTCGGTTTGTCCGGTCCACCAGTGGACACCGTTTGTTCGGTTTGTCCTCTCCACCAGTGGACAACGTTTTGCCGGTTTGTGTTGTCCACCAGTGGACAACGTTTTGTCGGTTTGTCCTGTCCACCAGTGGACAACGTTTTGTCGGTTGTCCTGTCCACCAGTGCACAACGTTTTGACGGTTTGTCCTGTTCACCAGTGGACAACGTTTTGTCGGTTTGCCCTGTCCACCAGTGGACAACGTTTTGTCGGTTTAATCTGTCCACCAGTGGACAACGTTTTGTCGGTTTATCCTGTCCACCAGTGGAAAACGTTTTGTCGGTTTGTCCTGTCCACCAGTGGACAACGTTTTGTCGGTTTGTCCTGTCCACCAGTGGACAACGTTTTTTTAGTTTGTCCTGTCCACCAGTGGACAACGTTTTGTCGGTTTGTCCTGTCCATCAGTGGACACCGTTTGTTCGGTTTGTCCTGTCCACAAGTGGACAACGTTTTTTTTAGTTTGTCCTGTCCACCAGTGGACAACGTTTTGTCGGTTTGTCCTGTCCACCAGTGGACAACGTTTTGACAATTTGTCCGGTCCACCAGTGGACAACGTTTTGTCGGTTTGTCCTGTCCACCAGTGGACAACGTTTTGTCGGTTTGTCCTGTCCACCAGTGGACAACGTTTTGTCGGTTTGTCCGGTCCACCAGTGGACACCGTTTGTTTGGTTTGTCCTCTCCACCAGTGGACAACGTTTTGCCGGTTTGTGTTGTCCACCAGTGGACAACGTTTTGTCGGTTTGTCCTGTCCACCAGTGGACAACGTTTTGTCGGTTGTCCTGTCCACCAGTGCACAACGTTTTGACGGTTTGTCCTGTTCACCAGTGGACAACGTTTTGTCGGTTTGTCCTGTCCACCAGTGGACAACGTTTTGTCGGTTTAATCTGTCCACCAGTGGACAACGTTTTGTCGGTTTATCCTGTTCACCAGTGGACAACGTTTTGTCGGTTTGTCCTGTCCACCAGTGTACAACGTTTTGTCGGTTTGTCCTGTCCACCAGTGGACAACGTTTTTTTAGTTTGTCCTGTCCACCAGTGGACAACGTTTTGTCGGTTTGTCCTGTCCATCAGTGGACACCGTTTGTTCGGTTTGTCCTGTCCACAAGTGGACAACGTTTTTTTTAGTTTTTCCTGTCCACCAGTGGACAACGTTTTGTCGGTTTGTCCTGTCCACCAGTGGACAACGTTTTGTCGGTTTGTCCTGTCCATCAGTGGACACCGTTTGTTCAGTTTGTCCTGTTCACCAGTGGACAACGTTTTGTCGGTTTGTCCTGTTCACCAGTGGACAACGTTTTGTCGGTTTGTGTTGTCTACCAGTGGACAACGTTTTTCTAGTTTGTCCTGTCCACCAGTGGACAAGGTTTTGTCGGTTTGTCCTGTCCACCAGTGGACAACGTTTTGTCGGTTTGTGTTGTCTACCAGTGGACAACGTTTTTTTAGTTTGTCCTGTCCATCAGTGGACACCGTTTGTTTGGTTTGTCCTGTCCACCAGTGGACAACGTTTTTTTAGTTTGTCCTGTCCACCAGTGGACAACGTTTTTTTAGTTTGTTCTGTCCACCAGTGGACAACGTTTTTTTAGTTTATTCTGTCCACCAGTGGACAACGTTTTTTTAGTTTGTTCTGTCCACCAGTGGACAACGTTTTGTCGGTTTGTCCTGTCCACCAGTGGACAACGTTTTGTCGGTTTGTATTGTCCACCAGTGGACAACGTTTTGTCGGTTTGTCCTGTCCACCATTGGACAACGTTTTTTTTAGTTTGTCCTGTCCACCAGTGGACAACGTTTTGTCGGTTTGTCCTGTCCATTAGTGGACACCGTTTGTTCGGTTTGTCCTGTCCACCAGTGGACACCGTTTTGTCGGTTTGTATTGTCCACCAGTGGACAACGTTTTGTCGGTTTGTCCTGTCCACCAGTGGACAACGTTTTTTTAGTTTGTCCTGTCCACCAGTGGACAACGTTTTGTCGGTTTGTCCTGTCCATTAGTGGACACCGTTTGTTCGGTTTGTCCTGTCCACCAGTGGACACCGTTTTGTCGGTTTGTCCTGTCCACCAGTGGACAACGTTTTTTTAGTTTGTCCTGTCCACCAGTGGACAACGTTTTGTCGGTTTGTCCTGTCCACCAGTGGACAACGTTTTTTTAGTTTGTTCTGTCCACCAGTGGACAACGTTTTGTCGGTTTGTCCTGTCCACCAGTGGACAACGTTTTGTCGGTTTGTATTGTCCACCAGTGGACAACGTTTTGTCGGTTTGTCCTGTCCACCAGTGGACAACGTTTTTTTAGTTTGTCCTGTCCACCAGTGGACAACGTTTTGTCGGTTTGTCCTGTCCATCAGTGGACACCGTTTGTTCGGTTTGTCCTGTCCATTAGTGGACACCGTTTGTTCGGTTTGTCCTGTCCACCAGTGGACACCGTTTTGTCGGTTTGTCCTGTCCACCAGTGGACAACGTTTTGTCGGTTTGTGTTGTCTACCAGTGGACAACGTTTTTTTAGTTTGTCCTGTCCACCAGTGGACAACGTTTTGTCGGTTTGTCCTGTCCACCAATGGACAACGTTCTGCCGGTTTGTGTAGTCTACCAGTGGACAACGTTTTTTTAGTTTGTCCTGTCCATCAGTGGACACCGTTTGTTCGGTTTGTCCTGTCCACTAGTGGACAACGTTTTTTTAGTTTGTCCTGTCCACCAGTGAACAACGTTTTGTCGGTTTGTCCTGTCCACCAGTGGACAACGTATTTTTAGTTTGTCCTGTCCACCAGTGGACAACGTTTTGTCGGTTTGTCCTGTCCACCAGTGGACAACGTTTTTTTAGTTTGTTCTGTCCACCAGTGGACAACGTTTTGTCGGTTTGTCCTGTCCACCAGTCGACAACGTTTTTTCAGTTTGTCCTGTACACCAGTGGACAACGTTTTGTCGGTTTGTGTTGTCCACCAGTGGACAACGTTTTGTCGGTTTGTCCTGTCCACCAGTGGACAACGTTTTTTTAGTTTGTCCTGTCCACCAGTGGACAACGTTTTGTCGGTTTGTCCTGTCCATCAGTGGACACCGTTTGTTCGGTTTGTCCTGTCCATTAGTGGACACCGTTTGTTCGGTTTGTCCTGTCCACCAGTGGACAACGATTTTTTAGTTTGTCCTGTCCACCAGTAGACAACGTTTTGTCGGTTTGTCCTGTCCATTAGTGGACACCGTTTGTTCGGTTTGTCCTGTCCACCAGTGGACAACGTTTTCTCGGTTTGTCCTGTCCACCAGTGGACAACGTTTTTTTAGTTTGTCCTGTCCACCAGTGAACCACGTTTTGTCGGTTTGTCCTGTCCACCAGTGGACAACTTTTTTTTTAGTTTGTCCTGTCCACCAGTGGACAACGTTTTGTCGGTTTGTCCTGTCCACCAGTGGACAACGTTTTTTTAGTTTGTCCTGTCCACCAGTGGACAACGTTTTGTCGGTTTGTCCTGTCCATTAGTGGACACCGTTTGTTCGGTTTGTCCTGTCCACCAGTGGACACCGTTTTGTCGGTTTGTCCTGTCCACCAGTGGACAACGTTTTTTTAGTTTGTCCTGTCCACCAGTGGACAACGTTTTGTCGGTTTGTCCTGTCCACCAGTGGACAACGTTTTTTTAGTTTGTTCTGTCCACCAGTGGACAACGTTTTGTCGGTTTGTCCTGTCCACCAGTGGACAACGTTTTGTCGGTTTGTATTGTCCACCAGTGGACAACGTTTTGTCGGTTTGTCCTGTCCACCAGTGGACAACGTTTTTTTAGTTTGTCCTGTCCACCAGTGGACAACGTTTTGTCGGTTTGTCCTGTCCATCAGTGGACACCGTTTGTTCGGTTTGTCCTGTCCATTAGTGGACACCGTTTGTTCGGTTTGTCCTGTCCACCAGTGGACACCGTTTTGTCGGTTTGTCCTGTCCACCAGTGGACAACGTTTTGTCGGTTTGTGTTGTCTACCAGTGGACAACGTTTTTTTAGTTTGTCCTGTCCACCAGTGGACAACGTTTTGTCGGTTTGTCCTGTCCACCAATGGACAACGTTCTGCCGGTTTGTGTAGTCTACCAGTGGACAACGTTTTTTTAGTTTGTCCTGTCCATCAGTGGACACCGTTTGTTCGGTTTGTCCTGTCCACTAGTGGACAACGTTTTTTTAGTTTGTCCTGTCCACCAGTGAACAACGTTTTGTCGGTTTGTCCTGTCCACCAGTGGACAACGTATTTTTAGTTTGTCCTGTCCACCAGTGGACAACGTTTTGTCGGTTTGTCCTGTCCACCAGTGGACAACGTTTTTTTAGTTTGTTCTGTCCACCAGTGGACAACGTTTTGTCGGTTTGTCCTGTCCACCAGTCGACAACGTTTTTTCAGTTTGTCCTGTACACCAGTGGACAACGTTTTGTCGGTTTGTGTTGTCCACCAGTGGACAACGTTTTGTCGGTTTGTCCTGTCCACCAGTGGACAACGTTTTTTTAGTTTGTCCTGTCCACCAGTGGACAACGTTTTGTCGGTTTGTCCTGTCCATCAGTGGACACCGTTTGTTCGGTTTGTCCTGTCCATTAGTGGACACCGTTTGTTCGGTTTGTCCTGTCCACCAGTGGACAACGATTTTTTAGTTTGTCCTGTCCACCAGTAGACAACGTTTTGTCGGTTTGTCCTGTCCATTAGTGGACACCGTTTGTTCGGTTTGTCCTGTCCACCAGTGGACAACGTTTTCTCGGTTTGTCCTGTCCACCAGTGGACAACGTTTTTTTAGTTTGTCCTGTCCACCAGTGAACCACGTTTTGTCGGTTTGTCCTGTCCACCAGTGGACAACTTTTTTTTTAGTTTGTCCTGTCCACCAGTGGACAACGTTTTGTCGGTTTGTCCTGTCCATTAGTGGACACCGTTTGTTCGGTTTGTCCTGTCCACCAGTGGACAACGTTTTCTCGGTTTGTCCTGTCTACCAGTGGACAACGTTTTGTCGGTTTGTCCTGTCCACCAATGGACAACGTTCTGCCGGTTTGTGTAGTCTACCAGTGTACAACGTTTTGTCGGTTTGTCCTGTCCACCAGTGGACAACGTTTTTTTAGTTTGTCCTGTCCACCAGTGGACAACGTTTTGTCGGTTTGTCCTGTCCATTAGTGGACACCGTTTGTTCGGTTTGTCCTGTCCACCAGTGGACAACGTTTTGTCGGTTTGTGTTGTCTACCAGTGGACAACGTTTTTTTAGTTTGTCCTGTCCATCAGTGGACACCGTTTGTTCGGTTTGTGCTGTCCACCAGTGGACAACGTTTTTTCAGTTTGTCCTGTCCACCAGTGGACAACGTTTTGTCGGTTTGTCCTGTCCACCAGTCGACAACGTTTTTTCAGTTTGTCCTGTCCACCAGTGGACAACGTTTTGTCGGTTTGTGTTGTCCACCAGTGGACAACGTTTTGTCGGTTTGTCCTGTCCACCAGTGGACAACGTTTTGTCGGTTTGTCCTGTCCATTAGTGGACACCGTTTTTTCGGTTTGTCCTGTCCACCAGTGGACAACGTTTTCTCGGTTTGTCCTGTCCATCAGTGGACAACGTTTTTTTAGTTTGTCCTGTCCACCAGTGAACCACGTTTTGTCGGTTTGTCCTGTCCACCAGTGGACAACGTTTTTTTTAGTTTGTCCTGTCCACCAGTAGACAACGTTTTGTCGGTTTGTTCTGTCCAATAGTGGACACCGTTTGTTCGGTTTGTCCTGTCCACCAGTGGACAACGTTTTCTCGGTTTGTCCTGTCCACCAGTGGACAACGTTTTGTCGGTTTGTCCTGTCCACCAATGGACAACGTTCTGCCGGTTTGTGTAGTCTACCAGTGGACAACGTTTTGTCGGTTTGTCCTGTCCACCAGTGGACAACGTTTTTTTAGTTTGTCCTGTCCATCAGTGGACACCGTTTGTTCGGTTTGTGCTGTCCACCAGTGGACAACGTTTTTTTAGTTTGTCCTGTCCACCAGTGGACAACGTTTTGTCGGTTTGTCCTGTCCACCAGTCGACAACGTTTTTTCAGTTTGTCCTGTCCACCAGTGGACAACGTTTTGTCGGTTTGTGTTGTCCACCAGTGGACAACGTTTTGTCGGTTTGTCCTGTCCACCAGTGGACAACGTTTTGTCGGTTTGTGTTGTCTACCAGTGGATAACGTTTTTTTAGTTTGACCTGTCCACCAGTGGACAACGTTTTGTCGGTTTGTCCTGTCCACCAGTGGACAACGTTCTGCCGGTTTGTGTAGTCTACCAGTGGACAACGTTTTTTTAGTTTGTCCTGTCCATCAGTGGACACCGTTTGTTCGGTTTGTCCTGTCCACCAGTGGACAACGTTTTTTTAGTTTGTCCTGTCCACCAGTGGACAAGGTTTTGTCGGTTTGTCCTGTCCACCAGTGGACAACGTTTTTTTAGTTTGTCCTGTCCACCAGTGGACAACGTTTTTTTTTCAGTTTGTCCTGTCCACCAGTGGACAACGTTATTTTTTTCAGTTTGTTCTGTCCACCAGTGGACAACGTTATTTTTTTCAGTTTGTTCTGTCCACCAGTGGACAACGTTTTTTCAGTTTGTCCTGTCCATCAGTAGACAACGTTTTGACTGTTTGTCCTGTCCACCAGTGGACAACGTTTTTTTAGTTTGTCCTGTCCATCAGTGGACACCGTTTGTTCGGTTTGTCCTGTCCACCAGTGGACAACGTTTTGCCGGTTTGTGGTGTCCACCAGTGGACAACGTTTTGTCGGTTTGTCCTGTCCACCAGTGGACAACGTTTTGTCGGTTTGTCCTGTCCACCAGTGGACAACGTTTTGACGGTTTGTCCTGTTCACCAGTGGACAACGTTTTGACGGTTTGTCCTGTCCACCAGTGGACAACGTTTTTTTAGTTTGTCCTGTCCACCAGTGGACAACGTTTTGTCGGTTTGTCCTGTCCACCAGTGGACAACGTTTTTTTAGTTTGTCCTGTCCATCAGTGGACACCGTTTGTTCGGTTTGTGCTGTCCACCAGTGGACAACGTTTTTTTAGTTTGTCCTGTCCACCAGTGGACAACGTTTTGTCGGTTTGTCCTGTCCACCAGTCGACAACGTTTTTTCAGTTTGTCCTGTCCACCAGTCGACAACGTTTTTTCAGTTTGTCCTGTCCATCAGTGGACACCGTTTGTTCGGTTTGTCCTGTCCACCAGTGGACAACGTTTTTTTAGTTTGTCCTGTCCACCAGTGGACAAGGTTTTGTCGGTTTGTCCTGTCCACCAGTGGACAACGTTTTTTTAGTTTGTCCTGTCCACCAGTGGACAACGTTTTTTTTTTCAGTTTGTCCTGTCCACCAGTGGACAACGTTATTTTTTTCAGTTTGTTCTGTCCACCAGTGGACAACGTTATTTTTTTCAGTTTGTTCTGTCCACCAGTGGACAACGTTTTTTCAGTTTGTCCTGTCCATCAGTAGACAACGTTTTGACTGTTTGTCCTGTCCACCAGTGGACAACGTTTTTTTAGTTTGTCCTGTCCATCAGTGGACACCGTTTGTTCGGTTTGTCCTGTCCACCAGTGGACAACGTTTTTTTAGTTTGTCCTGTCCACCAGTGGACAACGTTTTGTCGGTTTGTCCTGTCCATCAGTGGACACCGTTTGTTCGGTTTGTTCTGTCCACCAGTGGACAACGTTTTTTTAGTTTGTCCTGTCCACCAGTGGACAACGTTTTGTCGGTTTGTCCTGTCCATCAGTGGACACCGTTTGTTCGGTTTGTCCGGTCCACCAGTGAACAACGTTTTTTTAGTTTGTCCTGTCCACCAGTGGACAACGTTTTCTTGGTTTGTCCTGTCCACCAGTGGACAACGTTTTGTCGGTTTGTCCGGTCCACCAGTGGACAACGTTTTGTCGGTTTGTCCTGTCCACCAGTGGACAACGTTTTGTCGGTTTGTCCGGTCCACCAGTGAACAACGTTTTGTCGGTTTGTCCTGTCCACCAGTGGACAACGTTTTGTCGGTTTGTCCTGTCCACCAGTGGACAACGTTTTTTTAGTTTGTCCTGTCCACCAGTGGACAACGTTTTGTCGGTTTGTCCTGTCCACCAGTGGACAACGTTTTGTCGGTTGGTCCTGTCCACCAGTGGACAACGTTTTTTTAGTTTGTCCTGTCCACCAGTGGACAACGTTTTGTCGGTTTGTCCTGTCCACCAGTGGACAACGTTTTGTCGGTTTGTCCTGTCCACCAGTGGACAACGTTTTGTCGGTTTGTCCTGTCCACCAGTGGACAACGTTTTTTTAGTTTGTTCTGTCCACCAGTGGACAACGTTTTGTCGGTTTGTCCTGTCCACCAGTGGACAACGTTTTGTCGGTTTGTCCTGTCCACCAGTGGACAACGTTTTGTCGGTTTGTCCGGTCCACCAGTGGACACCGTTTGTTCGGTTTGTCCTCTCCACCAGTGGACAACGTTTTGCCGGTTTGTGTTGTCCACCAGTGGACAACGTTTTGTCGGTTGTCCTGTCCACCAGTGCACAACGTTTTGACGGTTTGTCCTGTTCACCAGTGGACAACGTTTTGTCGGTTTGCCCTGTCCACCAGTGGACAACGTTTTGTCGGTTTAATCTGTCCACCAGTGGACAACGTTTTGTCGGTTTATCCTGTCCACCAGTGGAAAACGTTTTGTCGGTTTGTCCTGTCCACCAGTGGACAACGTTTTGTCGGTTTGTCCTGTCCACCAGTGGACAACGTTTTTTTAGTTTGTCCTGTCCATCAGTGGACACCGTTTGTTCGGTTTGTCCTGTCCACCAGTGGACAACGTTTTGCCGGTTTGTGGTGTCCACCAGTGGACAACGTTTTGTCGGTTTGTGCTGTCCACCAGTGGACAACGTTTTGACGGTTTGTCCTGTTCACCAGTGGACAACGTTTTGACGGTTTGTCCTGTCCACCAGTGGACAACGTTTTTTTAGTTTGTCCTGTCCACCAGTGGACAACGTTTTGTCGGTTTGTCCTGTCCACCAGTGGACAACGTTTTTTTAGTTTGTCCTGTCCATCAGTGGACACCGTTTGTTCGGTTTGTCCTGTCCACCAGTGGACAACGTTTTGCCGGTTTGTGGTGTCCACCAGTGGACAACGTTTTGTCGGTTTGTCCTGTCCACCAGTGGACAACGTTTTGACGGTTTGTCCTGTTCACCAGTGGACAACGTTTTGACGGTTTGTCCTGTCCACCAGTGGACAACGTTTTTTTAGTTTGTCCTGTCCACCAGTGGACAACGTTTTGTCGGTTTGTCCTGTCCACCAGTGGACAACGTTTTTTTAGTTTGTCCTGTCCATCAGTGGACACCGTTTGTTCGGTTTGTGCTGTCCACCAGTGGACAACGTTTTTTTTAGTTTGTCCTGTCCACCAGTGGACAACGTTTTGTCGGTTTGTCCTGTCCACCAGTCGACAACGTTTTTTCAGTTTGTCCTGTCCACCAGTCGACAACGTTTTTTCAGTTTGTCCTGTCCACCAGTGGACAACGTTTTGTCGGTTTGTGTTGTCCACCAGTGAACAACGTTTTGTCGGTTTGTCCTGTCCACCAGTGGACAACGTTTTTTTAGTTTGTCCTGTCCACCAGTGGACAACGTTTTGTCGGTTTGTCCTGTCCATCAGTGGACACCGTTTGTTCGGTTTGTCCGGTCCACCAGTGAACAACGTTTTTTTAGTTTGTCCTGTCCACCAGTGGACAACGTTTTCTTGGTTTGTCCTGTCCACCAGTGGACAACGTTTTGTCGGTTTGTCCGGTCCACCAGTGGACAACGTTTTGTCGGTTTGTCCTGTCCACCAGTGGACAACGTTTTGTCGGTATGTCCGGTCCACCAGTGAACAACGTTTTGTCGGTTTGTCCTGTCCACCAGTGGACAACGTTTTGTCGGTTTGTCCTGTCCACCAGTGGACAACGTTTTTTTAGTTTGTCCTGTCCACCAGTGGACAACGTTTTGTCGGTTTGTCCTGTCCACCAGTGGACAACGTTTTGTCGGTTGGTCCTGTCCACCAGTGGACAACGTTTTTTTAGTTTGTCCTGTCCACCAGTGGACAACGTTTTGTCGGTTTGTCCTGTCCACCAGTGGACAACGTTTTGTCGGTTTGTCCTGTCCACCAGTGGACAACGTTTTGTCGGTTTGTCCTGTCCACCAGTGGACAACGTTTTTTTAGTTTGTTCTGTCCACCAGTGGACAACGTTTTGTCGGTTTGTCCTGTCCACCAGTGGACAACGTTTTGTCGGTTTGTCCTGTCCACCAGTGGACAACGTTTTGACAATTTGTCCGGTCCACCAGTGGACAACGTTTTGTCGGTTTGTCCTGTCCACCAGTGGACAACGTTTTGTCGGTTTGTCCGGTCCACCAGTGGACACCGTTTGTTCGGTTTGTCCTCTCCACCAGTGGACAACGTTTTGCCGGTTTGTGTTGTCCACCAGTGGACAACGTTTTGTCGGTTTGTCCTGTCCACCAGTGGACAACGTTTTGTCGGTTGTCCTGTCCACCAGTGCACAACGTTTTGACGGTTTGTCCTGTTCACCAGTGGACAACGTTTTGTCGGTTTGCCCTGTCCACCAGTGGACAACGTTTTGTCGGTTTAATCTGTCCACCAGTGGACAACGTTTTGTCGGTTTATCCTGTCCACCAGTGGAAAACGTTTTGTCGGTTTGTCCTGTCCACCAGTGGACAACGTTTTGTCGGTTTGTCCTGTCCACCAGTGGACAACGTTTTTTTAGTTTGTCCTGTCCACCAGTGGACAACGTTTTGTCGGTTTGTCCTGTCCATCAGTGGACACCGTTTGTTCGGTTTGTCCTGTCCACAAGTGAACAACGTTTTTTTTAGTTTGTCCTGTCCACCAGTGGACAACGTTTTGTCGGTTTGTCCTGTCCACCAGTGGACAACGTTTTGACAATTTGTCCGGTCCACCAGTGGACAACGTTTTGTCGGTTTGTCCTGTCCACCAGTGGACAACGTTTTGTCGGTTTGTCCTGTCCACCAGTGGACAACGTTTTGTCGGTTTGTCCGGTCCACCAGTGGACACCGTTTGTTTGGTTTGTCCTCTCCACCAGTGGACAACGTTTTGCCGGTTTGTGTTGTCCACCAGTGGACAACGTTTTGTCGGTTTGTCCTGTCCACCAGTGGACAACGTTTTGTCGGTTGTCCTGTCCACCAGTGCACAACGTTTTGACGGTTTGTCCTGTTCACCAGTGGACAACGTTTTGTCGGTTTGTCCTGTCCACCAGTGGACAACGTTTTGTCGGTTTAATCTGTCCACCAGTGGACAACGTTTTGTCGGTTTATCCTGTTCACCAGTGGACAACGTTTTGTCGGTTTGTCCTGTCCACCAGTGGACAACGTTTTGTCGGTTTGTCCTGTCCACCAGTGGACAACGTTTTTTTTAGTTTGTCCTGTCCACCAGTGGACAACGTTTTGTCGGTTTGTCCTGTCCATCAGTGGACACCGTTTGTTCGGTTTGTCCTGTCCACAAGTGGACAATGTTTTTTTTAGTTTTTCCTGTCCACCAGTGGACAACGTTTTGTCGGTTTGTCCTGTCCATCAGTGGACACCGTTTGTTCGGTTTGTCCTGTCCATCAGTGGACACCGTTTGTTCAGTTTGTCCTGTCCACCAGTGGACAACGTTTTGTCGGTTTGTCCTGTTCACCAGTGGACAACGTTTTGTCGGTTTGTGTTGTCTACCAGTGGACAACGTTTTTCTAGTTTGTCCTGTCCACCAGTGGACAAGGTTTTGTCGGTTTGTCCTGTCCACCAGTGGACAACGTTTTTTTAGTTTGTTCTGTCCACCAGTGGACAACGTTTTGTCGGTTTGTCCTGTCCACCAGTCGACAACGTTTTTTCAGTTTGTCCTGTACACCAGTGGACAACGTTTTTTCGGTTTGTGTTGTCCACCAGTGGACAACGTTTTGTCGGTTTGTCCTGTCCACCAGTGGACAACGTTTTTTTAGTTTGTCCTGTCCACCAGTGGACAACGTTTTGTCGGTTTGTCCTGTCCATCAGTGGACACCGTTTGTTCGGTTTGTCCTGTCCATTAGTGGACACCGTTTGTTCGGTTTGTCCTGTCCACCAGTGGACAACGTTTTTTTAGTTTGTCCTGTCCACCAGTGGACAACGTTTTGTCGGTTTGTCCTGTCCATTAGTGGACACCGTTTGTTCGGTTTGTCCTGTCCACCAGTGGACAACTTTTTCTCGGTTTGTCCTGTCCACCAGTGGACAACGTTTTTTTAGTTTGTCCTGTCCACCAGTGAACCACGTTTTGTCGGTTTGTCCTGTCCACCAGTGGACAACGTTTGTTTGGTTTGTCCTCTCCACCAGTGGACAACGTTTTGCCGGTTTGTGTTGTCCACCAGTGGACAACGTTTTGTCGGTTTGTCCTGTCCACCAGTGGACAACGTTTTGTCGGTTGTCCTGTCCACCAGTGCACAACGTTTTGACGGTTTGTCCTGTTCACCAGTGGACAACGTTTTGTCGGTTTGTCCTGTCCACCAGTGGACAACGTTTTGTCGGTTTAATCTGTCCACCAGTGGACAACGTTTTGTCGGTTTATCCTGTTCACCAGTGGACAACGTTTTGTCGGTTTGTCCTGTCCACCAGTGGACAACGTTTTGTCGGTTTGTCCTGTCCACCAGTGGACAACGTTTTTTTAGTTTGTTCTGTCCACCAGTGGACAACGTTTTGTCGGTTTGTCCTGTCCATCAGTGGACACCGTTTGTTCGGTTTGTCCTGTCCACAAGTGGACAATGTTTTTTTTAGTTTTTCCTGTCCACCAGTGGACAACGTTTTCTCGGTTTGTCCTGTCCATCAGTGGACACCGTTTGTTCGGTTTGTCCTGTCCATCAGTGGACACCGTTTGTTCGGTTTGTCCTGTTCACCAGTGGACAACGTTTTGTCGGTTTGTGTTGTCTACCAGTGGACAACGTTTTTCTAGTTTGTCCTGTTCACCAGTGGACAACGTTTTGTCGGTTTGTGTTGTCTACCAGTGGACAACGTTTTTCTAGTTTGTCCTGTCCACCAGTGGACAAGGTTTTGTCGGTTTGTCCTGTCCACCAGTGGACAACGTTTTGTCGGTTTGCGTTGTCTACCAGTGGACAACGTTTTTTTAGTTTGTCCTGTCCACCAGTGGACAACGTTTTGTCGGTTTGTCCTGTCCACCAGTGGACAACGTTTTTTTAGTTTGTTCTGTCCACCAGTGGACAACGTTTTGTCGGTTTGTCCTGTCCACCAGTCGACAACGTTTTTTCAGTTTGTCCTGTACACCAGTGGACAACGTTTTTTCGGTTTGTGTTGTCCACCAGTGGACAACGTTTTGTCGGTTTGTCCTGTCCACCAGTGGACAACGTTTTTTTAGTTTGTCCTGTCCACCAGTGGACAACGTTTTGTCGGTTTGTCCTGTCCATCAGTGGACACCGTTTGTTCGGTTTGTCCTGTCCATTAGTGGACACCGTTTGTTCGGTTTGTCCTGTCCACCAGTGGACAACGTTTTCTCGGTTTGTCCTGTCCACCAGTGGACAACGTTTTTTTAGTTTGTCCTGTCCACCAGTGAACCACGTTTTGTCGGTTTGTCCTGTCCACCAGTGGACAACGTTTTTTTAGTTTGTCCTGTCCACCAGTGGACAACGTTTTGTCGGTTTGTCCTGTCCATTAGTGGACACCGTTTGTTCGGTTTGTCCTGTCCACCAGTGGACAACGTTTTCTCGGTTTGTCCTGTCCACCAGTGGACAACGTTTTTTTAGTTTGTCCTGTCCACCAGTGAACCACGTTTTGTCGGTTTGTCCTGTCCACCAGTGGACAACGTTTTTTTTAGTTTGTCCTGTCCACCAGTGGACAACGTTTTGTCGGTTTGTCCTGTCCATTAGTGGACACCGTTTGTTCGGTTTGTCCTGTCCACCAGTGGACAACGTTTTCTCGGTTTGTCCTGTCCACCAGTGGACAACGTTTTGTCGGTTTGTCCTGTCCACCAATGGACAACGTTCTGCCGGTTTGTGTAGTCTATCAGTGGACAACGTTTTGTCGGTTTGTCCTGTCCACCAGTGGACAACGTTTTTTTAGTTTGTCCTGTCCACCAGTGGACAACGTTTTGTCGGTTTGTCCTGTCCATCAGTGGACACCGTTTGTTCGGTTTGTCCTGTCCATTAGTGGACACCGTTTGTTCGGTTTGTCCTGTCCACCAGTGGACAACGTTTTGTCGGTTTGTGTTGTCTACCAGTGGACAACGTTTTTTTAGTTTGTCCTGTCCATCAGTGGACACCGTTTGTTCGGTTTGTGCTGTCCACCAGTGGACAACGTTTTTTTAGTTTGTCCTGTCCACCAGTGGACAACGTTTTGTCGGTTTGTCCTGTCCACCAGTCGACAACGTTTTTTCAGTTTGTCCTGTCCACCAGTGGACAACGTTTTGTCGGTTTGTGTTGTCTACCAGTGGATAACGTTTTTTTAGTTTGACCTGTCCACCAGTGGACAACGTTTTGTCGGTTTGTGTTGTCTACCAGTGGACAACGTTTTTTTAGTTTGTCCTGTCCATCAGTGGACACCGTTTGTTCGGTTTGTCCTGTCCACCAGTGGACAACGTTTTGTCGGTTTGTGTTGTCTACCAGTGGACAACGTTTTTTTAGTTTGTCCTGTCCATCA
Organism: Oscheius myriophilus; assembly: GCA_964057215.1. Taxonomy (NCBI): domain Eukaryota; kingdom Metazoa; phylum Nematoda; class Chromadorea; order Rhabditida; family Rhabditidae; genus Oscheius; species Oscheius myriophilus. Next base: position 10,020,204 of record OZ059906.1, read on the forward strand.
GTGGACACCGTTTGTTCGGTTTGTGCTGTCCACCAGTGGACAACGTTTTTTTAGTTTGTCCTGTCCACCAGTGGACAACGTTTTGTCGGTTTGTCCTGTCCACCAGTCGACAACGTTTTTTCAGTTTGTCCTGTCCACCAGTGGACAACGTTTTGTCGGTTTGTGTTGTCTACCAGTGGATAACGTTTTTTTAGTTTGACCTGTCCACCAGTGGACAACGTTTTGTCGGTTTGTCCTGTCCACCAGTGGACAACGTTCTGCCGGTTTGTGTAGTCTACCAGTGGACAACGTTTTTTTAGTTTGTCCTGTCCATCAGTGGACACCGTTTGTTCGGTTTGTCCTGTCCACCAGTGGACAACGTTTTTTTAGTTTGTCCTGTCCACCAGTGGACAAGGTTTTGTCGGTTTGTCCTGTCCACCAGTGGACAACGTTTTTTTAGTTTGTCCTGTCCACCAGTGGACAACGTTTTTTTTTCAGTTTGTCCTGTCCACCAGTGGACAACGTTATTTTTTTCAGTTTGTTCTGTCCACCAGTGGACAACGTTTTTTCAGTTTGTCCTGTCCATCAGTAGACAACGTTTTGACTGTTTGTCCTGTCCACCAGTGGACAACGTTTTTTTAGTTTGTCCTGTCCATCAGTGGACACCGTTTGTTCGGTTTGTCCTGTCCACCAGTGGACAACGTTTTGCCGGTTTGTGGTGTCCACCAGTGGACAACGTTTTGTCGGTTTGTCCTGTCCACCAGTGGACAACGTTTTGTCGGTTTGTCCTGTCCACCAGTGGACAACGTTTTGACGGTTTGTCCTGTTCACCAGTGGACAACGTTTTGACGGTTTGTCCTGTCCACCAGTGGACAACGTTTTTTTAGTTTGTCCTGTCCACCAGTGGACAACGTTTTGTCGGTTTGTCCTGTCCACCAGTGGACAACGTTTTTTTAGTTTGTCCTGTCCATCAGTGGACACCGTTTGTTCGGTTTGTGCTGTCCACCAGTGGACAACGTTTTTTTAGTTTGTCCTGTCCACCAGTGGACAACGTTTTGTCGGTTTGTCCTGTCCACCAGTCGACAACGTTTTTTCAGTTTGTCCTGTCCACCAGTCGACAACGTTTTTTCAGTTTGTCCTGTCCACCAGTGGACAACGTTTTGTCGGTTTGTGTTGTCCACCAGTGGACAACGTTTTGTCGGTTTGTCCTGTCCACCAGTGGACAACGTTTTTTTAGTTTGTCCTGTCCACCAGTGGACAACGTTTTGTCGGTTTGTCCTGTCCACCAGTGGACACCGTTTGTTCGGTTTGTCCTGTCCATTAGTGGACACCGTTTGTTCGGTTTGTCCTGTCCACCAGTGGACAACGTTTTTTTAGTTTGTCCTGTCCACCAGTGGACAACGTTTTGTCGGTTTGTCCTGTCCACCAGTGGACAACGTTTTGTCGGTTTGTGTTGTCTACCAGTGGATAACTTTTTTTTAGTTTGACCTGTCCACCAGTGGACAACGTTTTGTCGGTTTGTCCTGTCCACCAGTGGACAACGTTTTTTTAGTTTGTCCTGTCCATCAGTGGACACCGTTTGTTCGGTTTGTCCTGTCCACCAGTGGACAACGTTTTTTTAGTTTGTCCTGTCCACCAGTGGACAACGTTTTTTTTTTCAGTTTGTCCTGTCCACCAGTGGACAACGTTATTTTTTTCAGTTTGTTCTGTCCACCAGTGGACAACGTTTTTTCAGTTTGTCCTGTCCACCAGTGGACAACGTTATTTTTTTCAGTTTGTTCTGTCCACCAGTGGACAACGTTTTTTTTGTTTGTCCTGTCCACCAGTGAACAACGTTTTGTCGGTTTGTCCTGTCCACCAGTGGACAACGTTTTTTTAGTTTGTCCTGTCCACCAGTGGACAACGTTTTGTCGGTTTGTCCTGTCCACCAGTGGACAACGTTTTTTTAGTTTGTTCTGTCCACCAGTGGACAACGTTTTGTCGGTTTGTCCTGTCCACCAGTCGACAACGTTTTTTCAGTTTGTCCTGTACACCAGTGGACAACGTTTTGTCGGTTTGTGTTGTCCACCAGTGGACAACGTTTTGTCGGTTTGTCCTGTCCACCAGTGGACAACGTTTTTTTAGTTTGTCCTGTCCACCAGTGGACAACGTTTTGTCGGTTTGTCCTGTCCACCAGTCGACAACGTTTTTTTAGTTTGTCCTGTCCACCAGTGGACAACGTTTTTTTAGTTTGTCCTGTCCACCAGTGGACAACGTTTTGTCGGTTTGTCCTGTCCACCAGTGGACAACGTTTTGTCGGTTTGTGTTGTCTACCAGTGGATAACTTTTTTTTAGTTTGACCTGTCCACCAGTGGACAACGTTTTGTCGGTTTGTCCTGTCCATCAGTGGACACCGTTTGTTCGGTTTGTCCTGTCCACCAGTGGACAACGTTTTTTTAGTTTGTCCTGTCCACCAGTGGACAACGTTTTTTTTCAGTTTGTCCTGTCCACCAGTGGACAACGTTATTTTTTTCAGTTTGTTCTGTCCACCAGTGGACAACGTTTTTTTAGTTTGTCCTGTCCACCAGTGAACAACGTTTTGTCGGTTTGTCCTGTCCACCAGTGGACAACGTTTTTTTAGTTTGTCCTGTCCACCAGTGGACAACGTTTTGTCGGTTTGTCCTGTCCACCAGTGGACAACGTTTTTTTAGTTTGTTCTGTCCACCAGTGGACAACGTTTTGTCGGTTTGTCCTGTCCACCAGTCGACAACGTTTTTTCAGTTTGTCCTGTACACCAGTGGACAACGTTTTGTCGGTTTGTGTTGTCCACCAGTGGACAACGTTTTGTCGGTTTGTCCTGTCCACCAGTGGACAACGTTTTTTTAGTTTGTCCTGTCCACCAGTGGACAACGTTTTGTCGGTTTGTCCTGTCCACCAGTCGACAACGTTTTTTCAGTTTGTCCTGTACACCAGTGAACCACGTTTTGTCGGTTTGTCCTGTCCACCAGTGGACAACGTTTTTTTTAGTTTGTCCTGTCCACCAGTGGACAACGTTTTGTCGGTTTGTCCTGTCCATTAGTGGACACCGTTTGTTCGGTTTGTCCTTTCCACCAGTGGACAACGTTTTCTCGGTTTGTCCTGTCCACCAGTGGACAACGTTTTTTTAGTTTGTCCTGTCCACCAGTGAACAACGTTTTGTCGGTTTGTCCTGTCCACCAATGGACAACGTTCTGCCGGTTTGTGTAGTCTACAAGTGGACAACGTTTTGTCGGTTTGTCCTGTCCACCAGTGGACAACGTTTTTTTAGTTTGTCCTGTCCACCAGTGGACAACGTTTTGTCGGTATGTCCTGTCTATCAGTGGACACCGTTTGTTCGGTTTGTCCTGTCCATTAGTGGACACCGTTTGTTCGGTTTGTCCTGTCCACCAGTGGACAACGTTTTGTCGGTTTGTGTTGTCTACCAGTGGACAACGTTTTTTTAGTTTGTCCTGTCCATCAGTGGACACCGTTTGTTCGGTTTGTGCTGTCCACCAGTGGACAACGTTTTTTTAGTTTGTCCTGTCCACCAGTGGACAACGTTTTGTCGGTTTGTCCTGTCCACCAGTCGACAACGTTTTTTCAGTTTGTCCTGTCCACCAGTGGACAACGTTTTGTCGGTTTGTGTTGTCCACCAGTGGACAACGTTTTGTCGGTTTGTCCTGTCCACCAGTGGACAACGTTTTTTTAGTTTGTCCTGTCCACCAGTGGACAACGTTTTGTCGGTTTGTCCTGTCCACCAGTGGACACCGTTTGTTCGGTTTGTCCTGTCCATTAGTGGACACCGTTTGTTCGGTTTGTCCTGTCCACCAGTGGACAACGTTTTTTTAGTTTGTCCTGTCCACCAGTGGACAACGTTTTGTCGGTTTGTCCTGTCCACCAGTGGACAACGTTTTGTCGGTTTGTGTTGTCTACCAGTGGATAACGTTTTTTTAGTTTGACCTGTCCACCAGTGGACAACGTTTTGTCGGTTTGTCCTGTCCACCAGTGGACAACGTTCTGCCGGTTTGTGTAGTCTACCAGTGGACAACGTTTTTTTAGTTTGTCCTGTCCATCAGTGGACACCGTTTGTTCGGTTTGTCCTGTCCACCAGTGGACAAGGTTTTTTTAGTTTGTCCTGTCCACCAGTGGACAACGTTTTTTTTTCAGTTTGTCCTGTCCACCAGTGGACAACGTTATTTTTTTCAGTTAGTTCCGTCCACCAGTGGACAACGTTTTTTCAGTTTGTCCTGTCCATCAGTAGACAACGTTTTGACTGTTTGTCCTGTCCACCAGTGGACAACGTTTTTTTAGTTTGTCCTGTCCATCAGTGGACACCGTTTGTTCGGTTTGTCCTGTCCACCAGTGGACAACGTTTTGCCGGTTTGTGGTGTCCACCAGTGGACAACGTTTTGACGGTTTGTCCTGTTCACCAGTGGACAACGTTTTGACGGTTTGTCCTGTCCACCAGTGGACAACGTTTTTTTAGTTTGTCCTGTCCACCAGTGGACAACGTTATTTTTTTCAGTTTGTTCCGTCCACCAGTGGACAACGTTTTTTCAGTTTGTCCTGTCCATCAGTAGACAACGTTTTGACTGTTTGTCCTGTCCACCAGTGGACAACGTTTTTTTAGTTTGTCCTGTCCATCAGTGGACACCGTTTGTTCGGTTTGTCCTGTCCACCAGTGGACAACGTTTTGTCGGTTTGTCCTGTCCACCAGTGGACAACGTTTTGACGGTTTGTCCTGTTCACCAGTGGACAACGTTTTGACGGTTTGTCCTGTCCACCAGTGGACAACGTTTTTTTAGTTTGTCCTGTCCACCAGTGGACAACGTTTTGTCGGTTTGTCCTGTCCACCAGTGGACAACGTTTTTTTAGTTTGTCCTGTCCACCAGTGGACAACGTTTTGTCGGTTTGTCCTGTCCACCAGTGGACAACGTTTTTTTAGTTTGTCCTGTCTACCAGTGGACAACGTTTTGTCGGTTTGTCCTGTCCACCAGTGGACAACGTTTTTTTAGTTTGTCCTGTCCACCAGTGGACAACGTTTTGTCGGTTTGTCCTGTCCACCAGTGGACAACGTTTTTTTAGTTTGTCCTGTCCACCAGTGGACAACGTTTTGTCGGTTTGTCCTGTCCACCAGTGGACAACGTTTTGTCGGTTTGTCCTGTCCACCAGTGGACAACGTTTTTTTAGTTTGTCCTGTCCACCAGTGGACACCGTTTGTTCGGTTTGTCCTGTCCATCAGTGGACACCGTTTGTTCGGTTTGTCCAGTCCACCAGTGGACAACGTTTTTTTTAGTTTGTCCTGTCCACCAGTGGACAACGTTTTGTCGGTTTGTCCTGTTCACCAGTGGACAACGTTTTGTCGGTTTGTGTTGTCTACCAGTAAACAACGTTTTTCTAGTTTGTCCTGTCCACCAGTGGACAACGTTTTGTCGGTTTGTCCTGTCAACCAGTGAACAACGTTTTGTCGGTTTGTGTTGTCTACCAGTGGACAACGTTTTTTTGTTTGTCCTGTCCATCAGTGGACACCGTTTGTTCGGTTTGCCCTGTCCACCAGTGGACAACGTTTTTTTAGTTTGTCCTGTCCACCAGTGGACAACGTTTTGTCGGTTTGTCCTGTCCACCAGTCGACAACGTTTTTTCAGTTTGTCCTGTCCACCAGTGGACAACGTTTTGTCGGTTTGTGTTGTCCACCAGTGGACAACGTTTTGTCGGTTTGTCCTGTCCACCAGTGGACAACGTTTTTTTAGTTTGTCCTGTCCACCAGTGGACAACGTTTTGTCGGTTTGTCCTGTCCACCAGTGGACACCGTTTGTTCGGTTTGTCCTGTCCATTAGTGGACACCGTTTGTTCGGTTTGTCCTGTCCACCAGTGGACAACGTTTTTTTAGTTTGTCCTGTCCACCAGTGGACAACGTTTTGTCGGTTTGTCCTGTCCACCAGTGGACAACGTTTTGTCGGTTTGTGTTGTCTACCAGTGGATAACGTTTTTTTAGTTTGACCTGTCCACCAGTGGACAACGTTTTGTCGGTTTGTCCTGTCCACCAGTGGACAACGTTCTGCCGGTTTGTGTAGTCTACCAGTGGACAACGTTTTTTTAGTTTGTCCTGTCCATCAGTGGACACCGTTTGTTCGGTTTGTCCTGTCCACCAGTGGACAACGTTTTTTTAGTTTGTCCTGTCCACCAGTGGACAACGTTTTTTTTTCAGTTTGTCCTGTCCACCAGTGGACAACGTTATTTTTTTCAGTTAGTTCCGTCCACCAGTGGACAACGTTTTTTCAGTTTGTCCTGTCCATCAGTAGACAACGTTTTGACTGTTTGTCCTGTCCACCAGTGGACAACGTTTTTTTAGTTTGTCCTGTCCATCAGTGGACACCGTTTGTTCGGTTTGTCCTGTCCACCAGTGGACAACGTTTTGCCGGTTTGTGGTGTCCACCAGTGGACAACGTTTTGACGGTTTGTCCTGTTCACCAGTGGACAACGTTTTGACGGTTTGTCCTGTCCACCAGTGGACAACGTTTTTTTAGTTTGTCCTGTCCACCAGTGGACAACGTTATTTTTTTCAGTTTGTTCCGTCCACCAGTGGACAACGTTTTTTCAGTTTGTCCTGTCCATCAGTAGACAACGTTTTGACTGTTTGTCCTGTCCACCAGTGGACAACGTTTTTTTAGTTTGTCCTGTCCATCAGTGGACACCGTTTGTTCGGTTTGTCCTGTCCACCAGTGGACAACGTTTTGTCGGTTTGTCCTGTCCACCAGTGGACAACGTTTTGACGGTTTGTCCTGTTCACCAGTGGACAACGTTTTGACGGTTTGTCCTGTCCACCAGTGGACAACGTTTTTTTAGTTTGTCCTGTCCACCAGTGGACAACGTTTTGTCGGTTTGTCCTGTCCACCAGTGGACAACGTTTTTTTAGTTTGTCCTGTCCACCAGTGGACAACGTTTTGTCGGTTTGTCCTGTCCACCAGTGGACAACGTTTTTTTAGTTTGTCCTGTCTACCAGTGGACAACGTTTTGTCGGTTTGTCCTGTCCACCAGTGGACAACGTTTTTTTAGTTTGTCCTGTCCACCAGTGGACAACGTTTTGTCGGTTTGTCCTGTCCACCAGTGGACAACGTTTTTTTAGTTTGTCCTGTCCACCAGTGGACAACGTTTTGTCGGTTTGTCCTGTCAACCAGTGAACAACGTTTTGTCGGTTTGTGTTGTCTACCAGTGGACAACGTTTTTTTGTTTGTCCTGTCCATCAGTGGACACCGTTTGTTCGGTTTGCCCTGTCCACCAGTGGACAACGTTTTTTTAGTTTGTCCTGTCCACCAGTGGACAACGTTTTTTCAGTTTGTCCTGTCCACCAGTGGACAACGTTTTGTCCGTTTGTCCTGTTCACTAGTGGACAACGTTTTTTTAGTTTTTCCAGTCCACCAGTGGACAACGTTTTGTCGGTTTGTCCTGTTCACCAGTGGACAACGTTTTGTCGGTTTGTGTTGTCTACCAGTAAACAACGTTTTTCTAGTTTGTCCTGTCCACCAGTGGACAACGTTTTGTCGGTTTGTCCTGTCCACCAGTCGACAACGTTTTTTCAGTTTGTCCTGTCCACCAGTGGACAACGTTTTGTCGGTTTGTGTTGTTCACCAGTGGACAACGTTTTGTCGGTTTGTCCTGTCCACCAGTGGACAACGTTTTTTTAGTTTGTCCTATCCACCAGTGGACAACGTTTTGTCGGTTTGTCCTGTCCACCAGTGGACACCGTTTGTTCGGTTTGTCCTGTCCATTAGTGGACACCGTTTGTTCGGTTTGTCCTGTCCACCAGTGGACAACGTTTTTTTAGTTTGTCCTGTCCACCAGTGGACAACGTTTTGTCGGTTTGTCCTGTCCACCAGTGGACAACGTTTTGTCGGTTTGTGTTGTCTACCAGTGGATAACGTTTTTTTAGTTTGTCCTGTCCACCAGTGGACAACGTTTTGTCGGTTTGTCCTGTCCACCAGTGGACAACGTTTTGTCGGTTTGTGTTGTCTACCAGTGGATAACGTTTTTTTAGTTTGACCTGTCCACCAGTGGACAACGTTTTGTCGGTTTGTCCTGTCCACCAGTGGACACCGTTTGTTCGGTTTGTCCTGTCCATTAGTGGACACCGTTTGTTCGGTTTGTCCTGTCCACCAGTGGACAACGTTTTTTTAGTTTGTCCTGTCCACCAGTGGACAAGGTTTTGTCGGTTTGTCCTGTCCACCAGTGGACAACGTTTTTTTAGTTTGTCCTGTCCACCAGTGGACAACGTTTTTTTTTCAGTTTGTCCTGTCCACCAGTGGACAACGTTATTTTTTTCAGTTTGTTCTGTCCACCAGTGGACAACGTTTTTTCAGTTTGTCCTGTCCATCAGTAGACAACGTTTTGACTGTTTGTCCTGTCCACCAGTGGACAACGTTTTTTTAGTTTGTCCTGTCCATCAGTGGACACCGTTTGTTCGGTTTGTCCTGTCCACCAGTGGACAACGTTTTGCCGGTTTGTGGTGTCCACCAGTGGACAACGTTTTGTCGGTTTGTCCTGTCCACCAGTGGACAACGTTTTGTCGGTTTGTCCTGTCCACCAGTGGACAACGTTTTGACGGTTTGTCCTGTTCACCAGTGGACAACGTTTTGACGGTTTGTCCTGTCCACCAGTGGACAACGTTTTGTCGGTTTTTCCTGTCCACCAGTGGACAACGTTTTGTCGGTTTGTCCTGTCCACCAGTGGACAACGTTTTGTCGGTTTGTCCTGTCCACCAGTGGACAACGTTTTTTTAGTTTGTCCTGTCCACCAGTGGACAACGTTTTGTCGGTTTGTCCTGTCCACCAGTGGACAACGTTTTTTTAGTTTGTCCTGTCCACCAGTGGACAACGTTTTGTCGGTTTGTCCTGTCCACCAGTGGACAACGTTTTGTCGGTTTGTCCTGTCCACCAGTGGACAACGTTTTTTTAGTTTGTCCTGTCCACCAGTGGACACCGTTTGTTCGGTTTGTCCTGTCCATCAGTGGACACCGTTTGTTCGGTTTGTCCAGTCCACCAGTGGACAACGTTTTTTTAGTTTGTCCTGTCCACCAGTGGACAACGTTTTGTCGGTTTGTCCTGTTCACCAGTGGACAACGTTTTGTCGGTTTGTGTTGTCTACCAGTAAACAACGTTTTTCTAGTTTGTCCTGTCCACCAGTGGACAACGTTTTGTCGGTTTGTCCTGTCCACCAGTGAACAACGTTTTGTCGGTTTGTGTTGTCTACCAGTGGACAACGTTTTTTTGTTTGTCCTGTCCATCAGTGGACACCGTTTGTTCGGTTTGTCCTGTCCACCAGTGGACAACGTTTTTTTAGTTTGTCCTGTCCACCAGTGGACAACGTTTTTTCAGTTTGTCCTGTCCACCAGTGGACAACGTTTTGTCGGTTTGTCCTGTTCACTAGTGGACAACGTTTTTTTTAGTTTTTCCAGTCCACCAGTGGACAACGTTTTGTCGGTTTGTCCTGTTCACCAGTGGACAACGTTTTGTCGGTTTGTGTTGTCTACCAGTAAACAACGTTTTTCTAGTTTGTCCTGTCCACCAGTGGACAACGTTTTGTCGGTTTGTCCTGTCCACCAGTGAACAACGTTTTGTCGGTTTGTGTTGTCTACCAGTGCACAACGTTTTTTTAGTTTGTCCTGTCCACCAGTGGACAACGTTTTTTCAGTTTGTCCTGTCCACCAGTCGACAACGTTTTTTCAGTTTGTCCTGTCCACCAGTGGACAACGTTTTGTTGGTTTGTGTTGTCTACCAGTGGACAACGTTTTTTTAGTTTGTCCTGTCCATCAGTGAACACCGTTTGTTCGGTTTGTCCTGTCCACCAGTCGACAACGTTTTTTTAGTTTGTCCTGTCCACCAGTGGACAACGTTTTGTCGGTTTGTGTTGTCCACCAGTGGACAACGTTTTGTCGGTTTGTCCTGTCCACCAGTGGACAACGTTTTTTTAGTTTGTCCTGTCCACCAGTGGACAACGTTTTGTCGGTTTGTCCAGTCCATCAGTGGACACCGTTTGTTCGGTTTTTCCTGTCCATTAGTGGACACCGTTTGTTCGGTTTGTCCTGTCCACCAGTGGACAACGTTTTTTTTTGTTTGTCCTGTCCACCAGTGGACAACGTTTTGTCGGTTTGTCCTGTCCACCAGTGGACAACGTTTTGTCGGTTTGTGTTGTCTACCAGTGAACAACGTTTTTTTAGTTTGTCCTGTCCACCAGTGGACAACGTTTTGTCGGTTTGTCCTGTCCACCAGTGGACAACGTTTTTTTAGTTTGTCCTGTCCATCAGTGGACAACGTTTTGTCGGTTTGTCCTGTCCACCAGTGGACAACGTTTTGTCGGTTTGTGTTGTCTACCAGTGGACAACGTTTTTTTAGTTTGTCCTGTCCACCAGTGGACAACGTTTTTTCAGTTTGTCCTGTCCCTCAGTGGACACCGTTTTTTTAGTTTGTCCTGTCCACCAGTAGACAACGTTTTGTCGGTTTGTCCTGTCCATCAGTGGACACCGTTTGTTCGGTTTGTCCTGTCCACCAGTGGACAACGTTTTATTTAGTTTGTCCTGTCCACCAGTGGACAACGTTTTGTCGGTTTGTTCTGTCCATCAGTGGACACCGTTTGTTCGGTTTTTTCTGTCCATTAGTGTACACCGTTTGTTCGGTTTGTCCTGTCCACCAGTGGACAACGTTTTTTTAGTTTGTCCTGTCCACCAGTGGACAACGTTTTGTCGGTTTGTCCTGTCCACCAGTGGACAACGTTTTATCGGTTTGTGTTGTCTACCAGTGAACAACGTTTTTTTAGTTTGTCCTGTCCACCAGTGGACAACGTTTTTTTAGTTTGTCTTGTCCACCAGTGGACAACGTTTTGTCGGTTTGTCCTGTCCACCAGTGGACAACGTTTTGTCGGTTTGTCCTGTCCACCAGTGGACAACGTTTTTTTAGTTTGTCCTGTCCACCAGTGGACAACGTTTTGTCGGTTTGTCCTGTCCACCAGTGGACAACGTTTTGTCGGTTTGTCCTGTCCACCAGTGGACAACGTTTTGTCGGTTTGTCCTGTCCACCAGTGGACAACGTTTTTTTAGTTTGTTCTGTCCACCAGTGGACAACGTTTTGTCGGTTTGTCCTGTCCACCAGTGGACAACGTTTTGTCGGTTTGTCCTGTCCACCAGTGGACAACGTTTTGTCGGTTTGTCCTATCCACCAGTGGACAACGTTTTGTCGGTTTGTCCTGTCCACCAGTGGACAACGTTTTTTTAGGTTGTGCTGTCCACCAGTGGACAACGTTTTGTCGGTTTGTCCTGTCCACCAGTCGACAACGTTTTTTCAGTTTGTCCTGTCCACCAGTGGACAACGTTTTGTCGGTTTGTCCTGTCCACCGGTGGACAACGTTTTTTTAGTTTGTCCTGTCCACCAGTGAACAACGTTTTGTCGGTTTGTCCTGTCCACCAGTGGACAACGTTTTGTCGGTTTGTCCGGTCCACCAGTGGACAACGTTTTGTCGGTTTGTGCTGTCCACCAGTGGACAACGTTTTGTCGGTTTGTCCTGTCCACCAGTGGACAACGTTTTGTCGGTTTGTCCTGTTCACCAGTGGACAACGTTTTGTCGGTTTGTCCTGTCCACCAGTGGACAACGTTTTTTTAGTTTGTCCTGTCCACCAGTGGACAACGTTTTGTCGGTTTGTCCTGTCCACCAGTGGACAACGTTTTGTCGGTTTGTCCTGTCCACCAGTGGACAACGTTTTTTTAGTTTGTCCTGTCCATCAGTGGACAACGTTTTGTCGGTTTGTCCTGTCCACCAGTGGACAATGTTTTGTCGGTTTGTCCTGTCCACCAGTGGACAACGTTTTGTCGGTTTGTCCTGTCCACCAGTGGACAACGTTTTTTTAGTTTGTTCTGTCCACCAGTGGACAACGTTTTGTCGGTTTGTCCTGTCCACCAGTGGAAAACGTTTTGACGGTTTGTCCGGTCCACCAGTGGACAACGTTTTGTCGGTTTGTCCTGTCCACCAGTGGACAACGTTTTGTCAGTTTGTCCGGTCCACCAGTGGAAAACGTTTGTTCGGTTTGTCCTCTCCACCAGTGGACAACGTTTTGCCGGTTTGTGTTGTCCACCAGTGGACAACGTTTTGTCGGTTTGTCCTGTCCACCAGTGGACAACGTTTTTTTAGTTTGTCCTGTTCACCAGTGGACAAGGTTTTGTCGGTTTGTCCTGTCCACCAGTGGACAACGTTTTTTTAGTTTGTCCTGTCCACCAGTGGACAACGTTTTTTTTTCAGTTTGTCCTGTCCACCAGTGGACAACGTTATTTTTTTCAGTTTGTTCTGTCCACCAGTGGACAACGTTATTTTTTTCAGTTTGTTCTGTCCACCAGTGGACAACGTTTTTTCAGTTTGTCCTGTCCATCAGTAGACAACGTTTTGACTGTTTGTCCTGTCCACCAGTGGACAACGTTTTTTTAGTTTGTCCTGTCCATCAGTGGACTTCGTTTGTTCGGTTTGTCCTGTCCACCAGTGGACAACGTTTTGCCGGTTTGTGGTGTCCACCAGTGGACAACGTTTTGTCGGTTTGTCCTGTCCACCAGTGGACAACGTTTTGTCGGTTTGTCCTGTCCACCAGTGGACAACGTTTTGACGGTTTGTCCTGTTCACCAGTGGACAACGTTTTGACGGTTTGTCCTGTCCACCAGTGGACAACGTTTTTTTAGTTTGTCCTGTCCACCAGTGGACAACGTTTTGTCGGTTTGTCCTGTCCACCAGTGGACAACGTTTTTTTAGTTTGTCCTGTCCATCAGTGGACACCGTTTGTTCGGTTTGTGCTGTCCACCAGTGGACAACGTTTTTTTAGTTTGTCCTGTCCACCAGTGGACAACGTTTTGTCGGTTTGTCCTGTCCACCAGTGGACAACGTTTTGTCAGTTTGTCCGGTCCACCAGTGGAAAACGTTTGTTCGGTTTGTCCTCTCCACCAGTGGACAACGTTTTGCCGGTTTGTGTTGTCCACCAGTGGACAACGTTTTGTCGGTTTGTCCTGTCCACCAGTGGACAACGTTTTTTTAGTTTGTCCTGTTCACCAGTGGACAAGGTTTTGTCGGTTTGTCCTGTCCACCAGTGGACAACGTTTTTTTAGTTTGTCCTGTCCACCAGTGGACAACGTTTTTTTTTCAGTTTGTCCTGTCCACCAGTGGACAACGTTATTTTTTTCAGTTTGTTCTGTCCACCAGTGGACAACGTTATTTTTTTCAGTTTGTTCTGTCCACCAGTGGACAACGTTTTTTCAGTTTGTCCTGTCCATCAGTAGACAACGTTTTGACTGTTTGTCCTGTCCACCAGTGGACAACGTTTTTTTAGTTTGTCCTGTCCATCAGTGGACTTCGTTTGTTCGGTTTGTCCTGTCCACCAGTGGACAACGTTTTGCCGGTTTGTGGTGTCCACCAGTGGACAACGTTTTGTCGGTTTGTCCTGTCCACCAGTGGACAACGTTTTGTCGGTTTGTCCTGTCCACCAGTGGACAACGTTTTGACGGTTTGTCCTGTTCACCAGTGGACAACGTTTTGACGGTTTGTCCTGTCCACCAGTGGACAACGTTTTTTTAGTTTGTCCTGTCCACCAGTGGACAACGTTTTGTCGGTTTGTCCTGTTCACCAGTGGACAACGTTTTGTCGGTTTGTGTTGTCTACCAGTAAACAACGTTTTTCTAGTTTGTCCTGTCCACCAGTGGACAACGTTTTGTCGGTTTGTCCTGTCCACCAGTGAACAACGTTTTGTCGGTTTGTGTTGTCTACCAGTGGACAACGTTTTTTTGTTTGTCCTGTCCATCAGTGGACACCGTTTGTTCGGTTTGTCCTGTCCACCAGTGGACAACGTTTTTTTAGTTTGTCCTGTCCACCAGTGGACAACGTTTTTTCAGTTTGTCCTGTCCACCAGTGGACAACGTTTTGTCGGTTTGTCCTGTTCACTAGTGGACAACGTTTTTTTAGTTTTTCCAGTCCACCAGTGGACAACGTTTTGTCGGTTTGTCCTGTTCACCAGTGGACAACGTTTTGTCGGTTTGTGTTGTCTACCAGTAAACAACGTTTTTCTAGTTTGTCCTGTCCACCAGTGGACAACGTTTTGTCGGTTTGTCCTGTCCACCAGTGAACAACGTTTTGTCGGTTTGTGTTGTCTACCAGTGCACAACGTTTTTTTAGTTTGTCCTGTCCACCAGTGGACAACGTTTTTTCAGTTTGTCCTGTCCACCAGTCGACAACGTTTTTTCAGTTTGTCCTGTCCACCAGTGGACAACGTTTTGTTGGTTTGTGTTGTCTACCAGTGGACAACGTTTTTTTAGTTTGTCCTGTCCATCAGTGAACACCGTTTGTTCGGTTTGTCCTGTCCACCAGTCGACAACGTTTTTTTAGTTTGTCCTGTCCACCAGTGGACAACGTTTTGTCGGTTTGTGTTGTCCACCAGTGGACAACGTTTTGTCGGTTTGTCCTGTCCACCAGTGGACAACGTTTTTTTAGTTTGTCCTGTCCACCAGTGGACAACGTTTTGTCGGTTTGTCCAGTCCATCAGTGGACACCGTTTGTTCGGTTTTTCCTGTCCATTAGTGGACACCGTTTGTTCGGTTTGTCCTGTCCACCAGTGGACAACGTTTTTTTTTGTTTGTCCTGTCCACCAGTGGACAACGTTTTGTCGGTTTGTCCTGTCCACCAGTGGACAACGTTTTGTCGGTTTGTGTTGTCTACCAGTGAACAACGTTTTTTTAGTTTGTCCTGTCCACCAGTGGACAACGTTTTGTCGGTTTGTCCTGTCCACCAGTGGACAACGTTTTTTTAGTTTGTCCTGTCCATCAGTGGACAACGTTTTGTCGGTTTGTCCTGTCCACCAGTGGACAACGTTTTGTCGGTTTGTGTTGTCTACCAGTGGACAACGTTTTTTTAGTTTGTCCTGTCCACCAGTGGACAACGTTTTTTCAGTTTGTCCTGTCCCTCAGTGGACACCGTTTTTTTAGTTTGTCCTGTCCACCAGTAGACAACGTTTTGTCGGTTTGTCCTGTCCATCAGTGGACACCGTTTGTTCGGTTTGTCCTGTCCACCAGTGGACAACGTTTTATTTAGTTTGTCCTGTCCACCAGTGGACAACGTTTTGTCGGTTTGTTCTGTCCATCAGTGGACACCGTTTGTTCGGTTTTTTCTGTCCATTAGTGTACACCGTTTGTTCGGTTTGTCCTGTCCACCAGTGGACAACGTTTTTTTAGTTTGTCCTGTCCACCAGTGGACAACGTTTTGTCGGTTTGTCCTGTCCACCAGTGGACAACGTTTTATCGGTTTGTGTTGTCTACCAGTGAACAACGTTTTTTTAGTTTGTCCTGTCCACCAGTGGACAACGTTTTTTTAGTTTGTCTTGTCCACCAGTGGACAACGTTTTGTCGGTTTGTCCTGTCCACCAGTGGACAACGTTTTGTCGGTTTGTCCTGTCCACCAGTGGACAACGTTTTTTTAGTTTGTCCTGTCCACCAGTGGACAACGTTTTGTCGGTTTGTCCTGTCCACCAGTGGACAACGTTTTGTCGGTTTGTCCTGTCCACCAGTGGACAACGTTTTGTCGGTTTGTCCTGTCCACCAGTGGACAACGTTTTTTTAGTTTGTTCTGTCCACCAGTGGACAACGTTTTGTCGGTTTGTCCTGTCCACCAGTGGACAACGTTTTGTCGGTTTGTCCTGTCCACCAGTGGACAACGTTTTGTCGGTTTGTCCTATCCACCAGTGGACAACGTTTTGTCGGTTTGTCCTGTCCACCAGTGGACAACGTTTTTTTAGGTTGTGCTGTCCACCAGTGGACAACGTTTTGTCGGTTTGTCCTGTCCACCAGTCGACAACGTTTTTTCAGTTTGTCCTGTCCACCAGTGGACAACGTTTTGTCGGTTTGTCCTGTCCACCGGTGGACAACGTTTTTTTAGTTTGTCCTGTCCACCAGTGAACAACGTTTTGTCGGTTTGTCCTGTCCACCAGTGGACAACGTTTTGTCGGTTTGTCCGGTCCACCAGTGGACAACGTTTTGTCGGTTTGTGCTGTCCACCAGTGGACAACGTTTTGTCGGTTTGTCCTGTCCACCAGTGGACAACGTTTTGTCGGTTTGTCCTGTTCACCAGTGGACAACGTTTTGTCGGTTTGTCCTGTCCACCAGTGGACAACGTTTTTTTAGTTTGTCCTGTCCACCAGTGGACAACGTTTTGTCGGTTTGTCCTGTCCACCAGTGGACAACGTTTTGTCGGTTTGTCCTGTCCACCAGTGGACAACGTTTTTTTAGTTTGTCCTGTCCATCAGTGGACAACGTTTTTTTAGTTTGTTCTGTCCACCAGTGGACAACGTTTTGTCGGTTTGTCCTGTCCACCAGTGGAAAACGTTTTGACGGTTTGTCCGGTCCACCAGTGGACAACGTTTTGTCGGTTTGTCCTGTCCACCAGTGGACAACGTTTTTTTAGTTTGTCCTGTTCACCAGTGGACAAGGTTTTGTCGGTTTGTCCTGTCCACCAGTGGACAACGTTTTTTTAGTTTGTCCTGTCCACCAGTGGACAACGTTTTTTTTTCAGTTTGTCCTGTCCACCAGTGGACAACGTTATTTTTTTCAGTTTGTTCTGTCCACCAGTGGACAACGTTATTTTTTTCAGTTTGTTCTGTCCACCAGTGGACAACGTTTTTTCAGTTTGTCCTGTCCATCAGTAGACAACGTTTTGACTGTTTGTCCTGTCCACCAGTGGACAACGTTTTTTTAGTTTGTCCTGTCCATCAGTGGACTTCGTTTGTTCGGTTTGTCCTGTCCACCAGTGGACAACGTTTTGCCGGTTTGTGGTGTCCACCAGTGGACAACGTTTTGTCGGTTTGTCCTGTCCACCAGTGGACAACGTTTTGTCGGTTTGTCCTGTCCACCAGTGGACAACGTTTTGACGGTTTGTCCTGTTCACCAGTGGACAACGTTTTGACGGTTTGTCCTGTCCACCAGTGGACAACGTTTTTTTAGTTTGTCCTGTCCACCAGTGGACAACGTTTTGTCGGTTTGTCCTGTCCACCAGTGGACAACGTTTTTTTAGTTTGTCCTGTCCATCAGTGGACACCGTTTGTTCGGTTTGTGCTGTCCACCAGTGGACAACGTTTTTTTAGTTTGTCCTGTCCACCAGTGGACAACGTTTTGTCGGTTTGTCCTGTCCACCAGTCGACAACGTTTTTTCAGTTTGTCCTGTCCACCAGTCGACAACGTTTTTTCAGTTTGTCCTGTCCACCAGTGGACAACGTTTTGTCGGTTTGTGTTGTCCACCAGTGGACAACGTTCTGCCGGTTTGTGTAGTCTACCAGTGGACAACGTTTTTTTAGTTTGTCCTGTCCATCAGTGGACACCGTTTGTTCGGTTTGTCCTGTCCACCAGTGGACAACGTTTTTTTAGTTTGTCCTGTCCACCAGTGGACAAGGTTTTGTCGGTTTGTCCTGTCCACCAGTGGACAACGTTTTTTTAGTTTGTCCTGTCCACCAGTGGACAACGTTTTTTTTTCAGTTTGTCCTGTCCACCAGTGGACAACGTTATTTTTTTCAGTTTGTTCTGTCCACCAGTGGACAACGTTATTTTTTTCAGTTTGTTCTGTCCACCAGTGGACAACGTTTTTTCAGTTTGTCCTGTCCATCAGTAGACAACGTTTTGACTGTTTGTCCTGTCCACCAGTGGACAACGTTTTTTTAGTTTGTCCTGTCCATCAGTGGACACCGTTTGTTCGGTTTGTCCTGTCCACCAGTGGACAACGTTTTGCCGGTTTGTGGTGTCCACCAGTGGACAACGTTTTGTCGGTTTGTCCTGTCCACCAGTGGACAACGTTTTGACGGTTTGTCCTGTTCACCAGTGGACAACGTTTTGACGGTTTGTCCTGTCCACCAGTGGACAACGTTTTTTTAGTTTGTCCTGTCCACCAGTGGACAACGTTTTGTCGGTTTGTCCTGTCCACCAGTGGACAACGTTTTTTTAGTTTGTCCTGTCCATCAGTGGACACCGTTTGTTCGGTTTGTGCTGTCCACCAGTGGACAACGTTTTTTTAGTTTGTCCTGTCCACCAGTGGACAACGTTTTGTCGGTTTGTCCTGTCCACCAGTCGACAACGTTTTTTCAGTTTGTCCTGTCCACCAGTCGACAACGTTTTTTCAGTTTGTCCTGTCCACCAGTGGACAACGTTTTGTCGGTTTGTGTTGTCCACCAGTGGACAACGTTTTGTCGGTTTGTCCTGTCCACCAGTGGACAACGTTTTTTTAGTTTGTCCTGTCCACCAGTGGACAACGTTTTGTCGGTTTGTCCTGTCCATCAGTGGACACCGTTTGTTCGGTTTGTCCGGTCCACCAGTGAACAACGTTTTTTTAGTTTGTCCTGTCCACCAGTGGACAACGTTTTCTTGGTTTGTCCTGTCCACCAGTGGACAACGTTTTGTCGGTTTGTCCGGTCCACCAGTGGACAACGTTTTGTCGGTTTGTCCTGTCCACCAGTGGACAACGTTTTGTCGGTTTGTCCGGTCCACCAGTGAACAACGTTTTGTCGGTTTGTCCTGTCCACCAGTGGACAACGTTTTGTCGGTTTGTCCTGTCCACCAGTGGACAACGTTTTTTTAGTTTGTCCTGTCCACCAGTGGACAACGTTTTGTCGGTTTGTCCTGTCCACCAGTGGACAACGTTTTGTCGATTGGTCCTGTCCACCAGTGGACAACGTTTTTTTAGTTTGTCCTGTCCACCAGTGGACAACGTTTTGTCGGTTTGTCCTGTCCACCAGTGGACAACGTTTTGTCGGTTTGTCCTGTCCACCAGTGGACAACGTTTTGTCGGTTTGTCCTGTCCACCAGTGGACAACGTTTTTTTAGTTTGTTCTGTCCACCAGTGGACAACGTTTTGTCGGTTTGTCCTGTCCACCAGTGGACAACGTTTTGTCGGTTTGTCCTGTCCACCAGTGGACAACGTTTTGACAATTTGTCCGGTCCACCAGTTTACAACGTTTTGTCGGTTTGTCCTGTCCACCAGTGGACAACGTTTTGTCGGTTTGTCCGGTCCACCAGTGGACACCGTTTGTTCGGTTTGTCCTCTCCACCAGTGGACAACGTTTTGCCGGTTTGTGTTGTCCACCAGTGGACAACGTTTTGTCGGTTTGTCCTGTCCACCAGTGGACAACGTTTTGTCGGTTTGTCCTGTCCACCAGTGGACAACGTTTTGTCGATTGGTCCTGTCCACCAGTGGACAACGTTTTTTTAGTTTGTCCTGTCCATCAGTAGACAACGTTTTGACTGTTTGTCCTGTCCACCAGTGGACAACGTTTTTTTAGTTTGTCCTGTCCATCAGTGGACACCGTTTGTTCGGTTTGTCCTGTCCACCAGTGGACAACGTTTTGCCGGTTTGTGGTGTCCACCAGTGGACAACGTTTTGTCGGTTTGTCCTGTCCACCAGTGGACAACGTTTTGACGGTTTGTCCTGTTCACCAGTGGACAACGTTTTGACGGTTTGTCCTGTCCACCAGTGGACAACGTTTTTTTAGTTTGTCCTGTCCACCAGTGGACAACGTTTTGTCGGTTTGTCCTGTCCACCAGTGGACAACGTTTTTTTAGTTTGTCCTGTCCATCAGTGGACACCGTTTGTTCGGTTTGTGCTGTCCACCAGTGGACAACGTTTTTTTAGTTTGTCCTGTCCACCAGTGGACAACGTTTTGTCGGTTTGTCCTGTCCACCAGTCGACAACGTTTTTTCAGTTTGTCCTGTCCACCAGTCGACAACGTTTTTTCAGTTTGTCCTGTCCACCAGTGGACAACGTTTTGTCGGTTTGTGTTGTCCACCAGTGGACAACGTTTTGTCGGTTTGTCCTGTCCACCAGTGGACAACGTTTTTTTAGTTTGTCCTGTCCACCAGTGGACAACGTTTTGTCGGTTTGTCCTGTCCATCAGTGGACACCGTTTGTTCGGTTTGTCCGGTCCACCAGTGAACAACGTTTTTTTAGTTTGTCCTGTCCACCAGTGGACAACGTTTTCTTGGTTTGTCCTGTCCACCAGTGGACAACGTTTTGTCGGTTTGTCCGGTCCACCAGTGGACAACGTTTTGTCGGTTTGTCCTGTCCACCAGTGGACAACGTTTTGTCGGTTTGTCCGGTCCACCAGTGGACAACGTTTTGTCGGTTTGTCCTGTCCACCAGTGGACAACGTTTTGTCGGTTTGTCCTGTCCACCAGTGGACAACGTTTTGTCGGTTTGTCCTGTCCACCAGTGGACAACGTTTTTTTAGTTTGTCCTGTCCACCAGTGGACAACGTTTTGTCGGTTTGTCCTGTCCACCAGTGGACAACGTTTTGTCGATTGGTCCTGTCCACCAGTGGACAACGTTTTTTTAGTTTGTCCTGTCCACCAGTGGACAACGTTTTGTCGGTTTGTCCTGTCCACCAGTGGACAACGTTTTGTCGGTTTGTCCTGTCCACCAGTGGACAACGTTTTGTCGGTTTGTCCTGTCCACCAGTGGACAACGTTTTTTTAGTTTGTTCTGTCCACCAGTGGACAACGTTTTGTCGGTTTGTCCTGTCCACCAGTGGACAACGTTTTGTCGGTTTGTCCTGTCCACCAGTGGACAACGTTTTGACAATTTGTCCGGTCCACCAGTTTACAACGTTTTGTCGGTTTGTCCTGTCCACCAGTGGACAACGTTTTGTCGGTTTGTCCGGTCCACCAGTGGACACCGTTTGTTCGGTTTGTCCTCTCCACCAGTGGACAACGTTTTGCCGGTTTGTGTTGTCCACCAGTGGACAACGTTTTGTCGGTTTGTCCTGTCCACCAGTGGACAACGTTTTGTCGGTTGTCCTGTCCACCAGTGCACAACGTTTTGACGGTTTGTCCTGTTCACCAGTGGACAACGTTTTGTCGGTTTGCCCTGTCCACCAGTGGACAACGTTTTGTCGGTTTGTCCTGTCCACCAGTGGACAACGTTTTTTTAGTTTGTCCTGTCCACCAGTGGACAACGTTTTGTCGGTTTGTCCTGTCCATCAGTGGACACCGTTTGTTCGGTTTGTCCTGTCCACAAGTGAACAACGTTTTTTTTAGTTTGTCCTGTCCACCAGTGAACAACGTTTTGTCGGTTTGTCCTGTCCACCAGTGGACAACGTTTGTTCGGTTTGTCCTGTCCACAAGTGGACAATGTTTTTTTTAGTTTTTCCTGTCCACCAGTGGACAACGTTTTGTCGGTTTGTCCTGTCCATCAGTGGACACCGTTTGTTCGGTTTGTCCTGTCTATCAGTGGACACCGTTTGTTCAGTTTGTCCTGTCCACCAGTGGACAACGTTTTGTCGGTTTGTCCTGTTCACCAGTGGACAACGTTTTGTCGGTTTGTGTTGTCTACCAGTGGACAACGTTTTTCTAGTTTGTCCTGTCCATCAGTGGACACCGTTTGTTCGGTTTGTCCGGTCCACCAGTGAACAACGTTTTTTTAGTTTGTCCTGTCCACCAGTGGACAACGTTTTCTTGGTTTGTCCTGTCCACCAGTGGACAACGTTTTGTCGGTTTGTCCGGTCCACCAGTGGACAACGTTTTGTCGGTTTGTCCTGTCCACCAGTGGACAACGTTTTGTCGGTTTGTCCGGTCCACCAGTGAACAACGTTTTGTCGGTTTGTCCTGTCCACCAGTGGACAACGTTTTGTCGGTTTGTCCTGTCCACCAGTGGACAACGTTTTTTTAGTTTGTCCTGTCCACCAGTGGACAACGTTTTGTCGGTTTGTCCTGTCCACCAGTGGACAACGTTTTGTCGATTGGTCCTGTCCACCAGTGGACAACGTTTTTTTAGTTTGTCCTGTCCACCAGTGGACAACGTTTTGTCGGTTTGTCCTGTCCACCAGTGGACAACGTTTTGTCGGTTTGTCCTGTCCACCAGTGGACAACGTTTTGTCGGTTTGTCCTGTCCACCAGTGGACAACGTTTTTTTAGTTTGTTCTGTCCACCAGTGGACAACGTTTTGTCGGTTTGTCCTGTCCACCAGTGGACAACGTTTTGTCGGTTTGTCCTGTCCACCAGTGGACAACGTTTTGACAATTTGTCCGGTCCACCAGTTTACAACGTTTTGTCGGTTTGTCCTGTCCACCAGTGGACAACGTTTTGTCGGTTTGTCCGGTCCACCAGTGGACACCGTTTGTTCGGTTTGTCCTCTCCACCAGTGGACAACGTTTTGCCGGTTTGTGTTGTCCACCAGTGGACAACGTTTTGTCGGTTTGTCCTGTCCACCAGTGGACAACGTTTTGTCGGTTGTCCTGTCCACCAGTGCACAACGTTTTGACGGTTTGTCCTGTTCACCAGTGGACAACGTTTTGTCGGTTTGCCCTGTCCACCAGTGGACAACGTTTTGTCGGTTTAATCTGTCCACCAGTGGACAACGTTTTGTCGGTTTATCCTGTCCACCAGTGGAAAACGTTTTGTCGGTTTGTCCTGTCCACCAGTGGACAACGTTTTGTCGGTTTGTCCTGTCCACCAGTGGACAACGTTTTTTTAGTTTGTCTTGTCCACCAGTGGACAACGTTTTGTCGGTTTGTCCTGTCCATCAGTGGACACCGTTTGTTCGGTTT
This sequence comes from Oscheius myriophilus, assembly GCA_964057215.1. Classification (NCBI taxonomy): domain Eukaryota; kingdom Metazoa; phylum Nematoda; class Chromadorea; order Rhabditida; family Rhabditidae; genus Oscheius; species Oscheius myriophilus. Next base: position 10,042,762 of record OZ059906.1, read on the forward strand.
GTCCTGTCCACAAGTGAACAACGTTTTTTTTAGTTTGTCCTGTCCACCAGTGAACAACGTTTTGTCGGTTTGTCCTGTCCACCAGTGGACAACGTTTGTTCGGTTTGTCCTGTCCACAAGTGGACAATGTTTTTTTTAGTTTTTCCTGTCCACCAGTGGACAACGTTTTGTCGGTTTGTCCTGTCCATCAGTGGACACCGTTTGTTCGGTTTGTCCTGTCTATCAGTGGACACCGTTTGTTCAGTTTGTCCTGTCCACCAGTGGACAACGTTTTGTCGGTTTGTCCTGTTCACCAGTGGACAACGTTTTGTCGGTTTGTGTTGTCTACCAGTGGACAACGTTTTTCTAGTTTGTCCTGTCCACCAGTGGACAAGGTTTTGTCGGTTTGTCCTGTCCACCAGTGGACAACGTTTTGTCGGTTTGTGTTGTCTACCAGTGGACAACGTTTTTTTAGTTTGTCCTGTCCACCAGTGGACAACGTTTTTTTAGTTTGTTCTGTCCACCAGTGGACAACGTTTTGTCGGTTTGTCCTGTCCACCAGTCGACAACGTTTTTTCAGTTTGTCCTGTACACCAGTGGACAACGTTTTGTCGGTTTGTGTTGTCCACCAGTGGACAACGTTTTGTCGGTTTGTCCTGTCCACCAGTGGACAACGTTTTTTTAGTTTGTCCTGTCCACCAGTGGACAACGTTTTGTCGGTTTGTCCTGTCCATCAGTGGACACCGTTTGTTCGGTTTGTCCTGTCCATTAGTGGACACCGTTTGTTCGGTTTGTCCTGTCCACCAGTGGACAACGTTTTTTTAGTTTGTCCTGTCCACCAGTGGACAACGTTTTGTCGGTTTGTGTTGTCTACCAGTGGACAACGTTTTTTTAGTTTGTCCTGTCCACCAGTGGACAACGTTTTGTCGGTTTGTCCTGTCCACCAGTGGACAACGTTTTTTTAGTTTGTTCTGTCCACCAGTGGACAACGTTTTGTCGGTTTGTCCTGTCCACCAGTCGACAACGTTTTTTCAGTTTGTCCTGTACACCAGTGGACAACGTTTTGTCGGTTTGTGTTGTCCACCAGTGGACAACGTTTTGTCGGTTTGTCCTGTCCACCAGTGGACACCGTTTGTTCGGTTTGTCCTGTCCATTAGTGGACACCGTTTGTTCGGTTTGTCCTGTCCACCAGTGGACAACGTTTTTTTAGTTTGTCCTGTCCACCAGTGGACAACGTTTTGTCGGTTTGTCCTGTCCATTAGTGGACACCGTTTGTTCGGTTTGTCCTGTCCACCAGTGGACAACGTTTTCTCGGTTTGTCCTGTCCACCAGTGGACAACGTTTTTTTAGTTTGTCCTGTCCACCAGTGAACCACGTTTTGTCGGTTTGTCCTGTCCACCAGTGGACAACGTTTTTTTTAGTTTGTCCTGTCCACCAGTGGACAACGTTTTGTCGGTTTGTCCTGTCCATTAGTGGACACCGTTTGTTCGGTTTGTCCTGTCCACCAGTGGACAACGTTTTCTCGGTTTGTCCTGTCCACCAGTGGACAACGTTTTGTCGGTTTGTCCTGTCCACCAATGGACAACGTTCTGCCGGTTTGTGTAGTCTACCAGTGGACAACGTTTTGTCGGTTTGTCCTGTCCACCAGTGGACAACGTTTTTTTAGTTTGTCCTGTCCACCAGTGGACAACGTTTTGTCGGTTTGTCCTGTCCATCAGTGGACACCGTTTGTTCGGTTTGTCCTGTCCATTAGTGGACACCGTTTGTTCGGTTTGTCCTGTCCACCAGTGGACAACGTTTTGTCGGTTTGTGTTGTCTACCAGTGGACAACGTTTTTTTAGTTTGTCCTGTCCATCAGTGGACACCGTTTGTTCGGTTTGTGCTGTCCACCAGTGGACAACGTTTTTTTAGTTTGTCCTGTCCACCAGTGGACAACGTTTTGTCGGTTTGTCCTGTCCACCAGTCGACAACGTTTTTTCAGTTTGTCCTGTCTATCAGTGGACACCGTTTGTTCAGTTTGTCCTGTCCACCAGTGGACAACGTTTTGTCGGTTTGTCCTGTCCATCAGTGGACACCGTTTGTTCGGTTTGTGCTGTCCACCAGTGGACAACGTTTTTTTAGTTTGTCCTGTCCACCAGTGGACACCGTTTGTTCGGTTTGTCCTGTCCACCAGTGGACACCGTTTGTTCGGTTTGTCCTGTCTATCAGTGGACACCGTTTGTTCAGTTTGTCCTGTCCACCAGTGGACAACGTTTTGTCGGTTTGTCCTGTTCACCAGTGGACAACGTTTTGTCGGTTTGTGTTGTCTACCAGTGGACAACGTTTTTCTAGTTTGTCCTGTCCACCAGTGGACAAGGTTTTGTCGGTTTGTCCTGTCCACCAGTGGACAACGTTTTGTCGGTTTGTGTTGTCTACCAGTGGACAACGTTTTTTTAGTTTGTCCTGTCCACCAGTGGACAACGTTTTTTTAGTTTGTTCTGTCCACCAGTGGACAACGTTTTGTCGGTTTGTCCTGTCCACCAGTCGACAACGTTTTTTCAGTTTGTCCTGTACACCAGTGGACAACGTTTTGTCGGTTTGTGTTGTCCACCAGTGGACAACGTTTTGTCGGTTTGTCCTGTCCACCAGTGGACAACGTTTTTTTAGTTTGTCCTGTCCACCAGTGGACAACGTTTTGTCGGTTTGTCCTGTCCATCAGTGGACACCGTTTGTTCGGTTTGTCCTGTCCATTAGTGGACACCGTTTGTTCGGTTTGTCCTGTCCACCAGTGGACAACGTTTTTTTAGTTTGTCCTGTCCACCAGTGGACAACGTTTTGTCGGTTTGTGTTGTCTACCAGTGGACAACGTTTTTTTAGTTTGTCCTGTCCACCAGTGGACAACGTTTTGTCGGTTTGTCCTGTCCACCAGTGGACAACGTTTTTTTAGTTTGTTCTGTCCACCAGTGGACAACGTTTTGTCGGTTTGTCCTGTCCACCAGTCGACAACGTTTTTTCAGTTTGTCCTGTACACCAGTGGACAACGTTTTGTCGGTTTGTGTTGTCCACCAGTGGACAACGTTTTGTCGGTTTGTCCTGTCCACCAGTGGACAACGTTTTTTTAGTTTGTCCTGTCCACCAGTGGACAACGTTTTGTCGGTTTGTCCTGTCCATTAGTGGACACCGTTTGTTCGGTTTGTCCTGTCCACCAGTGGACAACGTTTTCTCGGTTTGTCCTGTCCACCAGTGGACAACGTTTTTTTAGTTTGTCCTGTCCACCAGTGAACCACGTTTTGTCGGTTTGTCCTGTCCACCAGTGGACAACGTTTTTTTTAGTTTGTCCTGTCCACCAGTGGACAACGTTTTGTCGGTTTGTCCTGTCCATTAGTGGACACCGTTTGTTCGGTTTGTCCTGTCCACCAGTGGACAACGTTTTCTCGGTTTGTCCTGTCCACCAGTGGACAACGTTTTGTCGGTTTGTCCTGTCCACCAATGGACAACGTTCTGCCGGTTTGTGTAGTCTACCAGTGGACAACGTTTTGTCGGTTTGTCCTGTCCACCAGTGGACAACGTTTTTTTAGTTTGTCCTGTCCACCAGTGGACAACGTTTTGTCGGTTTGTCCTGTCCATCAGTGGACACCGTTTGTTCGGTTTGTCCTGTCCATTAGTGGACACCGTTTGTTCGGTTTGTCCTGTCCACCAGTGGACAACGTTTTGTCGGTTTGTGTTGTCTACCAGTGGACAACGTTTTTTTAGTTTGTCCTGTCCATCAGTGGACACCGTTTGTTCGGTTTGTGCTGTCCACCAGTGGACAACGTTTTTTTAGTTTGTCCTGTCCACCAGTGGACAACGTTTTGTCGGTTTGTCCTGTCCACCAGTCGACAACGTTTTTTCAGTTTGTCCTGTCTATCAGTGGACACCGTTTGTTCAGTTTGTCCTGTCCACCAGTGGACAACGTTTTGTCGGTTTGTCCTGTCCATCAGTGGACACCGTTTGTTCGGTTTGTGCTGTCCACCAGTGGACAACGTTTTTTTAGTTTGTCCTGTCCACCAGTGGACACCGTTTGTTCGGTTTGTCCTGTCCACCAGTGGACACCGTTTGTTCGGTTTGTCCTGTCTATCAGTGGACACCGTTTGTTCAGTTTGTCCTGTCCACCAGTGGACAACGTTTTGTCGGTTTGTCCTGTTCACCAGTGGACAACGTTTTGTCGGTTTGTGTTGTCTACCAGTGGACAACGTTTTTCTAGTTTGTCCTGTCCACCAGTGGACAAGGTTTTGTCGGTTTGTCCTGTCCACCAGTGGACAACGTTTTGTCGGTTTGTGTTGTCTACCAGTGGACAACGTTTTTTTAGTTTGTCCTGTCCACCAGTGGACAACGTTTTTTTAGTTTGTTCTGTCCACCAGTGGACAACGTTTTGTCGGTTTGTCCTGTCCACCAGTCGACAACGTTTTTTCAGTTTGTCCTGTACACCAGTGGACAACGTTTTGTCGGTTTGTGTTGTCCACCAGTGGACAACGTTTTGTCGGTTTGTCCTGTCCACCAGTGGACAACGTTTTTTTAGTTTGTCCTGTCCACCAGTGGACAACGTTTTGTCGGTTTGTCCTGTCCATCAGTGGACACCGTTTGTTCGGTTTGTCCTGTCCATTAGTGGACACCGTTTGTTCGGTTTGTCCTGTCCACCAGTGGACAACGTTTTTTTAGTTTGTCCTGTCCACCAGTGGACAACGTTTTGTCGGTTTGTGTTGTCTACCAGTGGACAACGTTTTTTTAGTTTGTCCTGTCCACCAGTGGACAACGTTTTGTCGGTTTGTCCTGTCCACCAGTGGACAACGTTTTTTTAGTTTGTTCTGTCCACCAGTGGACAACGTTTTGTCGGTTTGTCCTGTCCACCAGTCGACAACGTTTTTTCAGTTTGTCCTGTACACCAGTGGACAACGTTTTGTCGGTTTGTGTTGTCCACCAGTGGACAACGTTTTGTCGGTTTGTCCTGTCCACCAGTGGACAACGTTTTTTTAGTTTGTCCTGTCCACCAGTGGACAACGTTTTGTCGGTTTGTCCTGTCCATCAGTGGACACCGTTTGTTCGGTTTGTCCTGTCCATTAGTGGACACCGTTTGTTCGGTTTGTCCTGTCCACCAGTGGACAACGTTTTTTTAGTTTGTCCTGTCCACCAGTGGACAACGTTTTGTCGGTTTGTCCTGTCCATTAGTGGACACCGTTTGTTCGGTTTGTCCTGTCCACCAGTGGACAACGTTTTCTCGGTTTGTCCTGTCCACCAGTGGACAACGTTTTTTTAGTTTGTCCTGTCCACCAGTGAACCACGTTTTGTCGGTTTGTCCTGTCCACCAGTCGACAACGTTTTTTCAGTTTGTCCTGTACACCAGTGGACAACGTTTTGTCGGTTTGTGTTGTCCACCAGTGGACAACGTTTTGTCGGTTTGTCCTGTCCACCAGTGGACAACGTTTTTTTAGTTTGTCCTGTCCACCAGTGGACAACGTTTTGTCGGTTTGTCCTGTCCATCAGTGGACACCGTTTGTTCGGTTTGTCCTGTCCATTAGTGGACACCGTTTGTTCGGTTTGTCCTGTCCACCAGTGGACAACGTTTTTTTAGTTTGTCCTGTCCACCAGTGGACAACGTTTTGTCGGTTTGTCCTGTCCATTAGTGGACACCGTTTGTTCGGTTTGTCCTGTCCACCAGTGGACAACGTTTTCTCGGTTTGTCCTGTCCACCAGTGGACAACGTTTTTTTAGTTTGTCCTGTCCACCAGTGAACCACGTTTTGTCGGTTTGTCCTGTCCACCAGTGGACAACGTTTTTTTTAGTTTGTCCTGTCCACCAGTGGACAACGTTTTGTCGGTTTGTCCTGTCCATCAGTGGACACCGTTTGTTCGGTTTGTCCTGTCCATTAGTGGACACCGTTTGTTCGGTTTGTCCTGTCCACCAGTGGACAACGTTTTGTCGGTTTGTGTTGTCTACCAGTGGACAACGTTTTTTTAGTTTGTCCTGTCCATCAGTGGACACCGTTTGTTCGGTTTGTGCTGTCCACCAGTGGACAACGTTTTTTTAGTTTGTCCTGTCCACCAGTGGACAACGTTTTGTCGGTTTGTCCTGTCCACCAGTCGACAACGTTTTTTCAGTTTGTCCTGTCCACCAGTGGACAACGTTTTGTCGGTTTGTGTTGTCTACCAGTGGATAACGTTTTTTTAGTTTGACCTGTCCACCAGTGGACAACGTTTTGTCGGTTTGTGTTGTCTACCAGTGGACAACGTTTTTTTAGTTTGTCCTGTCCATCAGTGGACACCGTTTGTTCGGTTTGTCCTGTCCACCAGTGGACAACGTTTTGTCGGTTTGTGTTGTCTACCAGTGGACAACGTTTTTTTAGTTTGTCCTGTCCATCAGTGGACACCGTTTGTTCGGTTTGTGCTGTCCACCAGTGGACAACGTTTTTTTAGTTTGTCCTGTCCACCAGTGGACAACGTTTTGTCGGTTTGTCCTGTCCACCAGTCGACAACGTTTTTTCAGTTTGTCCTGTCCACCAGTGGACAACGTTTTGTCGGTTTGTGTTGTCTACCAGTGGATAACGTTTTTTTAGTTTGACCTGTCCACCAGTGGACAACGTTTTGTCGGTTTGTCCTGTCCACCAGTGGACAACGTTCTGCCGGTTTGTGTAGTCTACCAGTGGACAACGTTTTTTTAGTTTGTCCTGTCCATCAGTGGACACCGTTTGTTCGGTTTGTCCTGTCCACCAGTGGACAACGTTTTTTTAGTTTGTCCTGTCCACCAGTGGACAAGGTTTTGTCGGTTTGTCCTGTCCACCAGTGGACAACGTTTTTTTAGTTTGTCCTGTCCACCAGTGGACAACGTTTTTTTTTCAGTTTGTCCTGTCCACCAGTGGACAACGTTATTTTTTTCAGTTTGTTCTGTCCACCAGTGGACAACGTTTTTTCAGTTTGTCCTGTCCATCAGTAGACAACGTTTTGACTGTTTGTCCTGTCCACCAGTGGACAACGTTTTTTTTAGTTTGTCCTGTCCATCAGTGGACACCGTTTGTTCGGTTTGTCCTGTCCACCAGTGGACAACGTTTTGCCGGTTTGTGGTGTCCACCAGTGGACAACGTTTTGTCGGTTTGTCCTGTCCACCAGTGGACAACGTTTTGTCGGTTTGTCCTGTCCACCAGTGGACAACGTTTTGACGGTTTGTCCTGTTCACCAGTGGACAACGTTTTGTCGGTTTGTCCTGTCCACCAGTGGACAACGTTTTTTTAGTTTGTCCTGTCCACCAGTGGACAACGTTTTTTTAGTTTGTCCTGTCCACCAGTGGACAACGTTTTGTCGGTTTGTCCTGTCCACCAGTGGACAACGTTTTTTTAGTTTGTCCTGTCCATCAGTGGACACCGTTTGTTCGGTTTGTGCTGTCCACCAGTTTTTTAGTTTGTTCTGTCCACCAGTGGACAACGTTTTGTCGGTTTGTCCTGTCCACCAGTCGACAACGTTTTTTCAGTTTGTCCTGTACACCAGTGGACAACGTTTTGTCGGTTTGTGTTGTCCACCAGTAGACAACGTTTTGTCGGTTTGTCCTGTCCACCAGTGGACAACGTTTTTTTAGTTTGTCCTGTCCACCAGTGGACAACGTTTTGTCGGTTTGTCCTGTCCACCAGTCGACAACGTTTTTTCAGTTTGTCCTGTACACCAGTGAACCACGTTTTGTCGGTTTGTCCTGTCCACCAGTGGACAACGTTTTTTTTAGTTTGTCCTGTCCACCAGTGGACAACGTTTTGTCGGTTTGTCCTGTCCATTAGTGGACACCGTTTGTTCGGTTTGTCCTTTCCACCAGTGGACAACGTTTTCTCGGTTTGTCCTGTCCACCAGTGGACAACGTTTTTTTAGTTTGTCCTGTCCACCAGTGAACAACGTTTTGTCGGTTTGTCCTGTCCACCAATGGACAACGTTCTGCCGGTTTGTGTAGTCTACCAGTGGACAACGTTTTGTCGGTTTGTCCTGTCCACCAGTGGACAACGTTTTTTTAGTTTGTCCTGTCCACCAGTGGACAACGTTTTGTCGGTATGTCCTGTCTATCAGTGGACACCGTTTGTTCGGTTTGTCCTGTCCATTAGTGGACACCGTTTGTTCGGTTTGTCCTGTCCACCAGTGGACAACGTTTTGTCGGTTTGTGTTGTCTACCAGTGGACAACGTTTTTTTAGTTTGTCCTGTCCATCAGTGGACACCGTTTGTTCGGTTTGTGCTGTCCACCAGTGGACAACGTTTTTTTAGTTTGTCCTGTCCACCAGTGGACAACGTTTTGTCGGTTTGTCCTGTCCACCAGTCGACAACGTTTTTTCAGTTTGTCCTGTCCACCAGTGGACAACGTTTTGTCGGTTTGTGTTGTCCACCAGTGGACAACGTTTTGTCGGTTTGTCCTGTCCACCAGTGGACAACGTTTTTTTAGTTTGTCCTGTCCACCAGTGGACAACGTTTTGTCGGTTTGTCCTGTCCACCAGTGGACACCGTTTGTTCGGTTTGTCCTGTCCATTAGTGGACACCGTTTGTTCGGTTTGTCCTGTCCACCAGTGGACAACGTTTTTTTAGTTTGTCCTGTCCACCAGTGGACAACGTTTTGTCGGTTTGTCCTGTCCACCAGTGGACAACGTTTTGTCGGTTTGTGTTGTCTACCAGTGGATAACGTTTTTTTAGTTTGACCTGTCCACCAGTGGACAACGTTTTGTCGGTTTGTCCTGTCCACCAGTGGACAACGTTCTGCCGGTTTGTGTAGTCTACCAGTGGACAACGTTTTTTTAGTTTGTCCTGTCCATCAGTGGACACCGTTTGTTCGGTTTGTCCTGTCCACCAGTGGACAACGTTTTTTTTAGTTTGTCCTGTCCACCAGTGGACAACGTTTTTTTTTCAGTTTGTCCTGTCCACCAGTGGACAACGTTATTTTTTTCAGTTTGTTCCGTCCACCAGTGGACAACGTTTTTTCAGTTTGTCCTGTCCATCAGTAGACAACGTTTTGACTGTTTGTCCTGTCCACCAGTGGACAACGTTTTTTTAGTTTGTCCTGTCCATCAGTGGACACCGTTTGTTCGGTTTGTCCTGTCCACCAGTGGACAACGTTTTGCCGGTTTGTGGTGTCCACCAGTGGACAACGTTTTGTCGGTTTGTCCTGTCCACCAGTGGACAACGTTTTGTCGGTTTGTCCTGTCCACCAGTGGACAACGTTTTGACGGTTTGTCCTGTTCACCAGTGGACAACGTTTTGACGGTTTGTCCTGTCCACCAGTGGACAACGTTTTTTTAGTTTGTCCTGTCCACCAGTGGACAACGTTTTGTCGGTTTGTCCTGTCCACCAGTGGACAACGTTTTTTTAGTTTGTCCTGTCCACCAGTGGACAACGTTTTGTCGGTTTGTCCTGTCCACCAGTGGACAACGTTTTTTTAGTTTGTCCTGTCCACCAGTGGACAACGTTTTGTCGGTTTGTCCTGTCCACCAGTGGACAACGTTTTTTTAGTTTGTCCTGTCCACCAGTGGACAACGTTTTGTCGGTTTGTCCTGTCCACCAGTGGACAACGTTATTTTTTTCAGTTTGTTCTGTCCACCAGTGGACAACGTTTTTTCAGTTTGTCCTGTCCATCAGTAGACAACGTTTTGACTGTTTGTCCTGTCCACCAGTGGACAACGTTTTTTTAGTTTGTCCTGTCCATCAGTGGACACCGTTTGTTCGGTTTGTCCTGTCCACCAGTGGACAACGTTTTGCCGGTTTGTGGTGTCCACCAGTGGACAACGTTTTGTCGGTTTGTCCTGTCCACCAGTGGACAACGTTTTGTCGGTTTGTCCTGTCCACCAGTGGACAACGTTTTGACGGTTTGTCCTGTTCACCAGTGGACAACGTTTTGACGGTTTGTCCTGTCCACCAGTGGACAACGTTTTTTTAGTTTGTCCTGTCCACCAGTGGACAACGTTTTGTCGGTTTGTCCTGTCCACCAGTGGACAACGTTTTTTTAGTTTGTCCTGTCCATCAGTGGACACCGTTTGTTCGGTTTGTGCTGTCCACCAGTTTTTTAGTTTGTTCTGTCCACCAGTGGACAACGTTTTGTCGGTTTGTCCTGTCCACCAGTCGACAACGTTTTTTCAGTTTGTCCTGTACACCAGTGGACAACGTTTTGTCGGTTTGTGTTGTCCACCAGTAGACAACGTTTTGTCGGTTTGTCCTGTCCACCAGTGGACAACGTTTTTTTAGTTTGTCCTGTCCACCAGTGGACAACGTTTTGTCGGTTTGTCCTGTCCACCAGTCGACAACGTTTTTTCAGTTTGTCCTGTACACCAGTGAACCACGTTTTGTCGGTTTGTCCTGTCCACCAGTGGACAACGTTTTTTTTAGTTTGTCCTGTCCACCAGTGGACAACGTTTTGTCGGTTTGTCCTGTCTATTAGTGGACACCGTTTGTTCGGTTTGTCCTTTCCACCAGTGGACAACGTTTTCTCGGTTTGTCCTGTCCACCAGTGGACAACGTTTTTTTAGTTTGTCCTGTCCACCAGTGAACAACGTTTTGTCGGTTTGTCCTGTCCACCAATGGACAACGTTCTGCCGGTTTGTGTAGTCTACCAGTGGACAACGTTTTGTCGGTTTGTCCTGTCCACCAGTGGACAACGTTTTTTTAGTTTGTCCTGTCCACCAGTGGACAACGTTTTGTCGGTATGTCCTGTCTATCAGTGGACACCGTTTGTTCGGTTTGTCCTGTCCATTAGTGGACACCGTTTGTTCGGTTTGTCCTGTCCACCAGTGGACAACGTTTTGTCGGTTTGTGTTGTCTACCAGTGGACAACGTTTTTTTAGTTTGTCCTGTCCATCAGTGGACACCGTTTGTTCGGTTTGTGCTGTCCACCAGTGGACAACGTTTTTTTAGTTTGTCCTGTCCACCAGTGGACAACGTTTTGTCGGTTTGTACTGTCCACCAGTCGACAACGTTTTTTCAGTTTGTCCTGTCCACCAGTGGACAACGTTTTGTCGGTTTGTGTTGTCCACCAGTGGACAACGTTTTGTCGGTTTGTCCTGTCCACCAGTGGACAACGTTTTTTTAGTTTGTCCTGTCCACCAGTGGACAACGTTTTGTCGGTTTGTCCTGTCCACCAGTGGACACCGTTTGTTCGGTTTGTCCTGTCCATTAGTGGACACCGTTTGTTCGGTTTGTCCTGTCCACCAGTGGACAACGTTTTTTTAGTTTGTCCTGTCCACCAGTGGACAACGTTTTGTCGGTTTGTCCTGTCCACCAGTGGACAACGTTTTGTCGGTTTGTGTTGTCTACCAGTGGATAACGTTTTTTTAGTTTGACCTGTCCACCAGTGGACAACGTTTTGTCGGTTTGTCCTGTCCACCAGTGGACAACGTTCTGCCGGTTTGTGTAGTCTACCAGTGGACAACGTTTTTTTAGTTTGTCCTGTCCATCAGTGGACACCGTTTGTTCGGTTTGTCCTGTCCACCAGTGGACAACGTTTTTTTAGTTTGTCCTGTCCACCAGTGGACAACGTTTTTTTTTCAGTTTGTCCTGTCCACCAGTGGACAACGTTATTTTTTTCAGTTTGTTCCGTCCACCAGTGGACAACGTTTTTTCAGTTTGTCCTGTCCATCAGTAGACAACGTTTTGACTGTTTGTCCTGTCCACCAGTGGACAACGTTTTTTTAGTTTGTCCTGTCCATCAGTGGACACCGTTTGTTCGGTTTGTCCTGTCCACCAGTGGACAACGTTTTGCCGGTTTGTGGTGTCCACCAGTGGACAACGTTTTGTCGGTTTGTCCTGTCCACCAGTGGACAACGTTTTGTCGGTTTGTCCTCTCCACCAGTGGACAACGTTTTGACGGTTTGTCCTGTTCACCAGTGGACAACGTTTTGACGGTTTGTCCTGTCCACCAGTGGACAACGTTTTTTTAGTTTGTCCTGTCCACCAGTGGACAACGTTTTGTCGGTTTGTCCTGTCCACCAGTGGACAACGTTTTTTTAGTTTGTCCTGTCCACCAGTGGACAACGTTTTGTCGGTTTGTCCTGTCCACCAGTGGACAACGTTTTTTTAGTTTGTCCTGTCCACCAGTGGACAACGTTTTGTCGGTTTGTCCTGTCCACCAGTGGACAACGTTTTTTTAGTTTGTCCTGTCCACCAGTGGACAACGTTTTGTCGGTTTGTCCTGTCCACCAGTGGACAACGTTTTTTTAGTTTGTCCTGTCCACCAGTGGACAACGTTTTGTCGGTTTGTCCTGTCCACCAGTGGACAACGTTTTGTCGGTTTGTCCTGTCCACCAGTGGACAACGTTTTTTTAGTTTGTCCTGTCCACCAGTGGACACCGTTTGTTCGGTTTGTCCTGTCCATCAGTGGACACCGTTTGTTCGGTTTGTCCAGTCCACCAGTGGACAACGTTTTTTTTAGTTTGTCCTGTCCACCAGTGGACAACGTTTTGTCGGTTTGTCCTGTTCACCAGTGGACAACGTTTTGTCGGTTTGTGTTGTCTACCAGTAAACAACGTTTTTCTAGTTTGTCCTGTCCACCAGTGGACAACGTTTTGTCGGTTTGTGTTGTCTACCAGTGGACAACGTTTTTTTGTTTGTCCTGTCCATCAGTGGACACCGTTTGTTCGGTTTGCCCTGTCCACCAGTGGACAACGTTTTTTTAGTTTGTCCTGTCCACCAGTGGACAACGTTTTTTCAGTTTGTCCTGTCCACCAGTGGACAACGTTTTGTCCGTTTGTCCTGTTCACTAGTGGACAACGTTTTTTTAGTTTTTCCAGTCCACCAGTGGACAACGTTTTGTCGGTTTGTCCTGTTCACCAGTGGACAACGTTTTGTCGGTTTGTGTTGTCTACCAGTAAACAACGTTTTTCTAGTTTGTCCTGTCCACCAGTGGACAACGTTTTGTCGGTTTGTGTTGTTCACCAGTGGACAACGTTTTGTCGGTTTGTCCTGTCCACCAGTGGACAACGTTTTTTTAGTTTGTCCTGTCCACCAGTGGACAACGTTTTGTCGGTTTGTCCTGTCCACCAGTGGACACCGTTTGTTCGGTTTGTCCTGTCCATTAGTGGACACCGTTTGTTCGGTTTGTCCTGTCCACCAGTGGACAACGTTTTTTTAGTTTGACCTGTCCACCAATGGACAACGTTTTGTCGGTTTGTCCTGTCCACCAGTGGACAACGTTTTGTCGGTTTGTCCTGTCCACCAGTGGACAACGTTTTTTTAGTTTGTCCTGTCCACCAGTGGACACCGTTTGTTCGGTTTGTCCTGTCCATCAGTGGACACCGTTTGTTCGGTTTGTCCAGTCCACCAGTGGACAACGTTTTTTTTAGTTTGTCCTGTCCACCAGTGGACAACGTTTTGTCGGTTTGTCCTGTTCACCAGTGGACAACGTTTTGTCGGTTTGTGTTGTCTACCAGTAAACAACGTTTTTCTAGTTTGTCCTGTCCACCAGTGGACAACGTTTTGTCGGTTTGTGTTGTCTACCAGTGGACAACGTTTTTTTGTTTGTCCTGTCCATCAGTGGACACCGTTTGTTCGGTTTGCCCTGTCCACCAGTGGACAACGTTTTTTTAGTTTGTCCTGTCCACCAGTGGACAACGTTTTTTCAGTTTGTCCTGTCCACCAGTGGACAACGTTTTGTCCGTTTGTCCTGTTCACTAGTGGACAACGTTTTTTTAGTTTTTCCAGTCCACCAGTGGACAACGTTTTGTCGGTTTGTCCTGTTCACCAGTGGACAACGTTTTGTCGGTTTGTGTTGTCTACCAGTAAACAACGTTTTTCTAGTTTGTCCTGTCCACCAGTGGACAACGTTTTGTCGGTTTGTGTTGTTCACCAGTGGACAACGTTTTGTCGGTTTGTCCTGTCCACCAGTGGACAACGTTTTTTTAGTTTGTCCTGTCCACCAGTGGACAACGTTTTGTCGGTTTGTCCTGTCCACCAGTGGACACCGTTTGTTCGGTTTGTCCTGTCCATTAGTGGACACCGTTTGTTCGGTTTGTCCTGTCCACCAGTGGACAACGTTTTTTTAGTTTGACCTGTCCACCAATGGACAACGTTTTGTCGGTTTGTCCTGTCCACCAGTGGACAACGTTCTGCCGGTTTGTGTAGTCTACCAGTGGACAACGTTTTTTTAGTTTGTCCTGTCCATCAGTGGACACCGTTTGTTCGGTTTGTCCTGTCCACCAGTGGACAACGTTTTTTTAGTTTGTCCTGTCCACCAGTGGACAAGGTTTTGTCGGTTTGTCCTGTCCACCAGTGGACAACGTTTTTTTAGTTTGTCCTGTCCACCAGTGGACAACGTTTTTTTTTCAGTTTGTCCTGTCCACCAGTGGACAACGTTATTTTTTTCAGTTTGTTCTGTCCACCAGTGGACAACGTTTTTTCAGTTTGTCCTGTCCATCAGTAGACAACGTTTTGACTGTTTGTCCTGTCCACCAGTGGACAACGTTTTGTCGGTTTGTGTTGTCCACCAGTGGACAACGTTTTGTCGGTTTGTCCTGTCCACCAGTGGACAACGTTTTTTTAGTTTGTCCTGTCCACCAGTGGACAACGTTTTGTCGGTTTGTCCTGTCCACCAGTGGACACCGTTTGTTCGGTTTGTCCTGTCCATTAGTGGACACCGTTTGTTCGGTTTGTCCTGTCCACCAGTGGACAACGTTTTTTTAGTTTGTCCTGTCCACCAGTGGACAACGTTTTGTCGGTTTGTCCTGTCCACCAGTGGACAACGTTTTGTCGGTTTGTGTTGTCTACCAGTGGATAACGTTTTTTTAGTTTGACCTGTCCACCAGTGGACAACGTTTTGTCGGTTTGTCCTGTCCACCAGTGGACAACGTTCTGCCGGTTTGTGTAGTCTACCAGTGGACAACGTTTTTTTAGTTTGTCCTGTCCATCAGTGGACACCGTTTGTTCGGTTTGTCCTGTCCATCAGTGGACAACGTTTTTTTAGTTTGTCCTGTCCACCAGTGGACAACGTTTTTTTTTCAGTTTGTCCTGTCCACCAGTGGACAACGTTATTTTTTTCAGTTTGTTCCGTCCACCAGTGGACAACGTTTTTTCAGTTTGTCCTGTCCATCAGTAGACAACGTTTTGACTGTTTGTCCTGTCCACCAGTGGACAACGTTTTTTTAGTTTGTCCTGTCCATCAGTGGACACCGTTTGTTCGGTTTGTCCTGTCCACCAGTGGACAACGTTTTTTTAGTTTGTCCTGTCCACCAGTGGACAACGTTTTGTCGGTTTGTCCTGTTCACCAGTGGACAACGTTTTGACGGTTTGTCCTGTCCACCAGTGGACAACGTTTTTTTAGTTTGTGGTGTCCACCAGTGGACAACGTTTTGTCGGTTTGTCCTGTCCACCAGTGGACAACGTTTTGTCGGTTTGTCCTGTCCACCAGTGGACAACGTTTTGACGGTTTGTCCTGTTCACCAGTGGACAACGTTTTGACGGTTTGTCCTGTCCACCAGTGGACAACGTTTTTTTAGTTTGTCCTGTCCACCAGTGGACAACGTTTTGTCGGTTTGTCCTGTCCACCAGTGGACAACGTTTTTTTAGTTTGTCCTGTCCACCAGTGGACAACGTTTTGTCGGTTTGTCCTGTCCACCAGTGGACAACGTTTTTTTAGTTTGTCCTGTCCACCAGTGGACAACGTTTTGTCGGTTTGTCCTGTCCACCAGTGGACAACGTTTTTTTAGTTTGTCCTGTCCACCAGTGGACAACGTTTTGTCGGTTTGTCCTGTCCACCAGTGGACAACGTTTTTTTAGTTTGTCCTGTCCACCAGTGGACAACGTTTTGTCGGTTTGTCCTGTCCACCAGTGGACAACGTTTTGTCGGTTTGTCCTGTCCACCAGTGGACAACGTTTTTTTAGTTTGTCCTGTCCACCAGTGGACACCGTTTGTTCGGTTTGTCCTGTCCATCAGTGGACACCGTTTGTTCGGTTTGTCCAGTCCACCAGTGGACAACGTTTTTTTTAGTTTGTCCTGTCCACCAGTGGACAACGTTTTGTCGGTTTGTCCTGTTCACCAGTGGACAACGTTTTGTCGGTTTGTGTTGTCTACCAGTAAACAACGTTTTTCTAGTTTGTCCTGTCCACCAGTGGACAACGTTTTGTCGGTTTGTCCTGTCAACCAGTGAACAACGTTTTGTCGGTTTGTGTTGTCTACCAGTGGACAACGTTTTTTTGTTTGTCCTGTCCATCAGTGGACACCGTTTGTTCGGTTTGCCCTGTCCACCAGTGGACAACGTTTTTTTAGTTTGTCCTGTCCACCAGTGGACAACGTTTTTTCAGTTTGTCCTGTCCACCAGTGGACAACGTTTTGTCCGTTTGTCCTGTTCACTAGTGGACAACGTTTTTTTAGTTTTTCCAGTCCACCAGTGGACAACGTTTTGTCGGTTTGTCCTGTTCACCAGTGGACAACGTTTTGTCGGTTTGTCCTGTCCACCAGTGGACAACGTTTTGTCGGTTTGTGTTGTTCACCAGTGGACAACGTTTTGTCGGTTTGTGTTGTCTACCAGTAAACAACGTTTTTCTAGTTTGTCCTGTCCACCAGTGGACAACGTTTTGTCGGTTTGTCCTGTCCACCAGTCGACAACGTTTTTTCAGTTTGTCCTGTCCACCAGTGGACAACGTTTTGTCGGTTTGTGTTGTTCACCAGTGGACAACGTTTTGTCGGTTTGTCCTGTCCACCAGTGGACAACGTTTTTTTAGTTTGTCCTGTCCACCAGTGGACAACGTTTTGTCGGTTTGTCCTGTCCACCAGTGGACACCGTTTGTTCGGTTTGTCCTGTCCATTAGTGGACACCGTTTGTTCGGTTTGTCCTGTCCACCAGTGGACAACGTTTTTTTAGTTTGTCCTGTCCACCAGTGGACAACGTTTTGTCGGTTTGTGTTGTCTACCAGTGGATAACGTTTTTTTAGTTTGACCTGTCCACCAGTGGACAACGTTTTGTCGGTTTGTCCTGTCCACCAGTGGACAACGTTCTGCCGGTTTGTGTAGTCTACCAGTGGACAACGTTTTTTTAGTTTGTCCTGTCCATCAGTGGACACCGTTTGTTCGGTTTGTCCTGTCCACCAGTGGACAACGTTTTTTTAGTTTGTCCTGTCCACCAGTGGACAAGGTTTTGTCGGTTTGTCCTGTCCACCAGTGGACAACGTTTTTTTAGTTTGTCCTGTCCACCAGTGGACAACGTTTTTTTTTCAGTTTGTCCTGTCCACCAGTGGACAACGTTATTTTTTTCAGTTTGTTCTGTCCACCAGTGGACAACGTTTTTTTAGTTTGTCCTGTCCATCAGTGGACACCGTTTGTTCGGTTTGTCCTGTCCACCAGTGGACAACGTTTTGCCGGTTTGTGGTGTCCACCAGTGGACAACGTTTTGTCGGTTTGTCCTGTCCACCAGTGGACAACGTTTTGTCGGTTTGTCCTGTCCACCAGTGGACAACGTTTTGACAGTTTGTCCTGTTCACCAGTGGACAACGTTTTGACGGTTTGTCCTGTCCACCAGTGGACAACGTTTTGTCGGTTTTTCCTGTCCACCAGTGGACAACGTTTTGTCGGTTTGTCCTGTCCACCAGTGGACAACGTTTTGTCGGTTTGTCCTGTCCACCAGTGGACAACGTTTTTTTAGTTTGTCCTGTCCACCAGTGGACAACGTTTTGTCGGTTTGTCCTGTCCACCAGTGGACAACGTTTTTTTAGTTTGTCCTGTCCACCAGTGGACAACGTTTTGTCGGTTTGTCCTGTCCACCAGTGGACACCGTTTGTTCGGTTTGTCCTGTCCATTAGTGGACACCGTTTGTTCGGTTTGTCCTGTCCACCAGTGGACAACGTTTTTTTAGTTTGTCCTGTCCACCAGTGGACAACGTTTTGTCGGTTTGTCCTGTCCACCAGTGGACAACGTTTTGTCGGTTTGTGTTGTCTACCAGTGGATAACGTTTTTTTAGTTTGACCTGTCCACCAGTGGACAACGTTTTGTCGGTTTGTCCTGTCCACCAGTGGACAACGTTCTGCCGGTTTGTGTAGTCTACCAGTGGACAACGTTTTTTTAGTTTGTCCTGTCCATCAGTGGACACCGTTTGTTCGGTTTGTCCTGTCCACCAGTGGACAACGTTTTTTTAGTTTGTCCTGTCCACCAGTGGACAAGGTTTTGTCGGTTTGTCCTGTCCACCAGTGGACAACGTTTTTTTAGTTTGTCCTGTCCACCAGTGGACAACGTTTTTTTTTCAGTTTGTCCTGTCCACCAGTGGACAACGTTATTTTTTTCAGTTTGTTCTGTCCACCAGTGGACAACGTTTTTTTAGTTTGTCCTGTCCATCAGTGGACACCGTTTGTTCGGTTTGTCCTGTCCACCAGTGGACAACGTTTTGCCGGTTTGTGGTGTCCACCAGTGGACAACGTTTTGTCGGTTTGTCCTGTCCACCAGTGGACAACGTTTTGTCGGTTTGTCCTGTCCACCAGTGGACAACGTTTTGACAGTTTGTCCTGTTCACCAGTGGACAACGTTTTGACGGTTTGTCCTGTCCACCAGTGGACAACGTTTTGTCGGTTTTTCCTGTCCACCAGTGGACAACGTTTTGTCGGTTTGTCCTGTCCACCAGTGGACAACGTTTTGTCGGTTTGTCCTGTCCACCAGTGGACAACGTTTTTTTAGTTTGTCCTGTCCACCAGTGGACAACGTTTTGTCGGTTTGTCCTGTCCACCAGTGGACAACGTTTTGTCGGTTTGTCCTGTCCACCAGTGGACAACGTTTTTTTAGTTTGTCCTGTCCACCAGTGGACAACGTTTTTTTAGTTTGTCCTGTCCACCAGTGGACACCGTTTGTTCGGTTTGTCCTGTCCATCAGTGGACACCGTTTGTTCGGTTTGTCCAGTCCACCAGTGGACAACGTTTTTTTAGTTTGTCCTGTCCACCAGTGGACAACGTTTTGTCGGTTTGTCCTGTTCACCAGTGGACAACGTTTTGTCGGTTTGTGTTGTCTACCAGTAAACAACGTTTTTCTAGTTTGTCCTGTCCACCAGTGGACAACGTTTTGTCGGTTTGTCCTGTCCACCAGTGAACAACGTTTTGTCGGTTTGTGTTGTCTACCAGTGGACAACGTTTTTTTGTTTGTCCTGTCCATCAGTGGACACCGTTTGTTCGGTTTGTCCTGTCCACCAGTGGACAACGTTTTTTTAGTTTGTCCTGTCCACCAGTGGACAACGTTTTTTCAGTTTGTCCTGTCCACCAGTGGACAACGTTTTGTCGGTTTGTCCTGTTCACTAGTGGACAACGTTTTTTTAGTTTTTCCAGTCCACCAGTGGACAACGTTTTGTCGGTTTGTCCTGTTCACCAGTGGACAACGTTTTGTCGGTTTGTGTTGTCTACCAGTAAACAACGTTTTTCTAGTTTGTCCTGTCCACCAGTGGACAACGTTTTGTCGGTTTGTCCTGTCCACCAGTGAACAACGTTTTGTCGGTTTGTGTTGTCTACCAGTGGACAACGTTTTTTTGTTTGTCCTGTCCATCAGTGGACACCGTTTGTTCGGTTTGTCCTGTCCACCAGTGGACAACGTTTTTTTAGTTTGTCCTGTCCACCAGTGGACAACGTTTTTTCAGTTTGTCCTGTCCACCAGTGGACAACGTTTTGTCGGTTTGTCCTGTTCACTAGTGGACAACGTTTTTTTAGTTTTTCCAGTCCACCAGTGGACAACGTTTTGTCGGTTTGTCCTGTTCACCAGTGGACAACGTTTTGTCGGTTTGTGTTGTCTACCAGTAAACAACGTTTTTCTAGTTTGTCCTGTCCACCAGTGGACAACGTTTTGTCGGTTTGTCCTGTCCACCAGTGAACAACGTTTTGTCGGTTTGTGTTGTCTACCAGTGCACAACGTTTTTTTAGTTTGTCCTGTCCACCAGTGGACAACGTTTTTTCAGTTTGTCCTGTCCACCAGTCGACAACGTTTTTTCAGTTTGTCCTGTCCACCAGTGGACAACGTTTTGTTGGTTTGTGTTGTCTACCAGTGGACAACGTTTTTTTAGTTTGTCCTGTCCATCAGTGAACACCGTTTGTTCGGTTTGTCCTGTCCACCAGTCGACAACGTTTTTTTAGTTTGTCCTGTCCACCAGTGGACAACGTTTTGTCGGTTTGTGTTGTCCACCAGTGGACAACGTTTTGTCGGTTTGTCCTGTCCACCAGTGGACAACGTTTTTTTAGTTTGTCCTGTCCACCAGTGGACAACGTTTTGTCGGTTTGTCCAGTCCATCAGTGGACACCGTTTGTTCGGTTTTTCCTGTCCATTAGTGGACACCGTTTGTTCGGTTTGTCCTGTCCACCAGTGGACAACGTTTTTTTTGTTTGTCCTGTCCACCAGTGGACAACGTTTTGTCGGTTTGTCCTGTCCACCAGTGGACAACGTTTTGTCGGTTTGTGTTGTCTACCAGTGAACAACGTTTTTTTAGTTTGTCCTGTCCACCAGTGGACAACGTTTTGTCGGTTTGTCCTGTCCACCAGTGGACAACGTTTTTTTAGTTTGTCCTGTCCATCAGTGGACAACGTTTTGTCGGTTTGTCCTGTCCACCAGTGGACAACGTTTTGTCGGTTTGTGTTGTCTACCAGTGGACAACGTTTTTTTAGTTTGTCCTGTCCACCAGTGGACAACGTTTTTTCAGTTTGTCCTGTCCCTCAGTGGACACCGTTTTTTTAGTTTGTCCTGTCCACCAGTAGACAACGTTTTGTCGGTTTGTCCTGTCCATCAGTGGACACCGTTTGTTCGGTTTGTCCTGTCCACCAGTGGACAACGTTTTATTTAGTTTGTCCTGTCCACCAGTGGACAACGTTTTGTCGGTTTGTTCTGTCCATCAGTGGACACCGTTTGTTCGGTTTTTTCTGTCCATTAGTGGACACCGTTTGTTCGGTTTGTCCTGTCCACCAGTGGACAACGTTTTTTTAGTTTGTCCTGTCCACCAGTGGACAACGTTTTGTCGGTTTGTCCTGTCCACCAGTGGACAACGTTTTATCGGTTTGTGTTGTCTACCAGTGAACAACGTTTTTTTAGTTTGTCCTGTCCACCAGTGGACAACGTTTTTTTAGTTTGTCTTGTCCACCAGTGGACAACGTTTTGTCGGTTTGTCCTGTCCACCAGTGGACAACGTTTTGTCGGTTTGTCCTGTCCACCAGTGGACAACGTTTTTTTAGTTTGTCCTGTCCACCAGTGGACAACGTTTTGTCGGTTTGTCCTGTCCACCAGTGGACAACGTTTTGTCGGTTTGTCCTGTCCACCAGTGGACAACGTTTTGTCGGTTTGTCCTGTCCACCAGTGGACAACGTTTTTTTAGTTTGTTCTGTCCACCAGTGGACAACGTTTTGTCGGTTTGTCCTGTCCACCAGTGGACAACGTTTTTTTAGGTTGTGCTGTCCACCAGTGGACAACGTTTTGTCGGTTTGTCCTGTCCACCAGTCGACAACGTTTTTTCAGTTTGTCCTGTCCACCAGTGGACAACGTTTTGTCGGTTTGTGTTGTCCACCAGTGGACAACGTTTTGTCGGTTTGTCCTGTCCACCGGTGGACAACGTTTTTTTAGTTTGTCCTGTCCACCAGTGGACACCGTTTGTTCGGTTTGTCCGGTCCACCAGTGGACAACGTTTTTTTAGTATGTCCTGTCCACCAGTGGACAACGTTTTGTCGGTTTGTCCTGTTCACCAGTGGACAAGGTTTGGCGGTTTGTCCTGTCCACCAGTGGACAACGTTTTGTCGGTTTGTCCGGTCCACCAGTGGACAACGTTTTGTCGGTTTGTCCTGTCCACCAGTGGAAAACGTTTTGTCGGTTTGTCCGGTCCACCAGTGGACAACGTTTTGTCGGTTTGTCCTGTCCACCAGTGGACAACGTTTTGTCGGTTTGTCCTGTTCACCAGTGGACAACGTTTTGTCGGTTTGTCCTGTCCACCAGTGGACAACGTTTTTTTTAGTTTGTCCTGTCCACCAGTGGACAACGTTTTGTCGGTTTGTCCTGTCCACCAGTGGACAACGTTTTGTCGGTTTGTCCTGTCCACCAGTGGACAACGTTTTTTTAGTTTGTCCTGTCCACCAGTGGACAACGTTTTGTCGGTTTGTCCTGTCCACCAGTGGACAACGTTTTGTCGGTTTGTCCTGTCCACCAGTGGACAACGTTTTGTCGGTTTGTCCTGTCCACCAGTGGACAACGTTTTTTTAGTTTGTTCTGTCCACCAGTGGACAACGTTTTGTCGGTTTGTCCTGTAAACCAGTGGAAAACGTTTTGACGGTTTGTCCGGTCCACCAGTGGACAACGTTTTGTCGGTTTGTCCTGTCCACCAGTGGACAACGTTTTGTCGGTTTGTCCTGTCCACCAGTGGACAACGTTTTGTCGGTTTGTCCTATCCACCAGTGGACAACGTTTTGTCGGTTTGTCCTGTCCACCAGTGGACAACGTTTTTTTAGGTTGTGCTGTCCACCAGTGGACAACGTTTTGTCGGTTTGTCCTGTCCACCAGTCGACAACGTTTTTTCAGTTTGTCCTGTCCACCAGTGGACAACGTTTTGTCGGTTTGTCCTGTCCACCGGTGGACAACGTTTTTTTAGTTTGTCCTGTCCACCAGTGAACAACGTTTTGTCGGTTTGTCCTGTCCACCAGTGGACAACGTTTTGTCGGTTTGTCCGGTCCACCAGTGGACAACGTTTTGTCGGTTTGTCCTGTCCACCAGTGGACAACGTTTTGTCGGTTTGTCCTGTCCACCAGTGGACAACGTTTTGTCGGTTTGTCCTGTTCACCAGTGGACAACGTTTTGTCGGTTTGTCCTGTCCACCAGTGGACAACGTTTTTTTAGTTTGTCCTGTCCACCAGTGGACAACGTTTTGTCGGTTTGTCCTGTCCACCAGTGGACAACGTTTTGTCGGTTTGTCCTGTTCACCAGTGGACAACGTTTTGTCGGTTTGTCCTGTCCACCAGTGGACAACGTTTTTTTTAGTTTGTCCTGTCCACCAGTGGACAACGTTTTGTCGGTTTGTCCTGTCCACCAGTGGACAACGTTTTGTCGGTTTGTCCTGTCCACCAGTGGACAACGTTTTTTTAGTTTGTCCTGTCCACCAGTGGACAACGTTTTGTCGGTTTGTCCTGTCCACCAGTGGACAACGTTTTGTCGGTTTGTCCTGTCCACCAGTGGACAACGTTTTGTCGGTTTGTCCTGTCCACCAGTGGACAACGTTTTTTTAGTTTGTTCTGTCCACCAGTGGACAACGTTTTGTCGGTTTGTCCTGTAAACCAGTGGAAAACGTTTTGACGGTTTGTCCGGTCCACCAGTGGACAACGTTTTGTCGGTTTGTCCTGTCCACCAGTGGACAACGTTTTGTCGGTTTGTCCTGTCCACCAGTGGACAACGTTTTGTCGGTTTGTCCTATCCACCAGTGGACAACGTTTTGTCGGTTTGTCCTGTCCACCAGTGGACAACGTTTTTTTAGGTTGTGCTGTCCACCAGTGGACAACGTTTTGTCGGTTTGTCCTGTCCACCAGTCGACAACGTTTTTTCAGTTTGTCCTGTCCACCAGTGGACAACGTTTTGTCGGTTTGTCCTGTCCACCGGTGGACAACGTTTTTTTAGTTTGTCCTGTCCACCAGTGAACAACGTTTTGTCGGTTTGTCCTGTCCACCAGTGGACAACGTTTTGTCGGTTTGTCCGGTCCACCAGTGGACAACGTTTTGTCGGTTTGTCCTGTCCACCAGTGGACAACGTTTTGTCGGTTTGTCCTGTCCACCAGTGGACAACGTTTTGTCGGTTTGTCCTGTTCACCAGTGGACAACGTTTTGTCGGTTTGTCCTGTCCACCAGTGGACAACGTTTTTTTAGTTTGTCCTGTCCACCAGTGGACAACGTTTTGTCGGTTTGTCCTGTCCACCAGTGGACAACGTTTTGTCGGTTTGTCCTGTCCACCAGTGGACAACGTTTTTTTAGTTTGTCCTGTCCATCAGTGGACAACGTTTTGTCGGTTTGTCCTGTCCACCAGTGGACAATGTTTTGTCGGTTTGTCCTGTCCACCAGTGGACAACGTTTTGTCGGTTTGTCCTGTCCACCAGTGGACAACGTTTTTTTAGTTTGTTCTGTCCACCAGTGGACAACGTTTTGTCGGTTTGTCCTGTCCACCAGTGGAAAACGTTTTGACGGTTTGTCCGGTCCACCAGTGGACAACGTTTTGTCGGTTTGTCCTGTTCACCAGTGGACAACGTTTTGTCGGTTTGTCCGGTCCACCAGTGGACACCGTTTGTTCGGTTTGTCCTCTCCACCAGTGGACAACGTTTTGCCGGTTTGTGTTGTCCACCAGTGGACAACGTTTTGTCGGTTTGTCCTGTCCACCAGTGGACAACGTTTTGTCGGTTTGTCCTGTCCACCAGTGGACAACGTTTTGTCGGTTTGTCCTGTTCACCAGTGGACAACGTTTTGTCGGTTTGTCCTGTCCACCAGTGGACAACGTTTTTTTAGTTTGTCCTGTCCACCAGTGGACAACGTTTTGTCGGTTTGTCCTGTCCACCAGTGGACAACGTTTTGTCGGTTTGTCCTGTCCACCAGTGGACAACGTTTTTTTAGTTTGTCCTGTCCACCAGTGGACAACGTTTTGTCGGTTTGTCCTGTCCACCAGTGGACAATGTTTTGTCGGTTTGTCCTGTCCACCAGTGGACAACGTTTTGTCGGTTTGTCCTGTCCACCAGTGGACAACGTTTTTTTAGTTTGTTCTGTCCACCAGTGGACAACGTTTTGTCGGTTTGTCCTGTCCACCAGTGGACAACGTTTTGTCGGTTTGTCCTGTCCACCAGTGGACAACGTTTTTTTAGTTTGTCCTGTCCACCAGTGGACAACGTTTTGTCGGTTTGTCCTGTCCACCAGTGGACAATGTTTTGTCGGTTTGTCCTGTCCACCAGTGGACAACGTTTTGTCGGTTTGTCCTGTCCACCAGTGGACAACGTTTTTTTAGTTTGTTCTGTCCACCAGTGGACAACGTTTTGTCGGTTTGTCCTGTCCACCAGTGGAAAACGTTTTGACGGTTTGTCCGGTCCACCAGTGGACAACGTTTTGTCGGTTTGTCCTGTCCACCAGTGGACAACGTTTTGTCGGTTTGTCCTGTTCACCAGTGGACAACGTTTTGTCGGTTTGTCCGGTCCACCAGTGGACACCGTTTGTTCGGTTTGTCCTCTCCACCAGTGGACAACGTTTTGCCGGTTTGTGTTGTCCACCAGTGGACAACGTTTTGTCGGTTTGTCCTGTCCACCAGTGGACAACGTTTTGTCGGTTTGTCCTGTCCACCAGTGGACAACGTTTTGTCGGTTTGTCCTGTTCACCAGTGGACAACGTTTTGTCGGTTTGTCCTGTCCACCAGTGGACAACGTTTTTTTAGTTTGTCCTGTCCACCAGTGGACAACGTTTTGTCGGTTTGTCCTGTCCACCAGTGGACAACGTTTTGTCGGTTTGTCCTGTCCACCAGTGGACAACGTTTTTTTAGTTTGTCCTGTCCACCAGTGGACAACGTTTTGTCGGTTTGTCCTGTCCACCAGTGGACAATGTTTTGTCGGTTTGTCCTGTCCACCAGTGGACAACGTTTTGTCGGTTTGTCCTGTCCACCAGTGGACAACGTTTTTTTAGTTTGTTCTGTCCACCAGTGGACAACGTTTTGTCGGTTTGTCCTGTCCACCAGTGGACAACGTTTTGTCGGTTTGTCCTGTCCACCAGTGGACAACGTTTTTTTAGTTTGTCCTGTCCACCAGTGGACAACGTTTTGTCGGTTTGTCCTGTCCACCAGTGGACAATGTTTTGTCGGTTTGTCCTGTCCACCAGTGGACAACGTTTTGTCGGTTTGTCCTGTCCACCAGTGGACAACGTTTTTTTAGTTTGTTCTGTCCACCAGTGGACAACGTTTTGTCGGTTTGTCCTGTCCACCAGTGGAAAACGTTTTGACGGTTTGTCCGGTCCACCAGTGGACAACGTTTTGTCGGTTTGTCCTGTCCACCAGTGGACAACGTTTTGTCGGTTTGTCCGGTCCACCAGTGGACACCGTTTGTTCGGTTTGTCCTCTCCACCAGTGGACAACGTTTTGCCGGTTTGTGTTGTCCACCAGTGGACAACGTTTTGTCGGTTTGTCCTGTCCACCAGTGGACAACGTTTTGTCGGTTTGTCCTGTCCACCAGTGGAAAACGTTTTGACGGTTTGTCCGGTCCACCAGTGGACAACGTTTTGTCGGTTTGTCCTGTTCACCAGTGGACAACGTTTTGTCGGTTTGTCCGGTCCACCAGTGGACACCGTTTGTTCGGTTTGTCCTCTCCACCAGTGGACAACGTTTTGCCGGTTTGTGTTGTCCACCAGTGGACAACGTTTTGTCGGTTTGTCCTGTCCACCAGTGGACAACGTTTTGTCGGTTTGTCCTGTCCACCAGTGGACAACGTTTTGTCGGTTTGTCCTGTTCACCAGTGGACAACGTTTTGTCGGTTTGTCCTGTCCACCAGTGGACAACGTTTTTTTAGTTTGTCCTGTCCACCAGTGGACAACGTTTTGTCGGTTTGTCCTGTCCACCAGTGGACAACGTTTTGTCGGTTTGTCCTGTCCACCAGTGGACAACGTTTTTTTAGTTTGTCCTGTCCACCAGTGGACAACGTTTTGTCGGTTTGTCCTGTCCACCAGTGGACAATGTTTTGTCGGTTTGTCCTGTCCACCAGTGGACAACGTTTTGTCGGTTTGTCCTGTCCACCAGTGGACAACGTTTTTTTAGTTTGTTCTGTCCACCAGTGGACAACGTTTTGTCGGTTTGTCCTGTCCACCAGTGGAAAACGTTTTGACGGTTTGTCCGGTCCACCAGTGGACAACGTTTTGTCGGTTTGTCCTGTCCACCAGTGGACAACGTTTTGTCGGTTTGTCCGGTCCACCAGTGGACACCGTTTGTTCGGTTTGTCCTCTCCACCAGTGGACAACGTTTTGCCGGTTTGTGTTGTCCACCAGTGGACAACGTTTTGTCGGTTTGTCCTGTCCACCAGTGGACAACGTTTTTTTAGTTTGTCCTGTTCACCAGTGAACAACGTTTTGTCGGTTTGTCCTGTCCATCAGTGGACACTGTTTGTTCGGTTTGTCCTGTCCACCAGTGGAGAACGTTTTTTTTAGTTTGTCCTGTCCACCAGTGGACAACGTTTTGTCGGTTTGTCCTGTCCACCAGTGGACAACGTTTTGTCGGTTTGTCCTGTCCACCAGTGGACAACGTTTTGTCTGTTTGTTTTGTCCACCAGTGAACAACGTTTTGTCGGTTTGTCCTGTCCACCAGTGGACAACGTTTTTTTAGTTTGTCCTGTCCACCAGTGGACAACGTTTTGTCGGTTTGTCCTGTCCATCAGTGGACACCGTTTGTTCGGTTTGTCCTGTCCATTAGTGGACACCGTTTGTTCGGTTTGTCCTGTCCACCAGTGGACAACGTTTTGACGGTTTGTCCGGTCCACCAGTGGACAACGTTTTGTCGGTTTGTCCTGTCCACCAGTGGACAACGTTTTGTCGGTTTGTCCGGTCCACCAGTGGACACCGTTTGTTCGGTTTGTCCTCTCCACCAGTGGACAACGTTTTGCCGGTTTGTGTTGTCCACCAGTGGACAACGTTTTGTCGGGTTGTCCTGTCCACCAGTGGACAACGTTTTGTCGGTTGTCCTGTCCACCAGTGCACAACGTTTTGACGGTTTGTCCTGTTCACCAGTGGACAACGTTTTGTCGGTTTGTCCTGTCCACCAGTGGACAACGTTTTGTCGGTTTAATCTGTCCACCAGTGGACAACGTTTTTTTAGTTTGTTCTGTCCACCAGTGGACAACGTTTTGTCGGTTTGTCCTGTCCACCAGTGGACAACGTTTTGTCGGTTTGTCCTGTCCACCAGTGGACAACGTTTTTTTAGTTTGTCCTGTCCACCAGTGGACAACGTTTTGTCGGTTTGTCCTGTCCATCAGTGGACACCGTTTGTTCGGTTTGTCCTGTCCACCAGTGGACAACGTTTTTTTTAGTTTGTCCTGTCCACCAGTGGACAACGTTTTGTCGGTTTGTCCTGTCCATCAGTGGACACCGTTTGTTCGGTTTGTCCTGTCCATCAGTGGACACCGTTTGTTCGGTTTGTCCTGTCCACCAGTGGACAACGTTTTGTCGGTTTGTCCTGTTCACCAGTGGACAACGTTTTGTCGGTTTGTGTTGTCTACCAGTGGACAACGTTTTTCTAGTTTGTCCTGTCCACCAGTGAACAACGTTTTGTCGGTTTGTCCTGTCCACCAGTGGACAACGTTTTGTCGGTTTGTGTTGTCTACCAGTGGACAACGTTTTTTTAGTTTGTCCTGTCCATCAGTGGACACCGTTTGTTCAGTTTGTCCTGTCTACCAGTGGACAACGTTTTTTCAGTTTGTCCTGTCCATCAGTGGACAACGTTTTGACGGTTTGTCCTGTCCACCAGTGGACAACGTTTTGTCGGTTTGTCCTGTCCACCAGTGGACAACGTTTTTTCAGTTTGTCCTGTCCATCAGTGGACAACGTTTTGTCGGTTTGTCCTGTCCACCAGTGGACAACGTTTTGTCGGTTTGTCCTGTCCACCAGTGGACAACGTTTTGTCGGTTTGTCCTGTCCACCAGTGAACAACGTTTTGTCGGTTTGTGTTGTCTACCAGTGGACAACGTTTTTTTAGTTTGTCCTGTCCACCAGTGGACAACGTTTTGTCGGTTTGTCCTGTCCACCAGTGGACAACGTTTGTTCGGTTTGTCTTGTCCACCAGTGGACAACGTTTTTTTAGTTTGTCCTGTCCACCAGTGAACAACGTTTTGTCGGTTTGTCCTGTCCACCAGTGGACAACGTTCTGCCGGTTTGTGTAGTCTACCAGTGGAAAACGTTTTTTTAGTTTGTCCTGTCCATCACTGGACACCGTTTGTTCGGTTTGTCCTGTCCACCAGTGGACAACGTTTTTTTAGTTTGTCCTGTCCACCAGTGGACAACGTTTTGTCGGTTTGTCCTGTCCACCAGTGGACAACGTTTTTTTAGTTTGTCCTGTCCACCAGTAGACAACGTTTTTTTTATTTTTTCAGTTTGTCCTGTCCACCAGTGGACAACGTTATTTTTTTCAGTTTGTCCTGTCCACCAGTGGACAACGTTTTTTCAGTTTGTCCTGTCCATCAGTGGACAACGTTTTGTCGGTTTGTCCTGTCCACTAGTGGACAACGTTTTGTCGGTTTGTCCTGTCCACCAGTGGACAACGTTTTGTCGGTTTGTCCTGTCCACCAGTGAACAACGTTTTGTCGGTTTGTCCTGTCCACCAATGGACAACGTTTTGTCGGTTTGTCCTGTCCACCAGTGGACAACGTTTTTTTAGATTGTCCTGTCCACCAGTGGACAACGTTTTGTCGGTTTGTCCTGTCCACCAGTGGACAACGTTTTGTAGGTTTGTCCTGTCCACCAGTGGACAACGTTTTGACGGTTTGTCCTGTCCACCAGTGGACAACGTTTTTTTAGTTTGTTCTGTCCACCAGTGGAAAACGTTTTGTCGGTTTGTCCTGTCCACCAGTGGACAACGTTTTGACGGTTTGTCCTGTCCACCAGTGGACAACGTTTTGTCGGTTTGTCCTGTCCACCAGTGGACAACGTCTTTTCAGTTTGTCCTGTCCATCAGTGGACAACGTTTTGTCGGTTTGTCCTGTCCACCAGTGGACAACGTTTTGTCGGTTTGTCCTGTCCACCAGTGGACAACGTTTTGTCGGTTTGTCCTGTCCACCAGTGAACAACGTTTTGTCGGTTTGTCCTGTCCACCAATGGACAACGTTTTGTCGGTTTGTCCTGTCCACCAGTGGACAACGTTTTGACGGTTTGTCCTGTCCACCAGTGGACAACGTTTTTTTAGTTTGTTCTGTCCACCAGTGGAAAACGTTTTGTCGGTTTGTCCTGTCCACCAGTGGACAACGTTTTGTCGGTTTGTCCTGTCCACCAGTGGACCACATTTTGTCGGTTTGTCCTGTCCACCAGTGGACAACGTTTTTTTAGTTTGTTCTGTCCACCAGTGGACAACGTTTTGTCGGTTTGTCCTGTCCACCAGTGGACAACGTTTTTTCAGTTTGTCCTGTCCACCAGTGGACAACGTTTTGTCGGTTTGTCCTGTCCACCAGTGGACAACGTTTTGTCGGTTTGTCCTGTCCACCAGTGGACAACGTTTTGTCGGTTTGTCCTGTCCACCAGTGGACAACGTTCTGCCGGTTTGTGTAGTCTACCAGTGGAAAACGTTTTTTTAGTTTGTCCTGTCCATCAGTGGACACCGTTTGTTCGGTTTGTCTTGTCCACCAGTGGACAACGTTTTTTTAGTTTGTCCTGTCCACCAGTGAACAACGTTTTGTCGGTTTGTCCTGTCCACCAGTGGACAACGTTTTTTTAGTTTGTCCTGTCCACCAGTGAACAACGTTTTGTCGGTTTGTCCTGTCCACCAGTGGACAACGTTCTGCCGGTTTGTGTAGTCTACCAGTGGAAAACGTTTTTTTAGTTTGTCCTGTCCATCACTGGACACCGTTTGTTCGGTTTGTCCTGTCCACCAGTGGACAACGTTTTTTTAGTTTGTCCTGTCCACCAGTGGACAACGTTTTGTCGGTTTGTCCTGTCCACCAGTGGACAACGTTTTTTTAGTTTGTCCTGTCCACCAGTAGACAACGTTTTTTTTATTTTTTCAGTTTGTCCTGTCCACCAGTGGACAACGTTATTTTTTTCAGTTTGTCCTGTCCACCAGTGGACAACGTTTTTTCAGTTTGTCCTGTCCATCAGTGGACAACGTTTTGACGGTTTGTCCTGTCCACCAGTGGACAACGTTTTGTCGGTTTGTCCTGTCCACCAGTGGACAACGTTTTTTCAGTTTGTCCTGTCCATCAGTGGACAACGTTTTGTCGGTTTGTCCTGTCCACCAGTGGACAACGTTTTGTCGGTTTGTCCTGTCCACCAGTGGACAACCTTTTGTCGGTTTGTCCTGTCCACCAATGGACAACGTTTTGTCGGTTTGTCCTGTCCACCAGTGGACAACGTTTTTTAAGATTGTCCTGTCCACCAGTGGACAACGTTTTGTCGGTTTGTCCTGTCCACCAGTGCACAACGTTTTGACGGTTTGTCCTGTTCACCAGTGGACAACGTTTTGTCGGTTTGTCCTGTCCACCAGTGGACAACGTTTTGTCGGTTTAATCTGTTCACCAGTGGACAACGTTTTTTTAGTTTGTTCTGTCCACCAGTGGACAACGTTTTGTCGGTTTGTCCTGTCCACCAGTGGACAACGTTTTGTCGGTTTGTCCTGTCCACCAGTGGACAACGTTTTTTTAGTTTGTCCTGTCCACCAGTGGACAACGTTTTGTCGGTTTGTCCTGTCCATCAGTGGACACCGTTTGTTCGGTTTGTCCTGTCCACCAGTGGACAACGTTTTTTTTAGTTTGTCCTGTCCACCAGTGGACAACGTTTTGTCGGTTTGTCCTGTCCATCAGTGGACACCGTTTGTTCGGTTTGTCCTGTCCATCAGTGGACACCGTTTGTTCGGTTTGTCCTGTCCACCAGTGGACAACGTTTTGTCGGTTTGTCCTGTCCACCAGTGGACAACGTTTTGTTGGTTTGTGTTGTCTACCAGTGGACAACGTTTTTTTAGTTTGTCCTGTCCATCAGTGGACACCGTTTGTTCAGTTTGTCCTGTCTACCAGTGAACAACGTTTTTTCAGTTTGTCCTGTCCATCAGTGGACAACGTTTTGACGGTTTGTCCTGTCCACCAGTGGACAACGTTTTGTCGGTTTGTCCTGTCCACCAGTGGACAACGTTTTTTCAGTTTGTCCTGTCCATCAGTGGACAACGTTTTGTCGGTTTGTCCTGTTCACCAGTGGACAACGTTTTGTCGGTTTGTCCTGTCCACCAGTGAACAACGTTTTGTCGGTTTGTGTTGTCTACCAGTGGACAACGTTTTTTTAGTTTGTCCTGTCCACCAGTGGACAACGTTTTGTCGGTTTGTCCTGTCCACCAGTGGACAACGTTTGTTCGGTTTGTCTTGTCCACCAGTGGACAACGTTTTTTTAGTTTGTCCTGTCCACCAGTGAACAACGTTTTGTCGGTTTGTCCTGTCCACCAGTGGACAACGTTCTGCCGGTTTGTGTAGTCTACCAGTGGAAAACGTTTTTTTAGTTTGTCCTGTCCATCACTGGACACCGTTTGTTCGGTTTGTCCTGTCCACCAGTGGACAACGTTTTTTTAGTTTGTCCTGTCCACCAGTGGACAACGTTTTGTCGGTTTGTCCTGTCCACCAGTGGACAACGTTTTTTTAGTTTGTCCTGTCCACCAGTAGACAACGTTTTTTTTATTTTTTCAGTTTGTCCTGTCCACCAGTGGACAACGTTGTTTTTTTCAGTTTGTCCTGTCCACCAGTGGACAACGTTTTTTCAGTTTGTCCTGTCCATCAGTGGACAACGTTTTGACGGTTTGTCCTGTCCACCAGTGGACAACGTTTTGTCGGTTTGTCCTGTCCACCAGTGGACAACGTTTTTTCAGTTTGTCCTGTCCATCAGTGGACAACGTTTTGTCGGTTTGTCCTGTCCACCAGTGGACAACGTTTTGTCGGTTTGTCCTGTCCACCAGTGGACAACGTTTTGTCGGTTTGTCCTGTCCACCAGTGAACAACGTTTTGTCGGTTTGTCCTGTCCACCAATGGACAACGTTTTGTCGGTTTGTCCTGTCCACCAGTGGACAACGTTTTTTTAGATTGTCCTGTCCACCAGTGGACAACGTTTTGTCGGTTTGTCCTGTCCACCAGTGGACAACGTTTTGTAGGTTTGTCCTGTCCACCAGTGGACAACGTTTTGACGGTTTGTCCTGTCCACCAGTGGACAACGTTTTTTTAGTTTGTTCTGTCCACCAGTGGAAAACGTTTTGTCGGTTTGTCCTGTCCACCAGTGGACAACGTTTTGTCGGTTTGTCCTGTCCACCAGCGGACCACATTTTGTCAGTTTGTCCTGTCCACCAGTGGACAACGTTTTTTTAGTTTGTTCTGTCCACCAGTGGACAACGTTTTGTCGGTTTGTCCTGTCCACCAGTGGACAACGTTTTTTCAGTTTGTCCTGTCCACCAGTGGACAACGTTTTGTCGGTTTGTCCTGTCCACCAGTGGACAACGTTTTGTCGGTTTGTCCTGTCCACCAGTGGACAACGTTTTGTCGGTTTGTCCTGTCCACCAGTGGACAACGTTCTGCCGGTTTGTGTAGTCTACCAGTGGAAAACGTTTTTTTAGTTTGTCCTGTCCATCAGTGGACACCGTTTGTTCGGTTTGTCTTGTCCACCAGTGGACAACGTTTTTTTAGTTTGTCCTGTCCACCAGTGAACAACGTTTTGTCGGTTTGTCCTGTCCACCAGTGGACAACGTTTTTTTAGTTTGTCCTGTCCACCAGTGAACAACGTTTTGTCGGTTTGTCCTGTCCACCAGTGGACAACGTTCTGCCGGTTTGTGTAGTCTACCAGTGGAAAACGTTTTTTTAGTTTGTCCTGTCCATCACTGGACACCGTTTGTTCGGTTTGTCCTGTCCACCAGTGGACAACGTTTTTTTAGTTTGTCCTGTCCACCAGTGGACAACGTTTTGTCGGTTTGTCCTGTCCACCAGTGGACAACGTTTTTTTAGTTTGTCCTGTCCACCAGTAGACAACGTTTTTTTTATTTTTTCAGTTTGTCCTGTCCACCAGTGGACAACGTTATTTTTTTCAGTTTGTCCTGTCCACCAGTGGACAACGTTTTTTCAGTTTGTCCTGTCCATCAGTGGACAACGTTTTGACGGTTTGTCCTGTCCACCAGTGGACAACGTTTTGTCGGTTTGTCCTGTCCACCAGTGGACAACGTTTTTTCAGTTTGTCCTGTCCATCAGTGGACAACGTTTTGTCGGTTTGTCCTGTCCACCAGTGGACAACGTTTTGTCGGTTTGTCCTGTCCACCAGTGGACAACGTTTTGTCGGTTTGTCCTGTCCACCAGTGAACAACGTTTTGTCGGTTTGTCCTGTCCACCAATGGACAACGTTTTGTCGGTTTGTCCTGTCCACCAGTGGACAACGTTTTTTTAGATTGTCCTGTCCACCAGTGGACAACGTTTTGTCGGTTTGTCCTGTCCACCAGTGGACAACGTTTTTTTAGTTTGTCCTGTCCACCAGTGAACAACGTTTTGTCGGTTTGTCCTGTCCACCAGTGGACAACGTTCTGCCGGTTTGTGTAGTCTACCAGTGGAAAACGTTTTTTTAGTTTGTCCTGTCCATCACTGGACACCGTTTGTTCGGTTTGTCCTGTCCACCAGTGGACAACGTTTTTTTAGTTTGTCCTGTCCACCAGTGGACAACGTTTTGTCGGTTTGTCCTGTCCACCAGTGGACAGCGTTTTTTTAGTTTGTCCTGTCCACCAGTAGACAACGTTTTTTTTATTTTTTCAGTTTGTCCTGTCCACCAGTGGACAACGTTATTTTTTTCAGTTTGTCCTGTCCACCAGTGGACAACGTTTTTTCAGTTTGTCCTGTCCATCAGTGGACAACGTTTTGACGGTTTGTCCTGTCCACCAGTGGACAACGTTTTGTCGGTTTGTCCTGTCCACCAGTGGACAACGTTTTTTCAGTTTGTCCTGTCCATCAGTGGACAACGTTTTGTCGGTTTGTCCTGTCCACCAGTGGACAACGTTTTGTCGGTTTGTCCTGTCCACCAGTGGACAACGTTTTGTCGGTTTGTCCTGTCCACCAGTGAACAACGTTTTGTCGGTTTGTCCTGTCCACCAATGGACAACGTTTTGTCGGTTTGTCCTGTCCACCAGTGGACAACGTTTTTTTAGATT
Organism: Oscheius myriophilus; assembly: GCA_964057215.1. Taxonomy (NCBI): domain Eukaryota; kingdom Metazoa; phylum Nematoda; class Chromadorea; order Rhabditida; family Rhabditidae; genus Oscheius; species Oscheius myriophilus. The sequence continues at coordinate 10,077,521 of OZ059906.1, forward strand.
GTCCTGTCCACCAGTGGACAACGTTTTGTCGGTTTGTCCTGTCCACCAGTGGACAACGTTTTGTAGGTTTGTCCTGTCCACCAGTGGACAACGTTTTGACGGTTTGTCCTGTCCACCAGTGGACAACGTTTTTTTAGTTTGTTCTGTCCACCAGTGGAAAACGTTTTGTCGGTTTGTCCTGTCCACCAGTGGACAACGTTTTGTCGGTTTGTCCTGTCCACCAGTGGACCACATTTTGTCGGTTTGTCCTGTCCACCAGTGGACAACGTTTTTTTTAGTTTGTTCTGTCCACCAGTGGACAACGTTTTGTCGGTTTGTCCTGTCCACCAGTGGACAACGTTTTTTCAGTTTGTCCTGTCCACCAGTGGACAACGTTTTGTCGGTTTGTCCTGTCCACCAGTGGACAACGTTTTGTCGGTTTGTCCTGTCCACCAGTGGACAACGTTTTGTCGGTTTGTCCTGTCCACCAGTGGACAACGTTATTTTTTTCAGTTTGTCCTGTCCACCAGTGGACAACGTTTTTTCAGTTTGTCCTGTCCACCAGTAGACAACGTTTTGTCGGTTTGTCCTGTCCACCAGTGGACAACATTTTGTCGGTTTGTCCTGTCCACCAGTGGACAACATTTTGTCGGTTTGTCCTGTCCACCAGTGGACAACGTTTTGTCGGTTTGTCCTGTCCACCAGTAGACAACGTTTTGTCGGTTTGTCCTGTCCACCAGTGGACAACGTTTTGTCGGTTTGTCCGGTCCACCAGTGGACAACGTTTTGCCGGTTTGTCCTGTCCACCAGTGGACAACGTTTTGTCGGTTTGTTCTGTCCACCAGTGGACAACGTTTTGCCGGTTTGTCCTGTCCACCAGTGGACAACGTTTTGTCGGTTTGTCCTGTCCACCAGTGGACAACGTTTTGTCGGTTTGTCCTGTCCACCAGTGGACAACGTTTTGCCGGTTTGTCCTGTCCACCAGTGGACAACGTTTTGTCGGTTTGTCCTGTCCACCAGTGGACAACGTTTTGTCGGTTTGTCCTGTCAACCAGTGGACAACGTTTTGTCGGTTTGTGTTGTCTACCAGTGGACAACGTTTTTTTAGTTTGTCCTGTCCAACAGTAGACAACGTTTTGTCGGTTTGTCCTGTCCACCAGTGAACAACGTTTTGTCGGTTTGCATTGTCTACCAGTGGACAACGTTTTGTCGGTTTGTTCTGTCCACCAGTGGACAACGTTTTGCCGGTTTGTCCTGTCCACCAGTGGACAACGTTTTGTCGGTTTGTCCTGTCCACCAGTGGACAACGTTTTGTCAGTTTGTCCTGTCCACCAGTGGACAACGTTTTTTTAGTTTGTCCTGTCCACCAGTGGACAACGTTTTGTCGGTTTGTCCGGTCCACCAGTGGACAACGTTTTGTCGGTTTGTCCGGTCCACCAGTGGACAACGTTTTGCCGGTTTGTCCTGTCCACCAGTGGACAACGTTTTTTTAGTTTGTCCTGTCCACCAGTGAACAACGTTTTGTCGGTTTGTCCTGTCCACCAGTGGACAACGTTTTGTCGGTTTGTCCTGTCCACCAGTGGACAACGTTTTGTCGGTTTGTCCTGTCCACCAGTGGACAACGTTTTGCCGGTTTGTCCTGTCCACCAGTGGACAACGTTTTGTCGGTGTGTCCTGTCCACCAGTGGACAACGTTTTGTCGGTTTGTCCTGTCAACCAGTGGACAACGTTTTGTCGGTTTGTGTTGTCTACCAGTGGACAACGTTTTGTCGGTTTGTCCGGTCCACCAGTGGACACCGTTTGTTCGGTTTGTCCTCTCCACCAGTGGACAACGTTTTGCCGGTTTGTCCTGTCCACCAGTGGACAACGTTATTTTTTCAGTTTGTCCTGTCCACCAGTGGACAACGTTTTGTCGGTTTGTCCTGTCAACCAGTGGACAACGTTTTGTCGGTTTGTGTTGTCTACCAGTGGACAACGTTTTGTCGGTTTGTCCGGTCCACCAGTGGACACCGTTTGTTCGGTTTGTCCTCTCCACCAGTGGACAACGTTTTGCCGGTTTGTCCTGTCCACCAGTGGACAACGTTATTTTTTCAGTTTGTCCTGTCCACCAGTGGACAACGTTTTGTCGGTTTGCATTGTCTACCAGTGAACAACATTTTGTCGGGTTGTCACACTCACGCTCACACTCAACGGTCTGGGTACAAATTATGTGTTGTGAACCACGTGGAAGGTAACTTGGCTTACTAATGAAAAGTTTTGCATCTTATAAAAACGTTTATGAAGAAACCAATCTATATCAAAGGATTTTTTGCGGCTAAGAAAGTGCGATTTCATAAACAAATTGGGCCCCAGTTTCGTAGGGTACACAATGAGTTATGAGTAAATAAACAAGGATTTGCCGCAAATCCTAATTTTTCCAGATTTCCCGATGCTGCGAATGTCTTTTGGACACCAACCGGAATATCGTTATCAGGCCTGTCAATTTATCAATGATTCATAAAGAAGCAAGATTCCAAAAAGTCTGACTGATAAGAATAAAGGCTTATTAGTGCAAAGGACGGTCAAACGAATCATATTTTATGGTTATTTTCTGTGAATTTTCAGAACCGGTAAATGAATTTGATCTTTGGAAAGTCGTTGCTTAACTTTTTCGAATTCTTCGTCATTTCCTGAGAAAAGTATCATGTCGGGGAAGGAGCGATAGTCCATCAAACCTGAAAAGATTTTCTTTGCCTAATTTTTAAAACCCTGCCGTTTTTGACAAAATCTTCAAAAAGTTGTAAATCGAAGGGGCTTGTGAAATCCAACTGGGAGGGGTAGTCAGACCCAACCACGTGAAAAATATGTTTTTCGAGTTCGAGAGTTTTGGAAGGTTCTGGAAAAGATTTTTCAGTAAATCTTGGTAAAAAAAGAAACCTGAAAAACTTGAAAGTGTAGAAGGAGTGCCTCCAAGAATTGAGCATAGATCATCCATATACAAAAGTCCATTTGGATTTGCCGTCATCGTGTAGTCGAGAATTATAATTTTTGCATTTTTTGCGGTTTCGTCTGAATAGTCTTTATTTTGCAAAAATACATTCCTACTGTTTATAAAAATTAAAATATGAATGTTTGAATAAGTTTGCAAATTAGAGTAATCAAATTTTTAGATTTCAGACAAATTTTTGATTTCAGCAAAAGTTCAAAGGGACACGCTGCGTTTTTGGTCAATGCTCAGCCATTTAGATTTTGTTCTGTATTTCACAAAAGATTATTTTGAGCTATCAATATAAAAATGCATTTAAAGGAATTCTAGAGAACAAAAACATTAATTTTTTTAATAATCAAGGTATGAAAACTTTCTCGCAGTTTTTGTAGTTTCATCTAAAAATATAATATTATCCATTATTATCAAGGAAAATTTTTCAGTGTTTCAAAATCAGCGTGTTACGTTTGTCATTTTTTGACACAAGATTCAAAATAAAAAAAATTGTAACGTAATTTTTAGGTAAACAAATTTACCCAAAAATTCATTTTTTGCGATGTTTGTTAATTTGCACCTTTGTGAATTACAATTACATTAAAGAATTATTAATACGGATGGAAGATCCCACCAGAAAACGTTTCTTTCAACAGTTCTCTAATATTTTCCTCAGAGATACCAACGATTGTAACCATGACAACTGTAAGTGATGGAATCGGGCGTGGTTCTTCCAGCCAAACGCTAAAAACGCTTTGTTGAAACAAAGTATATTGATCCAACTGAAGTGAAAGAATCTTATGAAGGCTGTGAATTCTGCTATGAATCACAAGAAAGTTTTCAGTATTCATGTTGCAAGCCCATTGCCTTCCACGGAAAACTTCATATTGATTGACTTTCGGCATTGCAAATCCCCCAACTGTCACCAATACCTTTTTAGTTGGCTTTCGAAGACCGATTATACCTAAAAATTTGGGGGGAAAATCCCCCAACTGTCACCAATACCTTTTTAGTTGGCTTTCGAAGACCGATTATACCTAAAAATTTGGGGGGAATTAGTTTTAAAAAATTTAAGCTTGAGACCTGGACAAATGCTTGAAACGAAGTCTGCGAAAAATACTTTTGCATATCGATAGGCGTCAGCCTCTCGTTGATAAACCAGCAGAATACAGTCTGAGTTAGAGATTTGCTTGGATAGTGAGAAATTGTCCATTTCTTCTGGATTCTCGGCGTAGACAATTGTGAGGTCAGTTGTAGGTGGAGTATAAAATTTTATGTCGGAATACAAACAACAGCGATCCTTCGACAAGAAAGGAATCTTGTAGCGTAGATTTGATGACACAAAAACTCTGGGCTTAATTTTGAGGTCCATTAATTCTGAAAAGTTTGCATTATGAGGCAATGGACATATAAAAAAACTACCGCTCTGTTTTTTTGCAAAACAAAACAAACAAAACGAAAGTTTTTAATGAAAAAAAGGGAACTGGAAATATAAAAAAACGGTATTTTCTCGCTCTGCCCAATTTTTATGCGCAAATTAAAAAAAAACAGTTTTCCTGGCGACTTGCCCCGAAAATTTGCACGAATAAACTCCTGGCCCATCGACCTGGAATATATCTCATTCAATAACCATAATGGACTGTTTTCTATCAATCACCGTCGTTGTTTTACAGCTAAAGAAAAAACTCAATTCAAAGACAATTTTTCGTTACAACTTTTCGAAAACGTTTATTTTCAATTTGTTTGCTGTTGAGAAGTTCGGTTCTTACTTACGTGAAGTCGTAGCAAAATTCATTGCAAAATTGTATATTTCAATTTCGACTCTCTCTTTACCTGTGAAATTTTTTGGTTGCTTTCATTTGCTTTTATTTACTTAAAGGTACCATAAGTTCTCTAAAAACACCTACGGTACCCCATAGTTCAAATGTGTGAATCTTACAAGCGGCTGATATTCGGAGAAACCAAAAGAGTTTTCAAATTTTCAAATAACTAGTTTGAAAATACTTTTGTGGTTACCTTAATAAAGTGTACCGCGTGTATTTGTACTTTGTTGCAATTTTCAATCTCAAAAAACACTAGCACCAATGCACTGATGGGAAAATACAATACTTGTTTACCTTAAGTATATGAAACATTTGCATGAATTTTGTTCATTTTCGATTTTTTTTCTGTGTTAACTAATCTTTTTAAAAAAGTTTATATTGTCATACTCACCCATACTTGTTGGACGCCTTTTATTAAAAATGGCGAAACACGAAGAACACCGTGCAACAACTCCATAAGAAGAAACATGAAGTTCTCCTTCAGTTGTTTCAGTTTCAGTTATGAAATCCAATAGCCAGTTGAATAGACAAGCAACTGTTGTTTTGTAACGTTTAATTAGATTTTCATTGTCCAATTTTTCCAAATCATCGATAAATACAACCTGAATGAAGCTGAGATCAAACTACAACCGATAAATACCTTTTTAACGTAGTCGCCTTCCAAGCAGTTTATGACAGCTTTTCGAATCCCGCTGATAAAGAGTGATTTGAACAAGAGTTTTTTGATATTCAGTTTGTTGCCTTTGCTAAGGGATCGAATTTCGATTGGTTCTATAAAAAATAAAATTTTTAAAACAAGGTTCTAAATACCATCCATCACAGCGTCGAATTCCTTTGAAACGATCAAATTGAAACGGCGAAATTCGTGTTTGACTGCTCGGTAAGCGCAAGTTTCACCAAGGGTTGGGCTGGCGGTCTAAAAAAACGACTGAAGTGTTCGTTAGACCCCTTTTTCACTTTTTTAAAACTTTGTCTCTTTAGATATTTCAACTTTTCTTTATTTTCGTCTGTTTCAAGGAATGAATAATGATCCTTGCAACGGATTTTACCTATAGTCAATTGCAAATAAATTAATAAATATAAGATCCAAACCATAAGATATTAGAAAAAATGTTTGAAAAATCATTCTGCAGGCATCTTTTTCAAAGGCAACATTGAATGTTTTTGTAACTGGAATGTTTTAAATACAATTGCTACTCGTCTTTCCGATTTCGAAAAGCAATTTACCAACCCGATTAATAGTCAAAATTTTGTTGTAAATGAGATAACGTGGATACGAATTTACGTCTTGTGAAAAACTCACACTTTCAAAGACGTTTTCCTGTAAAATCATGTTTTCAGAGACAGTTCCAACATCGTGTTGTTTCCAGTCTTTAGGACTTTCCGGTCTAAGAACGCTTTCAATGATCAGTTTGTTTCCAGATTTCCGAAACAGCAGCTTTTTAGAATCATCGGAGAAAATGTTAAACAAGGGGTAGATTAATTGGGCCAGCGCTGCACAGCGAGCAATTATCTGCAAGAGAAGATTTTTGTTTTTGTTCAAAACGAAGCTCACTAAAGGTCTTCCATTTCCAGGAAAATCACAGCTAGCAGAGATGAAGTTTTCGAGAATATCCACAGAGGAAAATGACTAAAACAGTAAAGAATTAAGTAATTTCTGAGTGATACCATAAAAATGAAAAAGGTTTCTTGAAGAAAAGGTTGACTTAATATTAAAAAAAGTTACATTCCCTTCATTATTGATTTTAAATGGTTTTACGGTAGATCAAACTGTTCGTGTCCGAAACTTAAAAAAAAGATTTTACAAGTTTTCAGATTTTACAAGATTTTAAATGTTTCACGAGGAACATTTTCAAACCAAAAAAGTTGTTTTTCACTTTATGAAGTATAAATTCATTTTTGTAATATGAACGACCAAAAGTTTTCAAACCAAAAATTGAAAAACACGTTTTTTCGTGATTTTTTTTGTTGAAAATTTATTTCTTTGAAAGTGAAAAGGTAGTTTACAAAATATTCTAGCCTCGTTTCGTCGTTACGAAATTTACATAACATGTGGCTTATTTTTGTAAAAATCGTTATAAACTGTTGCTTTTTTTTCTAAAATACGTTATCTTAGGCCTCCTAACTCCACCTTTTTTATCAAGATCATATAAATTTTTATATGTTTAGAGGGTTAAATCGTATTCAAGAAACAACTTTTCATCAAAATCTTCGTAAAATATTGACAAAAATTACACTTTTTCAGTGTATCTTTTAAGATTTCCATGACTCATTAAAAGATGCTGACATCCATTCTAGACACTTAATTGGTTTGAAAGAACAAATTTTTGTTGTTGATAAATTATTAACGTTTTTTGAATGCTCAATGAATATCCAAAACATTTGAATACTTGCCAAGAAAAATGCCCGAAATGCTTCGTTTTGTTGTTCGCAGTACAATGTTTTGACTTTATATAACTTCACGTCGGTTCTGACAACAATGTTCACGTTGACCTAGAGTTCATTTTTTCTTGAAAGAAAAAAAGTAAAAGGCCGAAAATTGTGAACATTTGGCCGTTATTACTTGAACAACAACTGGGTCACCAATTGGATATTGAGGAGAGAGTTACAGTCTGTTAAATTAAAGTTTCAAAAAAACCAAACCTCTCTCAGTTCCGGATGCTGATCCTGATAATCAAAGTACTCATTTTTGCAAAAAACTGGCTCTCCTTCATTGATTTTTCTAATTTTCTCAAGGTCCAAGTGTTTTTCGAACTCCTTCACTCGTGAATCCACAATCGGTTCCCGGCTACCACCGTGTTGTAAGTAAGAACCCAGGATTTCAAACCCTCTAAAAAAGAAACATTTTTCTGTGGTCTGGGAACAAAAGACAGACCTGTAGTCCATCGGAACGTTGGTTTTGAGGTGTTATCAATCGGTCTGATTGTTTTATTTGGGCGAAAGATAACACTAACGGCTTAACGCGCTGCGTAATGTCAAATGATTCATCAGTTGTTTCGGTGAAAAGGAACTTTTGCAGGACGAAAATTAACAAAAACCATAACTTTCGCCCTACAGGGTTTAGAATTTGTGACGAAGTTAAATTAAAACCTTATGCTTTGGCTGGTTATGAGGCTGAGTATGATACAAGAAAAATACAGCTCAAATGTTTGTTTTTAGGCGTATGTTTACAAATCGACCAGTAAAATTGAAACAGCCCCTTTTTTGAGTCGTTATTTGCACCGGTTATGATCCTCCTAGGTAAACCAATTTACTCTATAATACATATACTCCATTTCCAAGGATTTTCACAAATTTTAAAGGACTAGGTACCTTTGGTCCTGCAACGATATTTGTTAATTGTCTGCGCACTTTGCTTTCATAGTGCTCTTTCGCATATATATCACTGTTCACTTCAAGGTTTCACACAATTTTTGGTTAAAAACGTGCCATTTTTCAAGATTGCCCGAAAGTCGAACACCATCCCTTGGAAACAGACTATATTCGCGTATACATTCACAAAACGGGTTCGCAGAATAACCCCAAATTTGCGTTTTTTGGTGGAAGATGATCATGTACACGTTTCACCGTCTTAGCAACAAATGAACAAAGCGTTGACGATGATAAGAAGCTAGCCCGTTTAACGTACTAATAATTTTAATTGACCTGGAACATTTTCTTTTGCTTGGTCAAAACAAACCTTTACAATGTTAGCTAGTTTCAAAAAAATGGTTTACCATTTATACTCTTCACGTTGTTCCGAAGTAATTTTGGCACGAACTATTTTGTGTGTTCTGTTATCTGGCAAAATCAGCCACATGGAGAAAGCAACTCCAATGTTTTAAAGAAAGTCATTGTAAAAACAGATTCTTTTACTGCCATCGCTTTCAGTCGAAAGATTATTCCATCGAAGACAAAAACAACTACATTTATTTCTATTGTTGAAAAAGATCATACAATTCGGCTTCTGGTTAGATCTATGGGAACGGAGACTCTTCTTGGAACAGTTGAGCCTAACTGTGGGTAATTTTTGATATTCAGGCGAACTGTTTTTTTCTTTCTTCGGATGAAACCTCGGATTGACCAAATAGTAATTACGCCTTTTAGAACGGGGCTGCTCGTCTCTACAATCATTTCAGTCTGAAAATTATGTATTTTAAAAGAAAAATGTACATGTAATTACAAGTGAGGCAATGTCGGAAATGGCTCCTCCAGTCGTACTTTGAAAGTTTTCAAAGAAAATTCCAGAAATAATGGAAAGAGTACAAGAACTGAACATTACGGCGTGAAGAATTGTCTGAAATTGTCTGAATTGCTGAAGATGGACAAACACGCACACACGCACACACGCACACATGCACACACTCAACTCTTACCTTAAACAGCAAACTTAAAGTAATTCTTCGGTATCCCTTGCTATTAGATTGAGACAAAGAAAAATCTTTCTTGAACCTAATTATAGCAGCAAAACATATAATGCTAACAAGAAAGTAAATTCCACACGAAGAAGCTCCAATTATCGATGCAAGTTTGTTTAAAAACACCTTAATAATTCACATTATTTTTGAAAATTCCGCAGACCTACCAAAATAGAATCTTCATAACTGCCATAACATGTATTAAAAACCAACCAGACAGAAACAAAAACAGTTGGGAAAATTGTGAAAACAGAGAGAAGAATGGTGATGATGTCGTAACTGAAAAATTGGAAATATTCAGAAATTTCTCGACTTTTTTTTTGCTGGTTTCAGAATCACATCCAATTTTTATACAATAAAGAGTTTTTTTTTTCAATTTTAACCATAAAAACGGCAAAAAACATTTTTAAATAACATTATGCGAAAGTTTCTTTTTTATTTTATAGACAATTACTGCTTCTTATATTCAGTGGAGATAGTACCTGTTCGTTTTCCAAAATCAGCATATATTGGTGTTTATTTAATGTATTTTTAATATAAATAATTCACCTGTTTACAGTTAGTGTAATCCGAACAAAGAGATATCTCCAGTAGACCGATGACAGAGCAACAAGGGACCAAGCTGTTTGAGTACAAACTGCTCGTAAAAGTTCGGTTGAGATGTATAGTCTTTGAGAGGAGTTGAAGAAATACATCTGAAATGATCGGATCTCTCTCTCTCTCTCGGTCTCTCTCTCTATCTCTCTATGTATATCTTTATCCCTCTCTGTCCCAGAAATTTTAGTCGCCAATTTGCTACGTTTTCCATCGCTTTCAAAACATTGGTGCAATTTTCAAATAGGAAAATTCATCTCATTGTCACAGAAACTGTATGTATACTCTTCGCCAAGTCTACTTCGACCGATTTGGCTGCGTACACGCCCTGAGTATCTTTTTTTTCTGCAGCTTCATCGGAAAAATATGTGGACAGTCAATTTATCAATCAGAAAAAAAACCTAGGAAATTGTCTATTATAATAAAAATATTCTAATATGTACTTTTCAACTGAGCAAGTCTAACAAAAAAAGGAAATGTTTGGGAACACTGATTTTTCTTCATATCCCTTTTTATACCACCATAAATGCAACAGATACTTTTTTTCGGCACAAGGATAATTATGATTTTGTGCTTTTCATAAATAAATTGCTGCCGAATTTGACTCCCCCAAACTTCTGGAAGGTACCACATAAAACTATGTAACTGAACTGGTAAGCCGTTCAACGGAAATACATTTATTTGGCCAGATGCCGAAAAGACTGCGTACGTTTGGCCCTGCAACGATCCATTTAAGATATATTATTCGTATGGTTCGAAAAGACCGAAATACCTCTTTTCGCACCTTGGTACCTTAAAGTCTTTAAGGAGTCGTTAAGGCCATATTTCCTTATCGCGCTTCAAACTAAACTTTTTTTACTTTTAAAACAAACATTGGATAGAAAATTGTATAACAAAAAAGTGTGTAATTTTGGCAAAACAGTATCTTCAAGATCTAAGGCCAAACAATCAAGAGATTTTTGTAATGTTACCAAAAAGCAAGGTTTTCAGCCATTTCCGAGAAACTGTCCACCGGCGTAGACTATTATTTTCCCTTTTCTACGCGTAATTTTGGATCAGAACAAAATTTCAGTGGCAAATTTCCAAAACACATGCAAATTTCGATTAAATTTGTATCTTCGTCGATAAAGCGATAAATACACTAAACATAGTGAAAATTAGGAAATTTTTATAAACCAGTACAACCATCCGGAAGAAGTTACAAAAAAATACCTCAGCAAACCATTTTGGCTTCACAGAAGTGAAAAACTATTTTGTTTTGACTCTTTTGCAGTTTATATATCTAATAAATTCAATGTTTCGAATCGTCCTTGGCTAAGTTTGAGGAAATCATAAAAATCCCTATTTCTTGTATTTGTGACTTGTATTTTTTTTCCATCTTTCTCTTTTGATATTTCTCTCTTTTCTCCTACCATAAATTGTGCAACTCCCAATCCCATAGCCATCAAATCCACTATCGACTGAATAATAAGACATTTCGGATATTGGTGAAGACTATGAATATGTTTTAGTAAAACAATAATTATGAAAATATGAATTGGTGTCCCAATGAAAAAAGCAATTATGACATTCTTGTGAAAAATATCATGCCGAGTTGCGTTTGAAACTAAAGATGGTGGGAATTCCGGATCCATCTAAAGAAGCAATTTTGAAACTGGAAAATGAATGTGTTTTCCAAAAATCGTCGCCTTGAACGCATGAATTATCATTATTTTTCACGCCTGAAGGCATAATAAAGAACCGGATTAACTATTTCATCATGTTCTTTTTTGAAAATATGGAGAATCGTCGCTGATGAAAGGGGTATGACTGAATTTGTCACCCAGTGCAGAAGAACTAAAACGGGAAATTAGTTGGAATTCAAGTCACATTTTCATGTACACGTAATTTTATGAAGCCAGTTTGAAAAATATGGGTGTCCTTGGTGGGATTATCAGAAATTTCGGTTGTTTTATTGAAAATTGTTCGATTGTTTCTGTTGAACGATTAAGTGAAGCTGTTCCAAGACCTTTCCTTGTGACTTGTGCTAAACTTTTGAATAAACAATAAAGTCTATTTTTATATTCTGTTCAAATTAAAATCAGGCTTTAAAAAATATGAACTTATTAAGATTCGAGGAGGCCTGTTCAATAAAAAAAAGGATTTGCTGAAAATTTTTGTATAATCTTTCTTTCCTTACGCCTATATAAAAACCTTCAGGTGCAGGTTATACACACTTTTTTTTAGAGTATCCCATTTTTCCATTTCACTTCGAATCTTACAGAAGTCTGGTATTTGGGGTAGTTACTTCTGGTTTAAAAATTAGAATTGAGTCTTCAGGGGGAAAATTGACATGTGATATTTGATAAAATGATATTTGAAACAAAATAATAGACAGAACACGAAAAGAAATAGATTCCAGAGTCAACAAAATTTCAATGTAGACCATTGTAAACATTGCAAAGTTTACAACAACAAACAGTTTTTTTTTTCAAATAAACGAAGCCTTAGGAGGACATTTCTTTTGTAATTGCATTCTTCTTAAAAGAGACAAACATTAACAAAGGAATATTTTGTATTCAACTACTTGTACATTTTTATAAAGTTCGGTGTTGGATTGAAAAACGGATAATATAAATCAAACAGGAGGGTAAACGCGGCCAAGGCCGCGTTAACCCTCCTGGTTGCGTTGGGGTCCATCCAGTTTTTATAGTTCCTTTATATCTATTTGCCGCAAGCTTATTCGAACAGTGACAACGTTAAAAACATATGTGTGAAAAGACTAACGTAGAAAAAGTGAACGATTTGTTTGAAATGTAGAAAAGAACTTCAATAAATAATGACTTGCAATATGAGATGTCTCTTTTTTCCTAAATGCCTCCGGATCTTATATAAACACCAAAAACAACTGAAGTTGATATAATAGAAAACGAATCTCTGCCTGTTTTAATATAATATTTATCTCTTAATGTTTTTTAAACCTATCTCAAAAATTAAAGGAGAGTTTCAAATCCTTCAAAGAGGTATTAAAAACGTGCACAAACAAAGTGGCAAAATATCACTTCGCCGAAGTCAAATCATTTGAGGGCGGAAACGGAAAATTTTGAGACGTTTATTGAAAACGGCAGAGATTCGTTTTCTATTATATCAACTTCAGTTGTTTTTGGTGTTTATATAAGATCCGGAGGCATTTAGGAAAAAAGAGACATCTCATATTGCAAGTCATTATTTATTGAAGTTCTTTTCTACATTTCAAACAAATCGTTCACTTTTTCTACGTTAGTCTTTTCACACATATTGTTTCTTTTTTCTATCTTTTAATTAAAAGAAAAATGCTTTAGTCAGCCGCAGGCCGCCTTTTTGTACGGCCGAAGGCCGTGTTTGTAAGCGGCCATTTGCCGCTTTTTGAGCGGCCGAAGTCCATATTTCTCAGCGGCCGCCATTTGTACAGCCGGACTGCCGAAGTCCGTGTTCCTACGCAGCCAAAAGCATTACCTCCCAATTACATCTCGTATGCTCAACTTACTTTCCACAGAATGGGTTTGTTTTTGCATATTTGAAATTACGAACAAATACTTTTTACTCTTATGAATAAGAGACAAAAAGCAAAGTAAAATTCCTTGCGCGGGATTGAACACCCGACCTCTCAAGCAAGAGACAGACGCTCTAACCACTACACTACAGTGCCTGTGAGCGGTAGAGTATTCCTACCCATCATTCATTCGGGTGTGCAAACGCACCAATCTTCACTGAGTGTTTCATAAAACAAAACTTTTTGACGTTTAAGGGGATTAACGTTCAAGGAAATGATTATATGTGAGATAAACATTAGAATAAGCAACCAAATCATCAAATAATCACAATATTTCGCAAGAGTCGCTCGTTTCTATAGGTAGATAAAGAAATTCTGGGAATATTATTGGATTTCCGGAATGTACGCAAAATTTTACCTATATGGATTTGTTTGATGCACAGTTTGCAACGTTGAAGGCAAAAAACCCGTGACCGAAAATTTGTCTACGGCGGCGACGGCGACGGCGGCGGACATGAACGGCGCCCATTTTTTGATAGCGCGTCATAACACGGCGGGGGTTCAAAGTGGTCGAAATCAACTTTTAAAAAAACCAATAGATTCGTCTTGAGTAGCTGAGTAAGAATATGACTATTAAAATTGCAAAAAAGCAACATTCAAGCTTCCAATCGCTAAAAAGCCAAAAAATCAGTTTGCAATCGGGAAATTTGAAAACAAATCTACCCAGCGCTTCGCGCTGGGTATAATGAGGTTTGTGACAACTGACAACAAATTTTACAACAAACTCCCACATGTAACTCTCGAAGAACAGACAAAAGAAATTATTTATTTCACCGGAAGGGTTGAAAAGACAATAGAGAATTTTATGGACACACATACACACATGCTTACTAAACCGTTAGAAAGAAAAACACAAATGTAGAGAGGAAAGGGAGAGAGAGACAGAGAGAGAGAGAGAGAGAGAGAGAGAGAGAGAGAGAGAGAGAAAGAGCCAAAGAGACAAAGATAAATACGGAGAGACAGAGACAGAAAGTCAGAGAGTGAGATACACAGTGGGAGAGACAGACAGAGAGACAGGAGAAACAGAGACAGAGAGACAGAAAGACAGAAACAGCAATACAGAGAGAAAGAGACACAGGGCAGACAGAGACAGAGAGACAGTGATATAGGGGGAGACAGAGATACAGGGGGAGACAGAGAGACAGAGACTGAGAGTCACAGACACAGTGGGAGACAGAGAGACAGATACACAGGGAAGACAGAGACAGAGAGACAGAAAGACAGAGACAGAGTCACAGACACAGGGCGAGACAAAGAGACAGAGAGACAGGGGGAGACAGAGACAGAAAGACAGAGACAGAAAGACAGAGACAGAAAGACAGAGACAGAAAGACAGAGACAGAAAGAGAGAGACACAGAGAGACAGGGGAGACAGAGAGATAGTAGGAGACAGAGAGACAGGGGGAGACAGAGAGACAGAGACAGGGGAGACAGAGAGAGAGACTGAGAGTCAGATACACAGGGAGACATAGAGACACAGAGTCAGAGACAGAAAGACAGACAGAGAGAGAGATAGAGAAAGACAAAGGGAGAGAAAGATAGAGAGAGACGGAAAGAGAGGTGCATAGAGAGAAGGAGAGAGAGAAAGGGGAACTGACCGGACGGAGGGAGAAGGAAAATGTGAGTGAAAGAGAATGAACTTGGCTTTGTTCACGTAAAATTCACGTAACGGACGGAAGGAAAGCATTGACCGACCCCTCTCACCATCTCCCTCTGGGGAAGTGAACGCGTGGTTTTACGCTAATAGACCGTACACACACACACAGAAACCGTAGCGTTTTATTATAAGGGATTATGCAACCTAAAGTTGCAACGACAAGGAAAAACTGTGAGTGTGTGAGTGTGTGAGTGTGTGAGTGTGTGAGTGTGTGAGTGTGAGGATGTGAAAAAAAAATCATGAATGATATAAAATACCGTCACCACTACGACATTTATTGAATTATCTGCTAATCAGAAGATTTCATCGCAAATTGTATCGATTTCTTTAGCGAGCAGATTTTCTTTTAGCTTCTGAAATTATCTTGCCTGTAAATGAACAATCTGAATCATACCTCAAAATTTCCCTCTAGGTCCACATAGCGATCACCGAGTCCTTGCAAATATTCCTTTCCCGTCCTTCCATCCAGATTTGGCTGAACTCCTTTTAAGTAGGGTCCAATTCCAATAGTCAGCAAATATACATTAGGGAAATCCCTTCTATACTGTAACAAAGATATTATCCATTAAATAATATCTTTACCTTAGCTAATTCGTCTTCGACTTTAGCGGGGTAAACTAAATTGGCCTTCACTTCGCGGTAATCCAATTCTGGAGCTCCATCACTAATCAATATAATCACCTTCTTCTCGCTTTTTTTGTCCTGAAATCTTAGTAATTACCCGTGTAACTGGCTTTGCGTACTTCTCGCAGTCTCAGATAGGCTTTGTCGAACGCTTTTAGGGTTTCAGTGGTTCCGCCCTTGTTATTTTCGTTCCGAAACTTCTTTATTTCCACATCCCAGTTCCAAGCATGAGAATGTGTGGAAATAGAATTGGCCTCAGAACTAAAAACAACGGTTGTGACGATGGTTCTGTTGTTGTATAGGGTTTTCCATCCACTTATCACGTAAGGAACAATCTGAAAATAATATAAATTCTTTGTGTCACTCTCGTTTAATTTATGTGTTACAAATGTGTCTAAATCCATTGGACTTAAGAAATAGAAAAAAGGCGTTAAAGCAACAGGGATGCAACTTCAAAAAAAGAAACGTAAACAATAGTTTTTAGCATTGTTAAAAAATATTTCCCATTTTTTAGTCAAATAATAGATTCCTAGCGAAATTGAATTGCTTAGGGGTAAGACTAATTAAAGACAGAATTCCAACAAAAAATCTAACGGTGTAACCAAAACAGAATCAATTTAAGAAACTGGAAAAACTGTGTAACCTAGGTTTTAACTACCCCATCCCCTATAATAAATCCCCTATAATAAAACGCTATGATTTCTGTGTGTGTGGTTATGGTCTATCAGCCTTAAACCACGCGTTCATTTCCCCAGTGGGAGAGCGTAAAACCGGCCGTATGCCGAGCTTCACGTGCTTCACGCCAATTTCACGACCGAAGCCTGAGTAATGAGTGGCCGTAGGTCATGAATATTTGCGGCCGCAGGCCGCCTAACTGGGTGTCTGAATGCCGCCCAGTATGTCTCTGCGGCCGTAGGCGGCCTAACTGAGCGGCCGAAGGTCGCAAGCCAGGAGGGTGCGCGCCGTAGGCGCACGTTCCCTTCTGGTACCAAAAATAAATGGGAACCTACATCCTTCTTCCAGTGATCTATGCCATCACTGTTAATCGATGATGAACAATCCACAAGAAACACGAAATGTGCCAATTTCTGGATGTCATTGCATTTAAGTGGTTTTGCTTTTGCTGTAGTTGGCGGCAGTGTAGTGGTGGTAAAGCAATTTGTGCCTCTGTCGTATTTCCCTTCGTGGCCGATAACCATTGAAGGAAAGTCGATGAAATCAAAGAATCCAGCTTTGCATTTGCAAGTGTTGGTTGATTTTCCTTTGTAGTATATTAACTCCGCATCTGCGTGACAGTTAGCGTCTTTTTCACATTTGCCGTCCTGAAAAAGATAGATATTTTGTCAACAAAAGGCCCTTAGACCGAGATAAAGATATTTACGGACAAAAATGTCAACACAAAATAAATCTGACCTCTTCCTTATAATAGCTGCTCTCTGTTACATAAAGATGAACCACATTTGTATGCCCTGGCTCGCACTCACACGAGTTATCTGCTTCAACGTAGAAAGAGTTCCTTAAACAATTCCTCTTCTCAACACAGTGCGGCTGAAATGTCCCCTTAACTCGTGGAATGAAATGTTCTTACTGGTTGACTACGTGCAAATTTATCCTTTGAATTGTGGACATAACCAGGAACACAATCGCAGGTATTTGTTACGTAATTCGGTACCATATAAATTCCACAGTTCAAATCGGGCTTACATATTTGTTTCTGAAACATGCAATGAAACATCTTGAGATTATTTGTTTTCGTGTTGAGTATTGTTCAATTTTTTTGAAAACGCAAAATACTTATTGTTCTATTTTTGTTGGAACGCACAATTTTCAACTCAACTCAAATCACCCTCCATGGGGCAAGATTTCAAAAGAAAACAGAATAACTTACAGGAAGGTGGGTGTCTTGAAGAGTTTTGAATGTCGGCTCGTCAATGTCGTGTATATCAGTATGACCACTTTCGCATTCACAACTTGTTCCATCTTGTACAGAGTGTTCAATACACTTAAGAGCACAATAGGCTCCCTTAAGAAACATTTTTTATAAAAGGAAATTATTCTAACCTGTACGTACAGTCGCTTCTCTTCCTCGAAACCTTGGGAAATGTCATGAACTGGATGTTGTGGGGCAGGCACTCGCACTTGTCACCAACAAATTTAGAGTTTGCACCGCAAGGTATCTCTCCAGGCGGAGGGATCTTGATTGCTAAAGAACAATTATGAACATGCGATGCTGTTTTTCGCAAATTACAGTTTGTACAGATAAGGCAGGCTCTTCCGTAGGGAGGGACATCGATCCAGCCGTTTTCGGTGGCCATTGCGGCGCTTCGTGGAAGGTCGGCACATTTTGCATTGGGGTAGTTGGTAGCCCACTTTTGGTTATTCGCCAATTGCTTTAAAAAAATCCATTCTTATCTTTGTCTTTCGAATCTCTGTGTCTCTGTGTCTCTGTGTCTCTGTGTGTCTCTCTCTCTCTGTCTCTCTGTCTCTGTGTCTCTCTGTCTCTGTGTCTCAGTGTCTCCAAGTCCTCAAATCTCCAAGTCTCTGTGTCTCTGTATCTCTGTGTCTCTGTGTCTCTGTGTCTCTGTGTCTCTGTGTCTCTGTGTCTCTGTGTCTCTGTGTCTCTGTGTCTCTGTGTCTCTGTGTCTCTGTGTCTCTGTGTCTCTGTGTCTCTGTATCTCTGTGTCTCTGTGTCTCTGTGTCTCTGTGTCTCTGTGTTTCTGTGTCTCTGTGTCTCTGTGTCTCTGTGTCTCTGTGTCTCTGTGTCTCTGTGTCTATGTGTCGCTATGTCACTGTGTCTCTGTGTCCTTGTGTCTCTGTGTCTTTTTGTCTCTGTGTCTCTGTGTCTCGTGTGTCTCGTTTGTCTCGTGTGTCTTGCATGTTTCTGTGTCTGTGCCAATCTCTATGTCTCTCTCCCTCTCTCTCTCTCTCTCTCTCTCTCTCTCTCTCTCTCTCTCGCACTCACCTCTTTTTCCAATCTCTGCAAAAAGTGTTGTTTCGTCTGTGTCGCAATATCCGCTTGGCTGATTGATGTCATTTCTTTACAACTATTGAAGTCGCGTTGCTTGTCGTGTTTTCGGTAAACTGGTATCAGATAGTTTCCTCCTTTACCGTTCGGAATTTCAAAAGCCGCAACACAGTCATGACAGATTTTCTTTAAAAAAGATAAACTTGAATATTTCTATTCTTACAGAGCAAATCTGATGCAGTTTCATGGCATCCACTTGGTGCGCAGTGCCTCCGGGCTTGATTCCCACCTGATACACATTTCGTGTAGTTTTCGTTTGTTATAATTCTGAAAAAAACGTAGTTTTAATTTTTAAAAAAACTCAACCTCGCGGGTTGTGACCGCAGATGGTTTGAATATCAAGTGTTTTATCAGCCATCACAATACTGCCACTTCTAACGTTCAGCATAGGCTCCGATTCAACTACTACAGCTGATTTCCAGTTAGCCCTGTTGTTTCCGACATTTTTCCTCTCGAAACCCTTTTTTCCATAGACCAAATCTGTTCGAGGTTTCGCTGAACGGTTCAAATCCACGAAATAGATACGTGCACCTCTGCCACGAAGGATAACTGAAAAATATATTATTTTACAAGAAAATTAAAAAAAAAGATTTCCTGATATCGAAAAAGATTTCCTAATTTACCTCTCAAAAATGGTTTCATCTTCCTCTAATGGCAATTTTATTGCCTTTCTTTAACTCTTAGCGTCTTGCGATACCTAAAGACCGCAAAGGTTCCCCAAAATGCCGCGAGGTTTCCCCAAATGCTGCGAAATATGCTTTTGGCGGGCCTTTGCAATTTTTTTTTGGACAATCATCAAGCCGAATAGTTAAGACGATTTTTTTATAAGAAACGAGCTTCATATGACCTTGTGACATAGGATTTTGACTTCTGCTGGAGTTGCTTTTATAACATTTTATATCTGACATAGAAGCTTTAATTGTTTTTTTTTTTTCAAAGGTTTCTGGGGGGAATCCACTTAAGATAAACTGACAGTCAAAAGAAAAACTAAATTATTCAAAGATCCAGCGTTCGCTTGAAAAAAAGTTGAATAAGTCCGACATCTTTAGATTAAACACAAGAGGTCAATATCAAGCCGCAATCAACGAAATCGAACCGCCGAAGGCCGGGAGTACCCGTTGCGGCGGCCGTGGGCCGCCAAATCCAGACCGCCGTAGACTGGCCGTAACTCCTGGTGGTAAATAGTGCTATAACTCTCTTCAAATTTTGGTCTGTGATCGCTCGATTTACAAATGTTCGTTTTTCGCTTCTCTCCTTTCTTCATAATGTTGTCGGGTCGAGTGGTAGCGGCGTACTTTTTGATGCAACGCGGAAGTCAAGGGTACTCTTTTAATTAGAACCACGGAACCATGAATGCATTTCTCTATTTACGTTCGAGGCGACGTAGGAAACGGCGAACGCTAACGTAGTGGACATTCCATACATACGCTGCCGATACTCGCACGCTAATGTTAGCCCGTTTCTATCTTTCATAACCACACGAGCGTCCAAATGATGTAACTGAGAGACAGAGTAAAACTAACTGGAGAGAAAGTTGGCAGTGCTTGAAGTGATTGGATATGGTTCGCTGCATTCCGTATCCTTCGGTATAACAGACAGACACATGCCATTCACGGCCATATCCTGATCACTGGGACAGGTGTAATTGATTCCTGGAAACATAAAAAACCTCCAACCGGCCTTTACTCACCCCAGGTGCACGTGACTCCTTCGGTCTTATTGAATTCGTATGTTGAGGGAAAGGGAGCTTTCATTTGGCAAAACCATGGAGCTAATTCTTCGTCGTAAACTCCAAACGTCTGCGTGCAGGAAAAGGCCACACTGTTGTAGCGTTTATTGGCTGGCAGGCCAGCGAAATCGCCGATGAGGGCATCGGAGGCACACCAGTCCTTCAGCAGCTGGTTTCTGAAGTATGTGGAACCACGATGGGCAAAGAGGAAAAGCAGAAGCGCTGTGAACCTCTGAAGATAAACATTAGGGAGACGGAGGGAGGGAGAGACCATGGAGCAGCCGACCGGAGGGAGCGCGATGAGGAGAATGAGGGGAAAAGAGGAGGAAAGAGGCCACGGTGACATTAGCGTATTCAAAATTTCCGTAACCGCAATCGAACAAAGCGATTGGAATGAGTATGTTAATATTGATGTACTTTTGGACTTTGCACTTGCGAAAGTTTCAACTTCATGTGACTTTCAACTTAATTTTTTCAAGTGTGGAAATCGAAAGGAGCAATAATAGATATACGGATATATGAAATTCGTCAGAAGTATGATGAAGTTTGGCTGGAACATTCAAACGCAGGCACTGGAAAATTTTTTTGACAATTGTTTTATACTTCCAAGTAAAATTTTATGAAAAAAAACGCCTTTGTTTTTATACAAAGCATTCACGATTTGAAGCGCTGTAATGTAGAGTACTGTAATGTACAGTCGCTTTTGGTCATTTAAACTACTAGAAAAAAAACTTGAAAGGTTTTTATTGAAAATTTTGAAGTGCCCTGAGGGCATATACCTTATCCAGGCTCAAAACACACAGGGAAAGGTTCGGACGGCATTCTAGCCAATTCGAAGGCAATGAATTATTTTCTGTGACAGTTTACGGCGAACTTACAATGGATAAACCACAAAAATGGTGACAGATTGGCAAATATCATATTTTAACACATCGCAGAGCTTTCGTGGTAGTTGCATCTTTTTAAATGGTATTTTGAATTTTTACTTTTATTTTCATTTTTGTAATTTAGTAATTAAAAATTACAAAAATGACACATGTGACCTTCAATTTCATCCAAAAACTTAAGATTCGCTCTTGACACATTGAAACAAAATGCATAGAAAAGTGTCATTTTTTGATTTTTTTTGGGCTGTTTTTGAGTTCCAAGTCTTTTTATTTTATAAACTAATTCGATGCAACGTTTTTGAAGATAATTCTTAATGAAGCAGGAAATCAGGGTTAGGACAGTATCAGTGTTTCTGGAAATCAAATCAGCACTTATATAACTTTGAAATTTTGGATTAGTTTGAAAATTGGTATTTGTACAAAGGGCACCTACCGTAACCCTGTTTGAAAAATGGATATCGACCCAAAACTTTCAGGACTTCAACTTTACTGTATTCTTGGTCTTAAGTATTTCTTAAGGTCATAAGGCGTAAAATGATGTTAGGTCACATTATGAACTTATATTTCGAAAATTGTTCAATAAACCTTAAACTGCTTTACAACATGTCCCATAATTACAAACGTGATCCTTAACTATACATATAGCCTTGAGTGACTAAAGTTGTTATACTTAAGTGCATTAACCTAAGGTTCACCTATTTAATTTAAAACATCACAAATCATAACACCAGTTTCATTTTTACTACTGGTGTTTCACTAGCTAATGGCATACTTCCGCAATTCACCCGTTAAAGTGCAGAAAAATTATGCATTTCAACAAAACAATTATAATAATTGTTCTCTATAAACCTACTTATGAATAATTACTCTTTTCAATAAAACATTCCGATTCTCAATTTGCCAAAATTGAAATGGAAGATTATATTCCTTCGATTTTCTCAAACCAGGGTAAAAATACAATCATTGCTGTAACAACAATTATTATGGTTGTTATTGGGACACCGATCCACGTTTTTCTTATTTTCGTGCTGTCGAAGCAC
Source organism: Oscheius myriophilus (assembly GCA_964057215.1). Classification (NCBI taxonomy): domain Eukaryota; kingdom Metazoa; phylum Nematoda; class Chromadorea; order Rhabditida; family Rhabditidae; genus Oscheius; species Oscheius myriophilus. The sequence continues at coordinate 10,099,806 of OZ059906.1, forward strand.
GCTTTGAATTTGCAATATTATCCAATTTTTCTGCTTTTTCAATCACTTGTCGATGTTGCTACTATTGCGATTGGGACAGCTCAGACTGTAGTAAGTGTAAAAACATTGCTACAAATGAGTATGGTAGGAAATTAGCGAAGTACGCAAAAACTCGGTTAAAATTTTTTTTTGAAGATTTTGATTGTTTCTCTTCAATAAGTTAAAAAATCAATATAAAACATCGAAAATTGGTTTTCTTGATTCAGGTACATTTATTTGTGGTTTTTTTCCAAATTAGATTTCCTTTGTACACCTAAGCATTCCTAAACTGCTGTCACCAAAGTTCTCAACAACAAAAAATTGAAACAACGTACCAACATTTAAACTATTGGGGTTTCAACAGTACCGTGAGTTTCAATACCCATGTTAGTACCCATGTCCCAAATCGAAAAAAACCCAAAAACTGAAAATGTACATGTTTTATGAAAAATCGAAAACCATTTTCCTAAGTGAATTTTAAGAATAGTGAGGTAAATGTCTTGTTTAGGTCGCTTTACTGAAGAAGAAAGATGCCTTCATAGATTAAGTTGCCAATTCTTGTATCCTGCAAGTGGCTTGGGCCCTAGTTGCCCTAACTACCGTTTACTGGAAGCATCTTTTCCAGTCAACTTCAAAAGTGTAATTCAAAGTTTCAATCTTACATTTTGTAACCTGCTTATAGAAACAAAATAGCCAATCTTATTCTGGCAAGTGCTGTTTTACTTCCATTTTTCACATTTTGGTGTTTTCATGTTTCTCACATTTTGAACACTCTCACTATTATCGATTGGAATTGCCATTTATGTTATACCCCTTTTTACGCAAGTTTCAAATAACGACTGAATTTCCCCTTTTAGACGGGTTTTGAACAAATAAGCATTGTCGTAGCTAATTCAGCCTATGTGGTTTACTTTCTAGTAAGTATCGTTTGTTTTGCAACAATCATTCGATCAAAACAAGACTTTCAATTATCAAAGGCGACCCGCAATGGGTACAGGAGGATCACCTACAGCTTACTGTTAAAGGTAAGAAAAATAAAACTAGTTACCTTAGTAGCGTAGTTCCTTAGTGTGACTTATCCTTTATAACATTAGAGGGTTGTCATTCTGTCCGTTAGCAGCGCAACGTTTAATGCGGAGAGGTACACCCTTCATTTCCCCCCACACGACCATGGGGAACATTTCATTCGAATCGGTAGAACAAAGCGGCCGCAGGCTGCATACATGAGCGGCCGAAGGCCGCCTATTTGAGCAGCCGAAGTCTGCGTTACTTAGCGGCCACAGACCGCGATCACAGATTGAGGCGGCCGAAGGCCGCCGAACCCAGAAAGCGAAGACCCGCGCAGCGGGGCTTTGGCTTCTGGTCACATACATGTGTGACTTATCACATACAATTATCCTTATATACATTTGAAGGCTGTCTTTTTGTTTGTTAGCAGCGCAACGTAATGTGCATAAAGGTACAGCCCTTCATTTCCTTGTTGCAATAAAAAACGGCCGTAGGCCGCCAAATCGAACGGCCGAAGGCCGTGAGAACACATTGAGGCGGCCGATGGCTGCCGATCCCAGAAGGCGAAGACCCGCGCAGCGGGGCTTTGGCTTCTGGTCACATACATGTGTGAGTGTGTGAGTGCGTGAGTATGTGAGTGCGTGAGTGTGTGAGTGAGCTCATTTCCCTATTTCAGACCCTCCTTCACGCTAATATGTTTCTAACATATATGATCGCATTGACTTTTGGGGTTCTTTTGGAAACCGCTCTAGTAATAACAGATCTTGCAACGACCGTAAGAGCAAATCAACAAATAATACATTTAAGACTTTCAGATGGAGACCGTCGTTGCAATTACAAGCCCCGTGACAAAAGGTATAATAACAATTTGGTCTAATCGCGGTTTCATAAAGAAGTCAACCCTAGTTCAAGTTGTTCCCACGTTACGTCCACGTTGTTTCTGACCATAAGTCATGTTTTCTTACAAAATGTTCTTTTGAATAAAGTTAAACGAAATATCGTTGTTATCCTTTTGGTTTTCAAAAATATTTCATTTTTGATATTGCATGCATGCTTCAAAAATTCAATTTGTTCGAAACTTTTGCTTGTTTTATTTTACAATTCCGCTTAGAGGATTGTTCCATTAGGCTTTTATCCAGCAAAGCAATTTGAATAAAAAAATGTTTTAAAAAAACCACAAGGCTTAACAGCAAAATTTCCGTGTTTTCCCATGCTCTTATCGTTAGTTAAACACAAAAAATAGCTGTCCAGCAAAAAAAAACAAGCAGCAAACATGGTTTCTCTCAGTCTTCCTCATTCTTTCTGTTTCTTTCTTTCATTCATTCTTACACACACACATACACACACACACGCACACACACACTCATACGCACACACGCACACACGCACACACGCACACACGCACACACGCACACATGCACACATGCACACACGCACACACGCACACACGCACACACGCACACACGCACACATGCACACACGCACACACGCACACACGCACACACGCACACACGCACACATGCACACACGCACACACGCACACACGCACACACGCACACACGCACACACGCACACACGCACACACGCACACACGCACACACGCACACACGCACACACTTCCTTTCGTTACTTTATTGCTTTTGTTTTGCTTTTTTATCAATAGGTGCTTCCACCAAACTGTCCACAACACATGTGAATGTTTTCGCAGTCGCCTCTGAGTCATCGTTTATCAAAAACAAAAAGTCATTTACCCCGTTACTCACTGTTAGTTTCACACGTCGGCTTTATCATTAACCCTCATGGACCCTCAAGAACCACACTTTTTTGCCGCAGACCGGGATCTAAAGCTAAGGTAAACTTTTTCTGAACTTAAAGACTTTAACAGCTAAGGTTCTTTGTGTCCCTTTCTTGGATCTTCATTCTTCTGGCTGCTGGTATACCTCTGTCAATTAAAATTTACTTTATCGCCACGTTTGGAAGAGATCCGGCTGGTACCTTAACAGAAACTGTAACTCAAATTGATTTACACAAAAAAGTCATTGTTTAGATTGCTGCGTCTTTGGTTTATTTGCCATGCGTTTTGCTAACTTCCTTTTTCATGGCAAGAAATTTTCTTCTAAAATATCCACGATGGCGCCGTGTTTTTCGCACTGAAGACCAATTCGCAGTTTACAAACCGAAAGGCAGCTTGGCTCTGCGTGTGCTTACACTCAGTGAGTTTACGCAAAAGATCTAAAGCCCCTTAGGCATTGCACTTGGAGGAAAATAATTGTCAAACTTCGTTCCTCTAGCTGCTTTTTTAAAATTTGTTTTGGGTCAAACTACTAACCCAAAGAATTTTAAAAATTCATTGGTAATTGCATATATGTCAAAATTGAACGTTTGCATCTGCCTACTATAATTTTGAGATATATACCCCTCGCCCAAAGAGCTTGTAATAGTCGCGTGCGCATTTGACCCAGAAAATTGTCGGCGTCTTCCTTTTTCGCACGCTCATTAGCCGGTGAGATGCAGGTTCATTATAATTCCTTCCAGGTCCATGGGAAAAGGCTATACCAGGAATTAATTATCTTCTCTTAAGAACTTAGGGTCATAAACCAAAAAACTTAGGATTTTTTCACTATAAATCCTAGAAAACTACGTTTGTTACCCGGCATATGTGTAAACTTTCGCTAGTAAAAAGTCTTAAATGGTCGGTGTCTGAAGAGGTTCAAAAAGCGCTTTGAAATTCATAGAGGATGGTTTGCCCTTTTTTGCACGGTTCGAAGAAACAGTTTTCCTCAGCAATAAGCATTAGACTTTATATTGATTTTCAGAACTGACAGTGTTATGCTTCATTTATCGAATTTTCCTGAACGGGAAGTGTTTTTGGGGAGCTAAATACGGGTTGTCGTCTTTTGGCCAAGAACATTTTGATGAGTGTTCGATTCTGTATCTGTTTTTTTTTAAAAAATAAACATCGCATTTCAGAGTACTTGTTGAACGCTTTACTGCAACCTTGTTTACTTTGTTCAGCGGGGTTTTTGTTTTCTTCAACGGTTATGTAAGTTCTTTGAATAAATACATTGAGGACTTCAGGTCCCACGACGAACAATTCTTCACTTAATTTCGATTGCAAGTGTTGTAGCAGCATCGGTTTATATGTATGTCAGATTCAATATCAACGAACTAATCTACGTCTATCAGGAAATTGTCAAGTGAGTTTAAAAAACCGAAATTATGTAAAGTTGGCTCACTTACAAATACTTAGAGCTGTTTGAATCATTTACAAGAATGTTTGTGAGAAGGGCAAAAAATTTTTATATAAAGTACTTTCAAGAAAACGTTCTTAAAAATGTCAGAACGGCTAGGAATCTGTTTTTAAGTCTCATGGTTACTAAGAAAGTTTACGTAACCTGCAAGTGCTTGACAGCATTTTGAAAAAAAAAACGGTTCACTCCGAATTGAAAAAGGCGGTCCCTTTAATCAAAATGGTTTCTGCAAGTAGGAACAACATGGGAGAAGTTGAAAAAAAGTTTTGTTGAGAGTAAACATTCTATTAATTGAATGTTACATGGCCGTTGAGTAAAAGTTTTGTATATCGTATACAAACGTGGTTTTTTGTTATTTCAGAACTTCCAACAATGAAACAGAAAGCAAAAATGTCCTAGAAACGTTCATGGAAGCCTTGTGAGTAAATCTTCTCTGAATAACAATAGTTTCTTTGAGCTACGTACTAACAGCAGAAACTACGGTAGTGATCGCCACAACCGCGGGCCTAATTTTAATCGAATTTTCTGAAACTCCGGAGAATTTCAAAGAACGCAATGAACATGATGACAACACTACCATCAGTACTCGCCGCTACAGAAAAATAACGTCGATCTGGATTGTTTTAAGTAAGTTTAACAGATGTTCAATAAAACATTGAATTTTAGTAATTGTACCGATTCTAACTGCAGTCTTGGTGCACGCCTTTCTTTACTCTACCATAAACTATCACAGCCAACGAATTGCAAGCTTCACAAACAAACCGTAAAATATTCCTTTTTAGGCTTTTACTATAATAATGTGTGTTCTCCTTGGAATCAGCCTTGGGTTGATTGCTAAAATATGGCGAAATGGACAGGTAGTTTAAAGAAGAAGAGTTTCAGAAGAACTGTTTTTCAGTTTTATTATGGCAACTTGAATTCAGATGAGCAGTTGGATCGAGTCTTACTGTATTTTGGTGTATTTGGCTGTACATTTTACACTTGTGGTAAAACAATGTAAACATTTTTTGCACATTCAACATTCAGTTGCCCTTGTCAACTCGGTACTTCTGATTGAAGGCATATTTCCGAATGAGTTTGCAATTCCGAACTTTTTCTTTCATTTCTTTAGTATGGTATGTAATATGTATCCTTTGTTAGGAAACTTTACAAAGTTTGAATTGTATGTATAAATGGTAGGCAAATTCAATTATAAAAAACTATTTAAAACGATTAAAGAATAATCTAAACTGGTTTGTTTCTTAGTTTACTATTTGTTTGAATCATGAAGCGTAACGTCGTGTATGTTAAATTTGCAACAGAAAGGAAAATTATTGGCGGATTCTTGATAAAATAGGATCTTGAAAGGTTAGACAATCATAAAGAAAACTAGATTTTTGGTTATATGGTGTCTCTGAAGCTAATAAATGGGCACAAGGAAAAACTAATTTTTTTGTCATTTTACTCCCATTCTTTTATTACGAAGTTTTTTTGATCTATTATTGTTGAGAGAAAAAGAAGCAGAACTCAGTGTTTGAGATAGTGTAACATTTTGGCGCCTACCGTAACGAGGCTCCAAATTTCGCAATTGTCCCAAAAATTTATCACATGATCGCTCAAAAGAATTTTATATGAATAAAAGAAAATTATGCAAGTGAGACATTAAAAAAAAAACAATTTTCAGTTTGTTTCGATATCTAGATTTTTGGATTTGTGCAATTTTAACGTAGTGTTCAAGACAGAACAACAAATTTCAGATACAAATCCTCTCACAAGGTACCCTACTTTTCCTTAGAAAACCATCAAACTCCACTATTTACAATTTGGTATTTTCTACATTTTATAAAATCACTACCCATTCAATTTTTTAGATCTATCTCTGGTTTGTCAATGCTGTTATGTTTGTGTTCGACATTTTAGACGCATCCTCAGTATGCTAAACTTCTGATAAAAATTACCCGTAATTCAGTTGGGAATCTATGCAAGTCCTATGTCTACAGAAGAAAGTCTGCATTGGAACTTTTTCATAAGAGTGATGATTGTATTTTCGGTGTTCTTCAGGTTTCACAGCTGTGCTTGCATAGCAGAACACGTGGACCATCTACTACAACATGAAGAACAAACTTCTAATTTGACGCCTAATTCTGATGATGCTGATGAACTCAGTTTACTGGACGAATTACACGAGGGTGGACATTATTCTGATGACGACTTACACACAATAACATAATAAAGCAAAAATTCTCTAGAGCAAAATCTTTCCGTGTCCGTCGTGATGCAGTCTATCAGCGGAACCACAGGTGCATTTCCACCAAGTTCGAGGGTCAGATCGGCCGTAAGCCGGCCGAACGCCGCAAGCAAGGAGGGTGCGCACGTATCCTCCTGATAAAATAGAATAACAAACTTTTGGTTAATCGTCGACATGTACCAGCGTGACAACGTTGTTGAGGAAAAAGGTGGCAACGTTTTCTTGGAGTAGGTACCAGCGTGACAACCTTGTCAAAAAGTTGGTACCAGCGAGACAACCTTGTCTTAAGACGAGTACCAGCTCGAATTCCTTCTATAGAAGGAATTCGAAAGAAAGAAACTTTTCCTATGAATTCCTTCTATAGAAGGAATTCGAAAGAAAGAAACTTTTCCTATGAATTCCTTCTATAGAAGGAATTCGAAAGAAAGAAACTTTTCCTATGAATTCCTTCTATAGAAGGAATTCGAAAGAAAGAAACTTCTCCTATGAATTCCTTCTAAAGAAGGAATTCGAACGAAAGAAACTTTTCCTATGAATTCCTTCTATAGAAGGAATTCGAAAGAAAGAAACTTCTCCTATGAATTCCTTCTAAAGAAGGAATTCGAACGAAAGAAACTTTTCATATGAATTCCTTCTATAGAAGGAATTCGAAAGAAAGAAACTTTTCCTATGAATTCCTTCTATAAAAGGAATTTGAAAGAAAGAAACTTTTCCTATGAATTCCTTCTAAAGAAGGAATTCGAAAGAAAGAAACTTTTCCTATGAATTCCTTCTATAGAAGGAATTCGAAAGAAAGAAACTTCTCCTATGAATTCCTTCTAAAGAAGGAATTCGAACGAAAGAAACTTTTCATATGAATTCCTTCTATAGAAGGAATTCGAAAGAAAGAAACTTCTCCTATGAATTCCTTCTAAAGAAGGAATTCGAACGAAAGAAACTTTTCATATGAATTCCTTCTATAGAAGGAATTCGAAAGAAAGAAACTTTTCCTATGAATTCCTTCTATAAAAGGAATTTGAAAGAAAGAAACTTTTCATATGAATTCCTTCTATAGAAGGAATTCGAAAGAAAGAAACTTTTCCTATGAATTCCTTCTATAAAAGGAATTTGAAAGAAAGAAACTTTTCCTATGAATTCCTTCTAAAGAAGGAATTCGAAAGAAAGAAACTTTTCCTATGAATTCCTTCTATAGAAGGAATTCGAAAGAAAGAAACTTTTTCTATGAATTCCTTCTATAGAAGGAATTCGAAAGAAAGAAACTTTTTCTATGAATTCCTTCTATAGAAGGAATTCGAAAGAAAGAAACTTTTCCTATGAATTCCTTCTAAAGAAGGAATTCGAAAGAAAGAAACTTTTCCTATGAATTCCTTCTATAGATGGAATTCGAACGAAAGAAACTTTTCCTATGAATTCCTTCTAAAGAAGGAATTCGAAAGAAAGAAACTTTTCCTATGAATTCCTTCTAAAGAAGGAATTCGAAAGAAAGAAACTTTTCCTATGAATTCCTTCTAAAGAAGGAATTCGAAAGAAAGAAACTTTTCCTATGAATTCCTTCTATAGATGGAATTCGAACGAAAGAAACTTTTCCTATGAATTCCTTCTAAAGAAGGAATTCGAAAGAAAGAAACTTTTTCTATGAATTCCTTCTATAGAAGGAATTCGAAAGAAAGAAACTTTTTCTATGAATTCCTCCTATAGAAGGAATTCGAAAGAAAGAAACTTTTCCTATGAATTCCTTCTATAGAAGGAATTCGAAAGAAAGAAACTTCTCCTATGAATTCCTTCTAAAGAAGGAATTCGAACGAAAGAAACTTTTCATATGAATTCCTTCTATAGAAGGAATTCGAAAGAAAGAAACTTTTCCTATGAATTCCTTCTATAAAAGGAATTCGAACGAAAGAAACTTTTCATATGAATTCCTTCTATAGAAGGAATTCGAAAGAAAGAAACTTTTCCTATGAATTCCTTCTATAAAAGGAATTTGAAAGAAAGAAACTTTTCCTATGAATTCCTTCTAAAGAAGGAATTCGAACGAAAGAAACTTTTCATATGAATTCCTTCTATAGAAGGAATTCGAAAGAAAGAAACTTTTCCTATGAATTCCTTCTAAAGAAGGAATTCGAAAGAAAGAAACTTTTCCTATGAATTCCTTCTATAGATGGAATTCGAACGAAAGAAACTTTTCCTATGAATTCCTTCTAAAGAAGGAATTCGAAAGAAAGAAACTTTTTCTATGAATTCCTTCTATAGAAGGAATTCGAAAGAAAGAAACTTTTTCTATGAATTCCTTCTATAGAAGGAATTCGAAGGATTTTAAATGTCAGAAATATCTTTGGGTTTGAAATCCTTCGGTGGAAGGATTTCAAATGTCAGAAACATCTTTGAGTTTGAAATCCCTCGGTGGAAGGATTTCAAATGTCAGAAACATCTTTGAGTTTGAAATCCCTCGGTGGAAGGATTTCAAATGTCCGAAACATCTTTGTGTTTGAAATCCTTCTGTGGAATGTTTGAAATCCTTCTGTGGAAGGATTTCAAAAGGTTAGGGAAGAAATTATCGAATTTCAAAAGAATTTCTTAAACATCAGTGATACACACATTAAAGTGGAAAGTTTTTTTTTTTGAAAATGGTTATATTTACGATATAAAACTGAACGTGAACATTAAAATCCCAAATCTGAAAGAATATTTGTGTGAAAAAGCGATCCGCAATAGATGGGGTAATTTGGAAAAGGGTTTATAAAAAGAAAACAAAATGTTTGATCTGCTTTAAATTAAATTCTTGAACATCGAAGAAGAAATCGCTTTCAAAATATATTATTTCAAATTGACAGCTATTTTGTCAGAAACAAACACATAAACAAACCACCTTAGCCTTCACCGAACTTATGTTGTGATTTAAATTTTACGAACTTACAAAGAAATTAAAAAAAATATACTATGTAGAAGAATAGTATTGACTCCTGAAATGGCTGTCCAGATTTTAAAAATAGTAGCTGCCTAGATTTAGAAAAGTCCTGGCAAAGTGAGTTATGTGACATTCTTGACATTAAAATTTTTTTATGGTGTTTTGCGTTTAGCAACAATCGCATCATACAAGTGAGGATTTACTACCAAAATATATCCATCGTCTTTAAAAGCCAGTTTGTACAAATATCGTTCAAGATTTTCGGTCGAAAGAAGCGCTTAGAATCAATACGACTTCGCAATTATGTTGCAGAAAACAAACAAACTTTTTTCTCGCCAGTTAGAACATAAAACTGCCAATGGGGCAACTTCGGAAAAAGGCTGAGGTGGTTTGTTTATGTGTTTGTTTCTGACAAAATAGCTGTCAATTTGAAATAATTTATTTTGAAAGCGATTTCTTCTTTGATGTTTAAGAATTTACTTTAAAGCAGATCAAACATTTTGTTCTCTTTTTATAAACCCTTTTCCAAACCACCCCATCTATTGCGGATCGCTTTTTCACACAAATATTGTTCCCTTTTTATCAGTATTCTTTGAATACTGACGCTACACCCTCTATGAGCGCCACTTTTTTATCGACCGAAGGCCTTGTCTGATAGCGGCAGCACGCCGCCTCTATTATCGGCCGAAGGCCGTATTCGATTGCGGCCGCAGGCCGCTTTTATTATCGTCCGAAGGCCGTATTCGATTGCGGCCGCAGGCCGCCATTATTATGGGTTGAAGGCCGTATTCGATTGCGGCCGCAGGCCGCCTTTATTATCGGCCGAAGGCCGTATTCGTTTGCGGCCGCAGGCTGTACTTGATAGCGGCCGCAGACCGCCTTATTATCGGCCGAAGGCCGTATTCGATAGCTTTTGCAATCGGCCGAATGCCGAAATCCAAAGCTGCCACAGACCGCTTTTTATCGAACGAAGGCCGCACTCCAAAGTTACCGCAGGCCGCTTTCTTTATCGTCCCAATGCCTATTCCGATAGCCGCCCCTTTTTCATAGGCCGGAGGGAGTGAGAGAGATAGAAACAATTTTGGATTTATTGTTTTCTGGCACGCGAAGTTCGATGTCATTTTGTGGTTCGCCTTAATATTTTGAAAAGAAAAAAATCTAAAATACTGATTCCATCTAATTGATCTAGTGAAACAAAGGGAAAATGGCTAGAACAGGATCCGAACCCAATATCACCTGCGTACTAGCCCGCCCTGTACACCACTGAGCCACAAGGATAACCCTGGTGGCGGAGTGCGGCGCCCTTTTGATAACATTGTACATAGCTGCAATTAAACGCACAAATGACGTCATTTTTTAGACAAAGGATACCCATAATTTGTATCTTAATACTTTTCCTAGACTGAAATGTTGCGTTCTTTCCAATGGGCTAATCTGTTTTACGAAATGTTTACGTTTGCGACCGTGGTGCCTGAAAGTCCGTTTTTTGACCCTCTTTTTAGGGTACTGTAAGAAAACCTGTAAATGAAACTTGCTCGAATGTTGATGCCCACCGAACTGCAACGAGTTCCGACCTGTATGCAAAATTTCAGGTCGATCGGTTGATCCGTTCGCTTGTTCTGCGGGGATATTACATATACGGGAGACATCGACACTTTTTGGGCCTTGTAGCAGAATGGACCATTTGGAAAATAAAACAAACTTGTTCATGGCAAATTGGTTCCTGGGGCAGTTTTTGATGCTGAGAACGATGCTGTTGTCAGAATTAAAAAAATATTGAATTTCAAAGAAACTGTGGCGCATTTAATTTTAACTGACCCCGCAGTAATTGGACGAGGAACCAAACCACCGCGCAGCGCTTCGCGCTGCGCGCAATTATGATTGTCAGAAAATTGTTGTATTTGTTGATTGGATTGGTGATTCATTGTGTCCGGAAGAATAGTCTGAAATTTTTCAAATTGAACATCATGAAAAATAAAAAAAATAAAGATTTATTGTGTTTGATTCAAAGGGTTTTGAGCCAGTCTAGTCTTCACGCAAACATCTCTTATCATTTGTCATCCTTTTCTCGTGGCAGTGATTTCATTGATAAACCAGTTTTGCTATCAATTTCTATATAAGCAGAAGGTGGACTTTTGAAATTACCTTCAAAAGAAAAGCAAAAGATGCCGAAAGATAATCCGTTTTTCCTCATCGAAGCCTTCACTGACCATCGTTTTGGTGGAAATCAAGCAGCTGTTTGTCTTATTGATCCAGTAAGTTCGTTTAATATTCAAACTTTCAATCATTAACTTAACATTTTTTAATCAAACATTTTCAAATTACAGAAAATGTAAATTTGAAAAAAAAAACACTTCAAGGGTATGACGTTTAGCGTTGTTTCACTCCAGAAATTGCGCTGCAGTATAATATACAAAATTGGAGTATGAAAAGAAAAAAACAAATGAGTTCTAAAAAAAAATAAAAAAAAATAAATTTTTCGTTTAGGCAACGTTCTGTTCAATTTTAAACCCACTGGTCAATTTGTTTTAAACATTTTAAATTCCATTAACCAATTCCATCAACCTTGCGTTCATAAAAAAATTACAGTTCTTTAAAAAATAAGAAAAATAGTAAAAAGTCTGTTCAATAATATCTGTGTTTCAGAAAAGCATAGGAACACACTTTTGTTGATTCGGAGAAAGCATTCCGGCGTAAAATAAAATTGTTGGCAGGTAAATTCCCTTTGACAAATGATAATTTAGTTTTTGAAAAAAAAAATCAGGCCATTGAAAAATGTTGAAAATTAAGTTTAGATCGAGTTAAATGTAGACTAATAATGTTATTATCGCGTTTTTTTACGTTTGCTTGGGTTCTAAAACATAAGAAATCTAGATTTTATGTCTTAAAGGGACAGTCAGGCGGGTTTGACAACATTGACTCAATTAATAGAGAAAACTTTGATGACCATGAAAATATATATGACTATGAGTCGAAAAATTACCGTCTGTCAGAAACGGGAGTCCGTCTACAGATTTGTGGACGGGCAGTACGCCCTGCGTACCCGGCATTTACAAGGCATTTTAATGAGCCGAATTTCATTCTAATTTGCTGAGAGAGCTGTGGAAATGAGAAGTGTGCGATACAATTTAATATAATTAATTCGCATAATTTCCGATCATAGCCGATCGAAATGAATTGAAAAGCCCCTTTACTACTTCTTTAAGAATTCTTCGACTGACCTTGTTAAGCCTAGGATAGAAACAGTTTGTTTTAAAAAAAAATTCAATTTTCAGCCAATAAGTGACGACGAACACCAACGTTTGGCAGCCGAATTCAACCTTTCGGAGACGTCTTTTCTCATTCCGAAAAATGGCGATTGGAAATCAGCTTCTCGTTTTGGGCTTCGGTGGTTCACTCCAACTGTTGAAATGCCGCTCTGCGGTCATGCTACACTAGCTGCGGCACAAGCGATTTTCAATGGAATGGGTAAGTAGAGAAATTTTGAAAACATACATTTGCAAAACTTTCGGATTCAAAAAAATTGTTTCAATTCGAGTTTCATTGACTTGAAAAAGCTAAAATTTTGTTTTTCTGTTTCAGTGAAAGAATATATTTCTAGAAACGGTTTTTCCAATTCTTGAAAAGCAATACGTTGCGCATGGTGTGCAAAAAAACCTGTTTCTTTTGGATTCTGTATTTAATAAACAAAAACAATTAAAAAATAAAAATATTACTGAAATTTCTCAAAGTGTGTTTTCAATGAAAGTGAATCAGTGTTAAAATGGTTATTAATGTTTCAGGTTATTAATTAAAATAAAAAAAAGCCGTTTTTCGCATTTGCAAGAGTCAGTGAAACTGCAAGGAAACGTTAATTTAAAGTAAATTTATATTAAAACCTGAGAGTTTCTGCTGTTTTATTCAGAAATCTTGATGCCAAAAAAATACCACTGTTTTTCATGAAACTTCTTTCCGTTAGGCAGAAAACAAAATTTAATTTTTTAACTACAGGAAATTTAATCTTCAGAAAATATATCTGACAAGTTGACTTTCGACACCCTCTCCGGAGAACTTATCGTTTCTAAAGCAGAAAATGGCTTCATGCAAATGGATTTCCCTCGATACGAAGCGGTCAGCTTCAAAATTCCTGGATTGGAGAATGTTCTCGGGTCTTATTTTGAAGAAGTGGAACAACCCAGCTATGTTTCGGAAATCATAAAATGCCTGATCCCAGAGGAACTGAAAATCATGGGAGTTGCCTACACTCCCGTGGCTAAGAAGATGATAGTGGCCTTGGATTCGGAGACGACTAGGTAAGAAAATTGAACAAAAATGGTTTTAACAAGAAACTCAAAGCATGTTTGATCATAAAAGCGACGCACTGTTTCATTTGTCTTTCCAAGTCTCGTAAGAAAATTGAAAATCACATTCCGTTGCACGATTTACGCATGTGTTTGATGTCACCCGCAAGGCTAACACTGAATCATGCCCGTCATTATTCAAAATGTCATTTTTGCAACAATTTAATTGTATGGCCTAAATGTCAAAAACGGAAATCGACTGAACCCTTCTGGTTCTGCCAGTTTAAAAAAAGGTTCCGATTAAGCAAAATTTTCTTTTCTTTTTTTTTCAAGGTTGAGATTCTATATCTTTTTTGTGAGAATATTTTATAAACACAAACACTTTTGATTAAATCCGAATTTGATAATATCCACTTTTAGTGCATGCACACTTTTCATACTTATGCAATTTCGTCTTATAAATTCTTTTATCTTATGTCTTATAAATTCTTTTAACTTTTATCTTCTTATTTATATTGAGTATATTTATGTATTCAGAGAATTGTAAATATTCACAAGGATAAACAGATTGAAGTGATCCCAAGTGTGAAATGCAGAGAAAGAAAAAAGATTGTCTGAAAGCTGTATTTTTGATTGATTTTAAAACGCGGCCAAAGTCTTCACTGATTAGGATGATAAATATTCCAAATTTCGCTTTTAGAACGATTTGATAATTTGAAATTAATTTTTTTTTAAAATTTTAAATGTAACATATCAAAATCCAGACATTTAAAAACGCTTTGATAGATCCCCCTAAATACGCACTGAAGCGTTCATCCTTCTCCCGTTAAGGGGCTCAGATAAAACATCATGAATACCTATTTTTCGAATTTCAAAATCTGCTAGAAAACTAATTTTCGAACTTTTGCAAAATTGAAAATTAGAGCATTACCTAGCGGTTTCAGGTAAACTTTGTTTAGATCATCTTTCGAGAATCTTCTAAAACACTACTCGGAAATGCACAGCCTCCACCCCAAAGGAGACTACATTCGTGGAGTTATCGTCACAATGGCTCCAAAAGACGCTGAAAAACAAGTAATTAAGAAGAAAAAGTAAAAAAAAAAAAATTGAATTTTAGGGTTTCCTCGGTCGCGAAGGCCAGCCCTACGACTACATCTGTCGATTTTTCGATCCTTGGGAGGGGGTAAACGAGGTTCTTTTAAAGTTTTTACAGTTTAAAATTATTTAAAACTGTTCAGGACCCAGCTACAGGATCAGCTCAATGCTCTGTGGGACCATTTTGGTCCAAACTCCTTGGAAAGACGGATTTGAGGGTATTCCAGTCGTTCACAGGCCGAGGAGCGGAATTTTTGGTCTCTTTCGCTTTGGAAGGAAGAACTTTGATTAAAGGAAAAGCTGTGACGGTGGTTTCTGGAAATCTGCACTTGTAATCGTGATAAAATAATGTATAGTCGTTGGTAAAAAAATTCTTCTTGGGTTTTATCACTTTGCAAAATGCTTGCCAATTGAATTTCTTAGTGAAAGTCAGTAAGCCAAATGGGATATTGCTTTGGAATAGCAAAAACTGAATATTCTGCATAGTTTTTTCACCACTGTGAAATGAACAATACCAAGAAATAGCAAATTGTTTCGCTGTTTTGATTATATGTTGCAAAAATCCAATAAGTATCGCTTTAAAACACGAATGCAAGCAGTGGTTTTAAAAGTTTAATGCCGAAACGATTCTGCAAACGTTGTGAACAAAAAAAATGAAAAAGGATAATTTTTTTTTTACAAGATTTTATAAAGCGTTGGACATGCCCAGTTACAGAACATGTTTTGCTTGTTAAGTAAAAAGGTGTTATTGATGGTTTGTTCGATTTCCGTTCGTGAACAGTTCTAGGAAAAAAAATTAAAAGAAATAAATAATTCAGAATAATTTATTTGCATGATTTTTCGCTGACTGCTTTCGACCTGACTGCTTGGACATGCGCATTATCAAATTTTTTTCTGTCGCTCCCATGTTTTATAGCTTTCACTCGAATATTTTTTTTTTGAAATTTGATTCCTCCCGACCCAAGTGTTCCACATCATCTATATTGGGTTCACAGTGACGGCTTCGCTGGTGCGCTGAAAAAAATGTTTTAAAAATACGCAAAAAAAAACAACGATTCGGCCGTTAAATTCGAAACATTCTGCCGATAGATGAAATAATGGTGTGTCCATTTATAAACATGTTTTACAACACATCTAATGATCATTAGAAGAAGAAACATTAAAAAGTTTTGGAGATTTGTTTTAAACTTCCCCAGTGCAGGTTATTGAAAAATTTAATTTTTCTGTAAAATTTGTTAGCAGTTTGTTAAAGGGCTCGTCAGGGTCCTTTTCCAATTCGCATGCTAATGAGGAATTGTACTAACGAGGAAGCATTTTGCGCATTACCGTTGGCTGGAGCGAAGTTTGAGACAACTTTTTCAATTGAAATGACTTTATTTGCATACTGTTCATTTCCAATCCGAAAAGGCCCCTGACGACCCCTTTAACAAATCGGTTTTAAAATTTTGTTTTTTTGGTAAATATATTTCTTTTTTTCATGCCTTTTCCTTTACCTGCAGGGGTACATACACCTTCATAATAAGTGTTATACGTGTAAACAATCAGTGCCAGACAAGAAGTCTAATTCACCTGGTATGAGTATTTTGTACAAAATTTTTTTTTTACTTTTGTTCACTTTATGTTTGCAGATGACAAATGTATTTTGAAATATATGCTTTTTCAATTAGATATTAAACTAGAGATATCGTCATATTCTTTGGCAAAGTGTATTTTTATCATTAAAATTTATCAGTCAAAACACCTGTTTTATTATCTCCCTAGGAATGCTGACGCACATTAAAATCCAAATGAACTTGTAAAATTACATGTTTATTCACGCCGGAACGTTTTTCTCGCAATTGTTCCCGTCTCGTGCGTAGGCTTTTGCAATAAAACGGATTTCACTCGCTGACATTGTATTAATCTTTTGATTTTAAAGTAACAAACAAAACAATTTTTTTATATAGTGACGATCGTTCACCCTCCCAGGAAATTAGCAATCTTTGCTTAATTGCTCTATAATGCTTTCAGTTCTGAAATTGAACAAAAAATTGAATAATTTTGAACTTTGTACCAAAGCTTGTGTTAAAAAAACCCCCTTACAAAACACACTTGTTTTTTTGTAGTTTCGTAAATACGTCACAAAACGGGAAATTACGGAGCTTTGGTCGTTTGTGATGAGCGTTATTTTTATTGCATTCATGTGATAAATCTTTGGTTGCCAAAGATTACTTGCTATTTAAACACGTTAAAAAAGTATTAACGCAACAATGTATTTTACAATTTTCTGATAATTCTTTATGTTACAATGTTTCATACCTTAGTATCAATTCAAATATTTGCAAGAGTTTCGCGTTTTTGAAAGTTTCATCTATTTGAATATTTTTATTTGGGTTTTTTGTGATAGATAGAAATTATCTTTTTTTTTCAGTTTTTGTCATTTTTCTGTTGTTGAAATTATACTCCTCGCCCACGGACCTTTCCAAAAGTTTCGATGACCTGCACATCTAACGCGCGAAATAGTGTGCGTCGCGGAGACGCAGACAAAAAGCCGCTTGTTTCCCGCTGCCGGCTAGGAAAGCTCGCTGGGCGACGAGTATATGGTGTTTTTAAAACAGAATACTCAAAAAAATAATGAACAATATACTGTTCTTTAAAAAAAGTAAACTTTTCGAAAATAGAGTTTTTCATCAACTTTTTATTTTTTGTATATCGATAAATCGTACACCTATATTTTCATTAGCACATCATAAAAGGCGAAATGACTGATTTTTGCTCATTTGTTAAAGAGATTATTTTTTTTAAAGAACATTATTTATTTGTGCATTCTTGTTCATAACGTTGTTATAGTCTGCTTCCAAATAATGGTCGGCAACTTTTGAGCGGCCTTGATATTTTGCTCCCTTTTGACCACTGACGATTTGAAACATTGACGTAAATAGAAAAAAATATGCGAAATATCACAGTAAAAGAGGAGTGCGCAGACAATTAAGATATCGCGGCGGGACCTAATGTACCATTCTTCAAAGTTTTCGAGTCCGTTTTTCGGAAACACACTATAGCAAAACTAAAAAACACAGCAATGTATTTAAAAATGCGAAAAGGAAAACTGAAAACGAAATCGGTTTCAAGATATGATGAAAATGAAAAGATTTGTTTTTCACTTTCATGTAAAATTTAAACATGCCAAAAAAAGAATTGGAGATTCACACCAATTTTAACTCATGTTGTTGTTTTTCTTTCACGGGGCCGCTTCTTTTTTGTTGATACTAACAATGACTTTGAAAATTCAATTATTCGTTTTTAAACGAAGATGAAACTCACTGTTTCAGAGATATTATAAAATATTGGCTCAATGAAAGAAATGATGGTTCCGCATTTCTTTGCTTCTCAAAAATTACAACAATCGGTTTAATGCTCTTGATCTCCTTAAAACAACCTTTGTGCCCATTTTTGCACCTGGCAGTGTCTTTGCACAGCGCAATTTCCGTAGACAATTACTCCTAGATCAAAAATGCCCAACCACGCGATTCCGGTTATTTGCCTATAAAATCAAGTATTTATTAGTTTTCACGAAACCTTTTAGTGTGTAACTATGGCCTATGTTATAAATGTCACATATATACCTCTGGACTCGTGGAATTATGCATTGTATTCGTTTGAAACAATACTAAATACGTTCTTTATTCCATTTAGCCTAGCTCTTAGTTATATTTGTGTGAAGCAAAAGAATTTTCATCCGAATTTCAGGTTCGTTTGTAGATTTGGGTAAGACAGTTTTTAAAATATCACGAAAAACTTCATTTCTACTTCGTGGATGATAAACGAAGCTTGAGTTTACAAAATTTTTAATAGAGAGATTTTTTTGGGTGATATTCTGTTTCGCTCATTTTTTCCCTGTTTTAAATAGACAAATCACATAATGAACCTACTTTTATTTATGCCGTGAATAGTTGCTTTATAGGTTTAAGAAAAAACAGTTTTTTTTTTAAATTGATCAAATGTTGTGTTTTGTTACAATAAATAGTAAGCCTAAACTTTAATGATGGGTTTGCTTTCTGAGCCGCGTGAAGATCGTACATCGAAGAGCGATAATAAAAAAAACAAGAATTTAAGAATATCGATTGCTGTAATAGTTCTCTATAGAAAAAAAAACACATTTCTTGCTGGCAATCCTTTTTTATGCAATTTTTTGTAATTTCCCCTCTAGAAAAACATTTGTTGTTCGAAAAAACATAAAAAGTGTTCAATTCCATTTGGAAACTCAAAGGAAAAACAAAAATATAAGTCTTCTTCTTGTAAGATTGTTTTGGATTTTTTTAATACAAATATCGGTTTTAAAGTAACAAATTTTAAATTAACAAAAGAACATAGCACTACAAAAAAAAAAATTTTTTTTTCAACGTTAAAACAATTACGTTACTGGAATGCACAGATCTAACAATAAGTATTTCAAGCACAATTTTGCATTTTTACTTTGGTGAAATTTTTCGAATTTCCATTTGACCTTAATAAAAGATACCGAAACTGTCCAGATTACACTGATCTCAAAATCCAATAATTACAAAACATTCCATTTTTTTTTCTTATAAATTTCTTTTTGGAAGTCCCTTTTTAACAATGTTTTTGTATCTAATTTATATGTATGTGACCGCCTATCGTATTTCAGCTCACCGCTGTCGGAATTCAATCATTTTTCAATATGTTGATGTGTATGGCAATAGAAACTAACGGCATATAAAATTATCCATTTATCGATTTTATCGATTAGCGTTTAGCGCGTCTAGCAGTATTTCATCTCGCCGCTATCGGAATTCGCTCATTTTTCAATCTGGATTTCGCAATAGAAGAACGTTTAACCTTAGGATTTCGCAATAGCGATTTTGCAACACTGAAGGGGGTCGGGGGGGGGGGGGGGGCGAAGCCCCCCAGCCAGCGGTTGGCGCGCCGAAGGCGTGCCAACCGCTGGTGTGTTAATATTGCGTTGTAGTGTAAGCATTGAAATACCCATGACAAAATCTTTCTTCTAAAACAGTTAAAACATTGGGGTAAACTCATGTTCTCATATTTAATTTTTTAATGGCAAATATAAAATCTTCAAATAAAAATTTTCTAGTCTAGTTCTCAGTCTAGCTCTCAGTTAATTTTGTGTGAAACAGAAGAACTTTCATCCGAATTTCTGGTTTGTTTGTGAATTGTGAAATGGTAAAGTAGTTGTAGGAACATAACAAAAAACTGTTTTGATACTTTATTTTCATTTTAAAACTGCTGAAAAAAAACTACACTTTTGAAATTGTGAACATTATTGTATGCGAAAAGAAATGAAAAGAGTTAGTTTTAAAAAGTTTTGAAAAGGATTTTTTATTTTTTTTTCTCAAAAACTACTATTAAAAAAGCCTAGCAAACTTTATGAAATGCACTTTATATATTTTTTTCGACAGGAAACCCCACCCGAAATGTTCAGTTAGAAACAATTTAAAAAAGCCTATTTTAAAAAAACGCCATACCTACTAAATGAATTTTTTAAAGTCTGTTTAAAATGCCTGATGTGTTTTTCAAAAAAATTATATTATACATAGCTGAAACATGAGTGTCATTGAGTTGTGTTTTCTGAGCCTTGTAAACAACGGAAAATCGGAGATTCGATTAAAAAAACGGAAGAATATAGAAAACAAAAATAACTTGTTGTAAAAAAGCACAGTTCTTTGTTTGTGAATACAGCTAAATAAATGGTGTGGCGTAAATCAAAAACCGATATTAAATGAAAACTTTACGCTTTAATGAATTTTTTTTGTTTCTGTGTTTTTTATATGTTGTTATTACAAAACGGTATTGATATCATGCATTTTTGTCTCACAAAATTTAATTTTTGGTGGGCATCGCTGTGAAACATTATTTCTTCTTCTTTTGTTAAATTTTGCGTTGTAGTATAAGCATTGAAGAACCCATGACAGAATCTTTCTTCTTGAAACAATTAAAACATTTGGGTAAACTCATATTCTCACAATTAATACATAAATGGTAAATTGAAATTTTTGATTATCTTATGGCAACATTAAATGCACGATAAAAACTGTTACCAAGACGCATTTTTTTAGTTCTCGAACTGACAGACATTCTTCAATCCATCAACAAATTTCTAGGTTTAATTAAATCGTATAAAACATTTATAGCAACGAAAAATAATTCAATTCTCCAAAAACATTTTCTTAGAATCCTTCTGCAGCTGTCTAACATCGCTAATTTTATTGTGAACTTGCAACGCATAATCGTGGTTTTTGACCGGTTTTTTACGTCTGGAAATGGAATGTCGGTGTTGATTGTGAGTTTGTTTCCATTTCTTAGAATTTCTTAGAGGATTTTGTAATAGATTTCACGGCAAAAATGGCCCTCTGTAAAGAAAATGTTTGTGTTATTTTTTTTAAAAAAACATGTTTAGTGTTTACGAAAAGTGTCCTGATATTCTTAGTGTCATTTTTTTCATTAGTGATATATATTTTTTATAATATTAGGTGGTCAAAAAAGTTTTTGAAAAGTTTTTGCGGGTTTTTCGAAAATGGTAGATGAAAAATGCAATATCGAATACATTTTTTGTAAAAATATTACCTTTAGGAACAAATTCTTAAGTAACTTAACTTAATTTCTCTCTGCCAAGATTTTTCAGTAAAAATATTTTTTTCAGTACTGGACCATGCCTCCCCTCTTCATCGGTACAATTTTATTCATGTTTGCCTGGAGCGTGCTCGGAGTTGAAAGAGCCATTGCCTCTTTTTGGTACGGGAGGTATGAAAAACACTGCGGAAATTGTCTATTCTATTGTCTATTTTTGGGAGTTACGGTGATTTTTAAAGTTTACATTTAATTATTAAAAATTCAGTTATTCCTTACTTTCGCAGCTGCAGGATTCACTGCTTCACAAATTGTATCGGAGGAAATAACTCAAGCAGGAGTTGTGATTCTCCATACAATTCTTGTTTTACTAACGGCATTGGTAGGTTTTCAAGTTTGCTTTGAAAAGATTTCTGCAATTTTGGCTCATCGAGCCTGACTGAGTAACATTTGACCGACACAGAAAGCAGCAAAACTACATTAGCTGTGTTCGACGTTTCATTATTTAAAGTTTATATAAAAAATTAATATAAACAATATTTTCATTCGATAATTGTTTGTATTGCGGAAGAATTGATTAATTTATGTTTTTTTTAGTAATTTTATAGATAGAGTTAGTAGTAAGCCGCAGTTCTAAAACTTATATTAATAAAAAAACGAGATGTCACCTTATGGAAGCGATTATAGTAATAAAAAACTTGACGCCATAAAATTCTACATCACAGGGTAAATTTTCCTCAGCTGTTTTTTTTTAATTAGCGCTACAAATTTGACTTTTATTGTTTTATTTACGGTTTTGTCAAACTCTCTTCTTATTTTGTTCGGAAAGAGAATATTAAGGAGGCGTTATTAGTGAATTCAAACAAGACTTTATTCAAAGCAATCACGAAACGATTATAAAATATTTTCTTGAAAAAATATCTTTTATACAAAACATTTGTTTTCTTTAAAAAAATGTTTAAAAAAAAACGAAAAATCGATTTCATAACAGTGTCATATATGAAAAAGCTTTTTTTCAGACACTGCCAATTATTTTGAAGTACAATAAACTTGCATACTCAAGAAGACACGAAGACCACATGGATGTGACTACAAAATATCAACTGGATGAGAATATCAGGGCTACTAGGTAACGGATAGGTTGACAGAATTTAACCCATTTTATTTTCGACGTTTTACGACAAAAATTCATTTTCCTCTTGAAAAAAGTGAATTATTAATCTTGGTGCAGGCAGTTTTACATTGTTTTATGCTTTACAAACACCTAAATGTTAACTGCCCAAAACTTTAAACCCTACAAATGTTTTCCGTGTTATAAAGTTTTTCGTCAAAGTCAAAATAAAGTTTTTTTTTGTTTGAAAACATTCTACAAGAAGCGGCCATAAAATCATTATCTGAAACCCCTTCTGTTCTATAGAAAAACCACAGAAAATTTTTAAAACGCTTATTTTTGTGTTTCGAAAATTCTTTAGTTGAAAAATCAAAACTTTTACCAAACGACACAGCTTGTCGATAAATCTTATGAAATCTATCGATTAAATGTTGTTACTAGTTTTGCATTCATGCTGATTTTATTCAAATGTTTCAGAAACATTTGACAGAAGAAATGATTTTTCAGCAAATAGTCGTAAAACACCGTTTTAGCGAATTTTGCGAAAAAATAATAGTTTTTGTTGTGAGCTTAAAAAAAATTTTCACACAAAAAAACCTTTCAAGTTGTTGTTGTTGCCATTGTCATCTCCAATGTTCTATTAAACCAGAATATTCCGGCCCGCCTAACGGCGGTCCTGAATATTCTGGCTGCTCGCGGCCTGCGGCCGCTCGCCGGGGGGCTGCGCCCCCGAAATGAACTATTCAAATAACCCGTTTCCGTTGCATTTTCGTGGAGTTAGAACCCGCATGAGTGAAAGTGTAGGGGAATAGAGGAGACGCAGACACGTGACGGACCCAGAATCACATGTGGACAACAAACACACACACACGCACAGATACCATGAGAGAATTGTTAAAAGGAGGATAAATTTGTGGAAAATATTTTCTCTCTTAAAAAACTGAAATCCCATTTTTCATGAATTTTCAGGTACATCCTTCCAGCTGCTTACGTTACCGTTCTTTCAAAACTACTTCATTCGATGCTCATGGCTTATTCCCTCATTTTCACAGATATTCCTCTAGGGACAGACTCTACTCATTTAGGCCACGCCTACGATTTGGTAACCGCATTGGAAAGATCGGACTCAAACTAACTTTTCAGCTGCTTTCTGCCACGCGGCTTTTCACAACAGCTTGGCTCGTTCTCACAAGTGAGAGGATTGGATGTCCTCATTTCAGAAGAAAGTCTCAAATAACTCCTACTGATGCGAGAATCGAGACTGATCACTACTTCAGAGATTATAATACCATGTGGGCCTGAGAACAAATGAAGTTTCAGTATTTCTACGTTATCCATTTCTGTGTTTTGAACGTTTTGCGGTGGAAATAAGTTTTCATATCGAATAGTTATAGTGCCCGCCAACCATAATTTCGCGGTATTTTTATATGACTCAGAATATTCTGATGTTGAAATCTAAGTTTCTCTTGAAAGTTGAGTTGAAATTTGAGGTAGATTGTTACATCAAAACATTGCGCTGCAAAAGGTGCGTTGCCGCTTTTTGGTCAAAGTAGGATTGGCGAGGAGAGCATGAAAACTTTCCTAGTTATAAAGTATTTTAATTATAAAGCTTTTCTTAAAAGAAGCTCGGCCTTGCTATATTGGTTAGGTTCTAGTTGAAAATTTATTCAAGCAATCTTGACACAATTTAATGAGTTTGGAAAAAGATGAACAAAAGAAAGCCAAAAAAATCGGTGAAGTGGAAAAAAAGAAAAAGCAAGACCTGTCTAATGGGGGAAAGAAACAATTACGCTTTCTTGTATGTTGGAAATTTTTTTACAGAGTTGAAAATTACTTCAATTTTTTTTACACATTTTTGAATTCCTCTCTAATGGTTCTGCTGCAATTATTACAATCCACGCAGAACAGCTGAAAAAAATGAAAAAAATGTAGAAAATCTTAATACATGAAATTTAAAATTCACGCTTTCTAAAGAGCAACATGCTCAATTTCACAATAAACCTTTTAATATACTTTGAACAAATTAATCAAACCAGTTTCTGGAATGCAAAAAAAAGTGTTCCCGATAATTCGAAACAATGAGAAAAATTTCATTCGAAACAATGAGAAAAAAAACTGAAGTGGTCCGCTCAAATACACTTTTGTTGTTGAACCTAATACAAATAAAAAAGACGGTAAAGAAATCGATTATCCCATTTACAAATTTTAATTAAAACATAATTTAAATTTAAAACAGGAATAGGCTCCCAATTTTAAAAAAAATCCGAATTGTTTTTTTTTTGAAAGCAATTGTCAAGATCAATTGACAAGACAGGGAGACAGTACTTTCCCAGTACAGTGAAGTCAAAAAAAATCACTGTCAAATTCAAAGAAACAGCGTGCGATAAAATAGGAAAACTCATAATGTATATACTTTTTTTATAATTAGTACTCGTAAAAACACTTCAAAGCGGTAGTAATATTTGTAAATCTAGGACGGGAAACCACTGCTTTATTGGCACCCCAGAAAAGTTTTGAACAAATTGAAACATTGGTTTATTAAAGTGTTATACGAAAAAATGTTGTGCATATAAATGATAGTATGCATGATACTGTATAGGTAAAGTTTATTCAAAAGGTTAGATCAGAAATCTTTTATTGTGATTAAGACGTCGTTTCCGAGAGACTCGGGATACCAATAGACATAAGATTTCAAAATGGTCTCAGTGGGTCCAACTTTGGCCATAATAGTGTCTAGGGTCCATGATTGTTGAAAACAAATGTAAAAATCGATTATCGATTTTTGGGTAGGAGTACTGTAATTGACCACCGGGGAACTGTAACTACCCTCAGACTTGAGAAAAATATAAACTTCAAGTGTGGAATCGATAGCAAAATGTACGCTGAGAAACATTGTCTATTGAGTCAAAGTCGATTTCCTTCGTTGGAAAAAAGTTAGAAGGCAAAATGTGATTTAAAAAACACAAAAAAAATATTTTTTTCAAAACAAAAATAACTACCTCGCCGTTTTTTGATATGTTGTAGAGTATGTTTTTCACTACTAGCTCCATTTTTGTCGTTCCATATTGGTGACCAGTGGGCCGAACAGGCATTATTGTACGGAGCGCGTCTACAGCCGCGGCGGCTTTGCGCGCGCTCAATTTTATTCATTCACGCGCGCGGCACTTCAAACTTAATTAAAAAGTGGCTAACAAGTATAATTAACTATGAAAAATAGTTCGAACACATTTTTCTTTCAAAAATGAATTTTTATAGGAATTTTTCTCATTTTTTCGTCAAATTTACTGCAAAGGTAGTAACAAAAATTTATTTTTTGATTTTCAACATTCCAAAATTATCCCCCGTTTGTTTTTATCCAAAATTGTATTTTTCCGTAATTTTAAACCTTCAACATTAATTTTAATGAATTCTTGCGCACTCTTGCGATACGCAGGCGAAAATAGAATGGAAAAATTGCAGACGTAGGGAAAAAGCGGCTTTTTCTTGCCGTTTACCTTTGGCAACGGCTATATATGTGTGATTCATGAGTTAGTGGTAATTTGAATTCTGTGGCATTTACTCATAATTAGCATTAAAATTCAAGTCTCGAAAAACTTCGTCTTCTTCATTTTTTCCCTCTTTCTTTCCTACCGCCTCCCCGTGGGCGGCCGTCCCATTATGATTCCCTTTGCCCTAACCCTTCCCTTCTGGCTTTTTGGGCCCCTTGACCCCAACCCGACTGAGGACGAGGAACAGCTTTCTGAAGACGAGTCTCTCAATGGTAAGAAATCGAGGATATCTAAAACCATCCATTTCAGAAGCTACCGAACCTATGAACACAAATATTGTTCAAAACTCTCTCATTTTCCACCCAAGTCTTTTTCTTCCTCTGATCAGTCTTCTGTCCCAAACGGATCCTAGAACAGTTCTCGAAATGTCACATTCCTGTTGGCACTTTTACCAACTTTTGAGAGTGGAGAAGATTGTTAGGGTACCAGTGTTCATGACGGTTACGGTATTTGCGAACAAAGACGCTTCTGTTGGTTTCAAGTATAGTGGATGGAGTTCTGAAAAGTATGAAATTGTGAGTCTCTTTCTTTCTCTCTCTCTGTCTCTCTGTCTCTCTGTCTCTCTGTCTCTCCGTCTCTCTGTCTCTCTGTCTCTCTGTCTCTCTGTCTCTCCGTCTCTCTGTCTCTCCGTCTCTCTGTCTCTCTGTCTCTCTATCTCTCTGTCTCTCTATCTCTCTGTCTCTCTTTAGTTTACCGTTTCTTTCTAGGAAGACTATAGAGACTCCCCTAACGCATTTTATCGATTGATTCCCTGTTCAGCGGTTATTGAACAGTTGAATATCGAGCTTCCTGATGTAAGCCTTGTTTAATAGACCTTTAACTATCTCAAACTTTGTGGATCAACTTATTTTTACAGATGACCTCTGACGAGTTTTCTGAAGTGGTGGCCTACTTGAATCTACTTCGTGTGAAAAACGTTTCGTCGATCTACATGGATGAAGACATTCTTTGTTGGGAGGAAATGGAATCGTTTGTCCAGGTTTAATTTTATAATACAATTTTAACATGCAATTTAAAGAAATATGTAACTGGAAATGTGATTATTGAGAGTTATATAGAAGTGCCCGAATTCGTGTTGGAGACAATTCTTAAGAAACCAGTGAGTGTTGCAATTTTGGCAAAAAAATGTTTTGTAGCTGAAAATGTTTTCGTACGATGGTAGTGTTCCTTTTGAATTTTTGATAAATTCTACAATTCCGCGACTGATAATTGGACAAATGCCGGAGGAAAGGGAGAAGGATATTGCAGCGTTGATCGAGGTGGGAGAAATAGGCAGAAAAGAGAGAGAGACAGAGAGACAAAGAGACAGAGAGACAGAGGGACAGAAAGACAGAGAGACAGAGAGACTGAGAGACTGAGAGACAGAGAGACAGAGAGACAGAGAGATAGAGACACAGAGAGACAGAGAGACAGAGAAACAGAGAGACAGAGAGACAGAGAGACAGAGAGACAGAGAGACAAATTCAGAACTTCATTGCCAATGAGGGATCCGAAGTTCTTCGCGTTCAAACCCAAACGGTTCTTTGGACCAACCCTCGTCTTCTGGAGACAACGATCATTCCTTTTGACTATGAAGGACCCCTTCCCAAAGACAGACCTCTCCTTTTCTCCCGTTTCTCTCAATTTGCTTTCACTGTGCTTCGATCAGATGGAAAATTGGCGAAAATTGAAGCTTACATGGCAATTGACGGCAGTCATAATCTCATCTCTGTCGTTGTGAAACATCCGCAGGACATGGCTCCTCATCAAGTTCCCTTGGTTTTGAGGAAGGGAAAGTGGAGAAATTAGCAGACTGTTCGAGACACAAATGTTTAATAAACCTGTTTTATGGCATGTTTTTTTTTGTAATGTTTTATTTTGGAGGAAAACAACAGTCTCAAAAGTGTAAATATTGCATAGAATTGTTGAATTGTTCATCTAGAGATCTTTTGGTAGCAAAGGTCCTGGACATTTGTTTTCAAGGCTTACTGGATAAAAAAGCTTTGAAATTTCAGTGTTTCTGAAATTTCAAGCTTGGCTTTGAAATTTCAGTGTCACAGTTTGACCTTTTAACTCTTAGGACACCTTAATCGCCATTGAATTCGGCGCAAGAAAACCACAAAGCGATGTTTTATTGGCTTAAAAAAACTTTTATTTTTCCTTAGACCGTTAAAGCAAAAATGAGCTTATGTTTTATTAAACGTCAATGCTCACGAAATGTCAAAGCGGTCTATACCTAAAACCCCAAAGTTTTTCTACTCAGGAGTCACATAAACAAAAAAAAGTTTACTGGATTATCGGATCCGTTTCTCCGAGTTCTGTACATGTGTCTGCATTTCTCTCAAAAATGAACAGAAAATCTCTCAAAAAATGAGAGACAAGTTTTGAAATGATGTGTCGTTCCCAATATTTACGCTGATAACATTCTATAGTAATAAAAAAAACGTTTCACATCTGGAAAAATCTAAGAAAGAAAACGTTTTTAAAAAATCACTTTTAAAAGTTTTGTTTCAAAAGTTTTGGCAATATATGTTATAAAAAAAAATTTGTTTCCTTTCATGGAAGTTTTTTCAGCGTAATTTTTTTTGTGAAATACCATACCTGCAGACCGGATACAGTACCCAAACTCAAAAAAAACAAAAATCGATTTTTTTGTTATGTTTGAATATGTGAGTATCTCGTTGGTTTTGAGGACGCCATGCTTTTTTGAACACAGCTATGTTATATTACGTTTGAGACATTTTTTAATAACTGTTTTTTAAGACATCGACCTGAAAGAACTTATGAATCAAAGGTTTTCCCATATGAGAAGCAATGTGAGAAGTAAATATATATTCACTGCTAAATATTTGGTGATGTACGCTGATGTTCACATAAATGCTTCTTTTCTTCACAAACCACAAAATTCACACGTGTTTTTTTGTGTGCGGGGGTAGCGTTCAAGCGGAAGAAACCGAGAATCAGAAGTCAAATTTTAATAGAAGTTCCGGTTTAAACTTTAAACTTATGTTTTATACTTATGTTCTGAGTGTATAAAGTTTCATAGCCTTTGCGCTTGAACAAAGTGCGAGCAAACTTTATCCATTCACTCCCCTTGGGGATTGTTGCTATGAACAACTTCCTATCACAAGGCTTATTTCAATAACTTCCTTTTGTGCCGATCGTTTCACTGCTTCTAAATTCAAAACATTTTCAAAATAACACATGCAGACGTTCCAAAGAATCCTGAATTTGATCACGAACAACATTTTGTCATAGGTGTTGCAATCCAAGGCAAAGTTAAATTGTCTTTTAGACATAGATTTTGAAGCCAAAAATGTTGGTTTTTTCTTGTTCTTTTTGTTTGCCAACTTTTTGGATCAACTATTTTGGTTCAAAAGAACCAACTACACTGCATTGTAAAAGTATATAGGCACCCTTTGCACACAGAAAAATCGAAATGGGGTTTTCGGGGACCCCACCATTAAATTGAGCATTGGAAAAAACCTGTAAGCCAGATTTTCAGATTTTTTCCTGGTACCCTTTCGGCGCTATGCTAATTAATTTCGGTTACAGCATTTTGAACATCATCCTAAAATTTTGTGGAAAAATACCACCTTAAAGAGGAGAAAATTTCATCGTAGGACAAATTTTTCGAGTTTTTTATCGTTACCAGTCGCGTACGCGCGCCTACGGCGCGCACTTTCCTGGCTTGCGGCCTTTTACCGCTCAATTATGCGGCCTGCGGCTACAGATTCTTGGTCTACCTACGGTCATTCATTATTCGACCTTCGGCAGTGAAGATGCCGGGAAACACGTAAAACTCGTCCTACGGCCGAACTCACCCTTCCTCGCTGGAAAATAAACGCGTGGACCGACGCTGATACACTACACACACAGACAAACACGGTAGGGTTTTATTATAAGGGATCCACGGTCGAGGTACGGTGCCTCAAAACAGTGGATTTTCGCCTAAAAATCAAAAGAAACGGGCAAATTTGACTCTTTTTTGGGTTTTTGAGGCACCGTACCTCGACCGTGGATAACGATGAAAAATTCGAAAAAATTTTCCTACGATGAAATTTTCTCCTCTTTAACGTGGTTGTTTTCACAAATTTTTAGGATAATGTTCAAAATGCTCTGGGCGGCATTAATTAGCATAGCGCCAAAAGGGTACCAGGAAAAAAATCTGAAAATCTGGCTTACAGGTTTTTTCCAATGCTCAATTTAATGGGGTCCCCGAAACCCCAATTTTGATTTTTCTGTGTGCAAAGGGTGCCTATATACTTTTGAAATGCAGTGTATTCTAACAATTATTTTTCAACTGTTGCTAATTGGACATTCAATGTCTTGCGAATCTATAGTCTGTTGTCAAGGGACGGTGTTGAACTTTCGGGCAATTGTGAAAAGTGACAAAATATTTGACCGAAAGGAATTATAAACAATGAAATGAACTGAGGTATAATATGCGAAAAGCACTGTAAAAGAGGAGAGCGCAGGCAGTTAACCAAGATAGTTGCGGGACCAAAGGTACCTAGTCCTTTAAAATTTCTGAAAATCCTTGCCCATTCGTTGGAAATAGAGTATATAATATAATTTCAACAAAAGGTCCGTGATTTTTAAGAGACCTTGTTGGCCACTCGCATTAACCAATGACAATTTTAAAAATTGATTGGAATAGAAATATAACAAACATTGTAAAAGAGAAAGAGAAGACATTCGAACTATCGCGACGAGACCAAACGTATGTCATCCTTGAAGAAAATCTCGTTTTTCTTGTCTCTTTTTCGGAATTAAACTAGAAGGAATCTAATGATGGACATTTTAGCAGTTTTTATAAGACTTGAGAATGAAACATTTATCAATCTAATTTTAAATAAACTGATTATCAAAAACAAGCTCAAACTGAGTCACGTGCAATGATTTAAAACTTTTAAGACAAAATTAGAAAAAATCGACAAACAAAAGCCAACTAAAACGTAACTTTTTAGATACTTTTTTTTCAAGATGAAAACGACGATGAAAAAAAAGAACTATTTTTCGATCAGAAAAATCGTTCTCAGCGTCCCTGTATAGTCTATTTCCAATGAAATATCTTGGAATCCCTTCATTATTCAAGGGACCGTCAGGGCTTTTCTGATTGGAAATGAACCATATGCAAATTGCGCAATTCCAATGAAATTTCAATGAAATGAAACGCAATTTCAATTTTCCCGTACACCGCTCCAGCAAACGGTTGTGGGCAAAAAGCTTGCCAAAGCTTCACAAGCATATTGTTATAAAAAGGCCCCTGACAATCCCTTTAACTACTGATGATTAAAAATTTAACGTGAATGAAAGCATTATAGGTAACAACAGCACTGTATAATTAGATTGTGCAGACATTTACACGATCATGACGGGACCAAATGTATGTAGTTTTCGAAGAAAACTCAGTTTTTCTTGTTTGTATTCTGAACAGCTTCTTGCTCACTTGTTTGATGACCTAATATTTGTCTCTACGTCATAACGAAAAATGCAATTGCTAGTTAGCCAGACGTCTATTTAGTGAGAGCCCCTTGTTAGTAAGTCTACTGAGCCGGATTCTTTTCATTTCTGGTTTCTGATGCCGTGGTTAGTTGTGCTTCTCCGCTCTAATCAAGCCTACTGAAGAGTGTGCTTTTGTGTTTCTTTGCCGTTTGGGTCCGTAATTAAAAACAACCTGGGTATTGTAAATTTTCCTCTCTGCGTTTCAGTTTTTCGTTTTTACCCCTAGAAATTCAATGGTATTCAGAATTTGTTTTATGCCGGATGCGCTTGCTTTTTTCTTTTTCCTAGTATGTTGTTATGCTAGCTTTTTACGTTGTTTCTGGTTATTTTTTTTTACATTTCATACATTTTCAAAATTTAACTCGGCCTACTAACCACCAAATCTTTCTAGCTTAGTTTATAAATTACCTTCGAAACATTTGGGTAAGTTAAAAAAATGCGTTTGAAATGGTTTTCTTTCAAAACGAGCTTCAAACGAAAATTGATTGTAGACAAAGTGTAAACAAAAATTAGCTGATTATCGTCACACGAAATGGTTCAATATTACCGATAAGTCGCAAAAAATTACTTTTTTGTGTTCTTTTTTATAAAAATAATTTTTTGTGTATTTTTGTGGTTAGTTTTCTTTGCTTCTCAAATTTTCTGCTTTCCTCAATCAATTTTAATACTAATTTTTCGGGCTCGAACTGGATTCTGAATCAGAATTATGCCTACGTTTTTCCTTTTTTTCAGTGACAACTCATGATTTGCTAGGAATACCATAAAATTCTCATTTGTTTTCCAGGTGAGCCAATAATTTCCAAAATCAATAAAAAATTCTAAAAAGAGACTTGTTCATTGAAATTAGTGTTACTTCATACTTAAAAAAAGATTTTCGCATGCTCCTGAATTACAAAGCAACATGTAAACAAGATTACCAGCAACGTGAAACAATCGAACAAGCACAAAAACTATTTCTTTTTTATTATCAAATTTAATATTTTTAATGTTTTTTTTTTTAAAATTTGCTTTTGTTATGATTTTTTAAGTGGCAATTATAATGGAAAAACAAATAACACATTATAATGAACCCATGTTTTTCTTGTTGCGAAGACACTTCTTTTTATATAGGCGATCCGATGATTTTTCTAATAACAAAATATTTTATAAAACCAGCAATAACTTCCTTTTTCTCTGAAAACTCAATGATCAGTTTCATCTAACGAAGAACAAAGTGATAAAACACCTGCCAGAATGGACGTTGGTCTTTAGCAACCTTGCGAAATTCCCAAATTTTAATAAATCTTGTTTTCTCGTTCCAAAGCAAAGGATGGAAAATTACAAAAATAACAAATGAACGATGAATTAAATCCTTATAAAAAGATTTGCTTGAATGACTATTAAAAAAGAGGTTATTTTTTAATTTTAATTTTTTTTTTTAAAAAGTCTTTTCCAAACGAGTTGTCTCCTTCCTTCCTTTCTCTCTTGCTTTTTCTCGCACTTGGAAACCTTAGCGTTTGCTAATCAGTTAATTTTATCATTGTAATCAAAGTTTTCTTTCAGTTTCTGTTATATAAGATGACATTTTTAATTACATTTTCTTTCAAAAAAAAAACAATAAAAAGCATCTTGTTGCACAGTTCGACAATAGTCGTTTAAAGTGGTTGAAAACACATGTTATTTATTGTTTCCTAAAAATTGTTTCTTTTTTTTTTTAACAACTGAGGTTTGCAAATTTCCGGTTTTTCTTTTTTTTATCTAAAAACAATCGCTTTCTAATACCATTCATCGTCTTTTCATATTTTCTTAAAATGACAAACCGGTATTCAATTCCACTCCTCTGGATTTTTCTTCTGGATTCGGTTTGATTCGGCCGCTGTAAGGTCGCTTCGTGACTTTTGGGAAGCGGCTCTCGGCCGCAGCAAGGCCGCATCGCGGCTTATGTTGACCACAAGTATACTAGAACATTTAGGCATTCAACTGTTAACACGGTAGATAACAATGAAAAAGTATTTCTTGTAAAACGAACGAAACTTTTGCTTAAGCTGCGTTCAAGTATTTTTTTAGATGAAAGTCGATTTGAGAGTCATTAAACAAAAACATTGTTTTGCTCAATGTTTTCCCGTAATTCAATGTAATTACTTATTCAGTGCTCGGCTTCGCTGCGAACAAAAATACTTTCCCCACATAAACCAACAGGCCACTTTTTGGCATTAAAACAACAAATCCCTCATTTTCAGATAATCTGCATAAGACCTTTTGCAGGAAAAGTATAAAAATGCACGGAATCTCTCGCTGTGTCTCTGTCTCATCTCTCCTAATTGCTACATAATTACCCCTTTCAATGCAGTTATCTACGGTCTAATTATATCTTCTGCACTATATTATTACCCTCTCGAAAACAGGCCTTCCCACTTCAGATTCAACTTCAATTTAACAAAATTGAATAATTCATTTTTTTTCAATGTCCTTTTCACGTTTCATTGTCGTCACATCCGTTTCACTTATATTGACAGAATATATGAATTGCCTCTAATCACTCCGATGTCGCGTTTCATAATTGCAATGTGTAATTTGTTATTCGTTTTTTCAATTCATTTTCAAATTTTTCCAGTTCAAATATTTTCAGGGCAAAATGGCGTTTTCTCTTGACTCATGGAGCGTCGTTTTGTATTCTACGGACATTTTAGTTAACCTGGTTTTCATCCCATTTAGCCTGCTTTTGGCCTATGTTTGTATCACACAGAAGTCCTTTCATCCGAATTTTAGGTGAGAGTTATGGAATTTTTTGTTGAAAATATGTCGTTTTTTCAAATCCCCTAAAGTTAAAAGGAAGTTCCTACAAGGGACTTTGAACGCTATTGGCTTTCCCAATTAACGTTCCGGGTTTTGTGAAAAATATTCCTATGAAGTTGTTTTTTAATGAACCGAAAGTCAAAAAACAACTTTTCAAAAGTCATGATTTCGGTAGTTCCAACTTCGCCTTCAAAAAACAAACTTTAAGTAGATTTAATTGTTTTTAATAAAAAATTTTTGTGCTACATTATACAGTTACACAGATTATTAATTTTTTTTATAATCTGTGTAATGTAATATAGCACAAAAAATATAAAATACAAAAAAAATGTTTTTTGTTTTATGTTTTATTGTATCAATGTATCAATGTTTTATTCAATCAATTTCGTATGTTTTACCGTTTTTTGAAACTAACATTTCGCGAGGCATCGAAAAAAAAATCAAAATTATGCACATTGGAATACTTTATGATAGTCATATATCGCTCTTTAATGGTCCAACATGCATTATCAACTGAAAGAAAATATAAAACAAGCTGAATTTTGAAGAAAAATATTAATAATTTTGGTGTACTAAAAGGAAATGGGACGATTTAAATTCAGATTCGGGGAAATATATTTTTTAGGTTTAAACTAATTGTTTTTGTTAATATTTTAGAAAATCTTAGAATGTTTCAAGTTCATGCCAATTAAAAAGAAAAGTTGAAAAAAACAATTACAAAGTACTCAGAATCCTTTTTGACATTTTAAAAACCAAAATTTCTCTTAATTTAGCAGTTTTACTGAAAGGGGAAAAAAATATTAAAAGTAGGCTTGAGTCACTGTTGCTTGCGAAAATAATACGAAATGTTTGATTGACCTTTTCAGATTCCTGATCCAGGTCCAAAATATTTGCAACGTTGTTTCCACAATGCAACGACTACTTCTTGTGTCTTCACGATTATGTTGTCTAGGAAACTCTCTAACCTCAATTATTGTAAGTTTCATAATTTTACAAACAATTTAAATTTTATAACTTTTCAGAACAACACCTTCATTTTGGTCATTTTCTCCGGTTTTCTCAGCATTTTCTCTTGGGCTGCACTTGCTATTGAAAGAGTTTTAGCTCTCATTCACTGTGAAAAGTATGAGAAAAACTACGCTGGGTGGCATGTATATGTAGTTTTTCTACTGCCAGCGGTAATTTTAGAATTGATAATTGGAAATTCTTTTTTTTTCAGATTTTATTGAGTGCCGGAATTGCCTGCGGATTCATTTATATTTCGAATTCGATTTCTGAAGATTTGTCTGGATTGGGAATTGTTCTACTTCACACGATGCTTGTGTTAATTACAGCTACTGTAAGTGTTTTTTTTTCATTTTCAACATAACAAAAAACTGGTCCACCCACACACATATCTATAGTGTGTTTCCGAAAAACGGCACCGGTTTTGCCCAAACACTTTTAAGGACGGTACATTAGGTCCCGCCGCGATCGTTTAATTGTCTGCGCACTCCTCTTTCACAGCGCTTTTTTCTTAAAGGGGCAGTAAGGAGGGTTTTTCATTTCATTTTCGATCGGATACGGTCGGAAATTATGCGAATCGGAAATTATGGGAAACAAGACATGCTAAATTGTCTTGCCCCCTCCTCATTTTCAGAGTTATCTCAACCAATTAGAATGGAATTCTTTTCATTAGCATGTCTTGTAAAAGCCGGACACGCAGGGCGTATCGGCCGTCTACAAATCTGTAGACGGAGACACGTTTTTGGCGACTTTGTAGCGTATTTTCTTGAGAACGGTAAATTTTCGACCCATAGTCTATACATTTTCATAATAAGCAAATTTTTCTCGCCTAATTTAGCCAATGTTGCAAAATCCGCCTGACTATCTGTTTCATTTTTTGGCTAGTCACTTCAAAGTTTCACGTTTCAATAATCCGAGTGGAAATCAATATTACTGAAAATTCGCCAACCTTTCGTTGGAAATAGACTATACAACCGGAATCTTGCAAAATGAGCGGATTTTTTCAATAGATCGAAATGGTTCTTCATCTTTCATGGGTGGCCAGCGTTGCATGGGTGGTCCAGACGCAAGCAGCTAGGGGCCACTCATATAAAAGAACAAGGATTTTTTTTTCGGATTTGTCGCTTTCACAAGTTTCTGTTCAATGGTAAATATCACGAAAAACCAAAATTTTTTTTTTTATTTTTCAACTGTCTTTCAGCTCCACAGCCCTGAAAAGGAAATTAATTATGATAAAAATCCTTGCACAAGGTTTTTAATAATTGTTAAATATTGTCCGCCTTGCATAGAATTGCATAGAATTTTTTGTGTGGTCAGACCATCTTAAAGAAAATGATTTTCGGTTTCTGGGCGCTTTCAACAAATTTGCGAGACTAGAAGAAAACAAAAGTTGGTCATATAGTGGTGATAATTGAAATCCGGCAGCATTTCGGTAATTAAAATAGCGACTGGGTGCGCATGTTTCACCCGCCGCCCGGGTTGCGGCGGGCATTTTAGGCGTCGCCGAGGGATGCGGCGAGCATTCATTACGATGGGGTTTTCACGGGTCCTATGGGAAATTTATGCAAAAATTCATACAGAAGCACAATAATTGGCCAAATAACATATTAAACTAAGAGAAAAACCTTTTTTGATTTGTTTGAGAAAACTCACGTTTTCTGATTGTTCGAGCGCATTTTGCACAATAACTTTTTTTAACGTTTAGAAATCTCAGTTGGTACACGAAAGAAAGTTTGCCAGCTCAAGATTTGCAACCGTTTCAAAACTGTAAAACTAAAAAATCTCAATTTTGGAGAAAGTTACAGTGTCCCGAGTGTCAATCACAGTACTCCGACCGAAAAACGATAATCGATTTTCAACATCATTTTTGTTATTCGTGAGTCTGGGATACTTTCCAGACAAAATTTGAGCTCTCTGGGACCACGTTGAAATTTACAGTATATTGAGCATTGTCGATTGTCTCAGACATCGCGTCTTAATAATCATAATGTTTTTTTCGTTTCCTTAAAACAGTCGGCGAGGTAATGGGGAAGGAAACCTACGTACACGAAGTTAGCCATTTACATCTGAAACACATTTTTCAAAAAGAATAAAGTGTTTTGAGTGTTTCAGTCGTTTCCCATTGTCCTGAAATGCAACAAAACAGCTTTTGAAAGAAGACACAGTCAAAACTTGAACATGACGACGCGATATCAACTAGATGAGAACATCAGAGCAACGAGGTGAGATTTTTTTTTCAAATTCGACAACATTGCCAAAAAATTATTTAAAAAATCTGTTTGTTTTTTAAAGCCAGTCGGTCAAAGTATTTGATAAAAACAGGTATCATATAGATTTCGTCTTTAAAAACAAACGCAAAAAATTTTTTAGTTCTGGACTATATAAATAGTTGTCCTTGTTTCAGTTATTTAACTCCAAAAAAATCCAAAAAAGGAATTATTCCGGAACGAAAATATAAAAGATTCATACAATACAAGAGTTAAGCACAAAAGCACTATCGAAGATTTTGAATGTTTCTGAAAGCTTCAAAAAACGGTAAAACGAAAAAAAATCTAAATCTCAGAAAAACAATTTTAATATTTTGATTTTACTGAATTTGCATTTGCATGTGAAATTAAGTTTATTAAAGGGAACATCAGAGACCTTTTTTCTACAATTAAAATCAACGTCAGAATACAATAGTACGACTTTATCAGTTACTTTTCTTTTTGTCAGCAAAAACCATTTGCACGAAAGTGGAACCGAACCTGGGACCGTTTGGTTACCAGCTACCGGCGCAAACCAGTTGGCTATGAGGTCGATGGAAGTTCAGCGCCGCGTGGTCTTTATCCCCAGCGGTTTTCAACTTGGACAGCGGGCAGATGGTGTGAAAAAACGTAAGCTGGAGCCCGTTGGAAAAAATAAATTTTGAGTTTTGATTTGAAATTACGGCTTTTTAGGAATAAGGAGTTGAAAATGATAAGTATATAATTGATCAATTAAATTAAATTAATTAATTAAAATAATCTTTAAAAAGGACCCTGATGGTCCCTTTAAGGACTGTATGCAATGCACCTTAAAAAATTTCATTAAAAAGGCAACTGTTTCAATTTAATGTTAAAGAATTGGAGAAGAAAATTATATTATTACATAGATAGAGCATTCTTTTATAGAATAACTCTTGCACTTGACGTGACACGCCACTGAACCTTTTGGTTTTGAGAAAAAAAAAACAGAATACTCTTTTTTGCTCCAAAATAAATTTTCAGGTACATCCTTCCAGTTGCTTTTCTTGTCGTTTTCTATAAACTCGCTTTATCCGCTCTTCTGATCTACTCTGCTTTCTTCCAATCTCTGCACCTCGGCAAAGATGGAAGTCACCTTAGCCACATTTATAACTTGGTAGCCTCCCAACAATTTTAATGAAAAATACATTTTTCAGCTTGGCAGTTGCATTCGACTCATAACAACAACTTGGCTAGTAATGAACAGCGGGAAATTCCGCTGCTCAAATTGTAAAAAGACTAGAAGATTGGAAGAATCGCCGCATCATTTGGAAGCTGAACAGTATTTCAAAGACTTGAGAAAAATGTGGGAGTAAATATGGACCAAAGCTTTTTTCTCATAATTTTACCTGCCCTATGTAATTTACTATGTAAATAGTAATAAATTACGTTTGGTTTGTCGAAAAAATAAAAATTTTGTCTCCGAATTGGCTGAAACGATAAATGTAAACTACATGCGACACATTAGGTCTAAAAATTACATTGGCTCAGAACGTTTCACTATAACAGCGAAATTATGGAACGATGAACCTTATTTGTCTATTGAAAAACATCCAATCGCACTGTGGCTCTTTCTATTTGTAATTTGTGCTAAAAAAGAAGTTAGTGTTTTGAAACTCAAACTCAAATCTATTTTTAAAAGTGTGCATAGGGTCAAAACCCTTAAGTCAAATGTTGAAGGTTAAACATTTTGCGTCTTATCATTTATATAGCAATTAGGTATACTCCATTTCCAACGAATGGGCAAGGATTATCAAATTTTTAAAGGACTAGGTACCTTTGGTCCCGCAACGATCTTAGTTAATTGTCTGCGCACTCCTCTTTTACAATGCTCTTTTGCCTAATATATATCTGTTCATTACAATGTTTCAAACCTTTCTTGGTTAAATACCAAGCATTTTTCAATGTTGCCCGAAAGTTGAAGACGTTCCCTTGGAAACATACTATATAATGTTTAATCTTTCCCAAAACCATTGATTTTTCCGTTTTTATAAGTTAAAATTTTTGGAATTTCAATCAGAGGTGGCAATGGGTGTGGTTAACCAAGTTACGTCACGTTACGGCGCAAAGCGGCCCGACCCAGTTTATTCCGGGTCAGGTTGAACCCGGAAAATATAATTGAAAATTAACCATAAAAGAAAAAATTGTTGGCAGATTTTGCGGAAAATGGCTTAATTTTGTTTGATAGGAATTTAGCCTGCTTGTTTTACGAGAAAAAAGTTTCGCTTTAACCCGTTTGCACCCTCTGATTTTTTCAATCGCAAAATATGAACAAAATATCCTTTTATGATTCGAGAGAAACAATGTAGTTTCTAGTGTGTTTGTTATAAAACAAATTCACTACAATTTGACAAAAAAGACGTTGAAGCACCATTAACTTAACACTGAAAAAAAAACATAATGAAATCTCAAAAACAATAAGAAGCTTTATTTTACACAGGAAAAAAATTGCGATTTGTCTGCCTATTTTTCGAAAAGTTCCCAAATCGACCACCATGTTAGCCACGCTTTGACACAAGGAATAATCTTCAGTAGATCGGTACGAAACTACAAATTGTACTTTATACTTGATTTTTATTGAAACTTACGAATAGCCCTAGAGCATACAGATGATTTACATTTTTCACTTTTTCGTCATATACATTCCGTAGTTCATCGTCCACCGTTCCGTTAATCTTCCACTGTTCATCTAGTAGATTATAAAGTCTAGCAATCTCGGATTGGGAATCAGACGTAACGGCAAATACTGATTGGGAAACAACCGAAACAATGACAAGAAATGCTAAGAAGAGTGCCTTAAATGTATTTTAGAGCGGAACATTTTAAGTAACTTTGGCGTTTTGACAAGCAAATAGGTTATTTTTGTTCTTTCAAAACCAATTCGCAACACAAATATATTTCTAAAAAAATAATTCAGGATAACGCGGTAATTAAAAAGCAATTAATTATACAAGTATTCTTCTAACCAACTTTTTCTGGACCTTCGGCTTCTTAAGACGCCATCTCTAAAGACGGCGTCTTAAGAAGCCGTAAGATTTGAGCAGCGTCCCTAAATCTACTGTCTTAGGAAAAAGTTGATAGCCCTAGAATTGGCCCAAACTTCTTATATCGATTTTTTACCTGAGTTATGGTAGTGCACTGTAATTTTGTGAAAATGATCGAAATCTTTCGAAGTGGTGTTTTTCCAATAGCTTTAGTTGTGCATACACCAAATCTAACGTTTACATAGTGAAATGTTTGTGTACTTTTGCAAAGAACCCAAAAAATCCCGAAAACGTTTACGTTCGAAATTCGAAAATCAAAATTTGCGTTCGAAATTGCAGTTTTTCGCAGTTTTCGACCTTTGTCATATAAGGGCTGCAAAAAGCTGCTATACTGAAAGATGCGCCACATTTTTTTTTGGAACATTTTCAAAAATTAAAGTCCGAAAAATTCCATGACCATCATGACGAAAATCGACTTTAAATCAGAAATTTTCCATCGTTTTCATAAGGAAAATGTTGACTTTTGGTAGGTCAAAAATTTGTTTTGCTCTAATTTTGTACAAAACGAGTTTAATTTAGTTAAATATCATTTTTATTACACGGCATTTGCATTTGCATCCATTTGAGCGCAAAAAATATTTTTGACCTTCCAAAAGTCAAAATTTTCCTGATTAAATCAATGGAAAATTTCTGATTCAAAGTCAAATTTTGTCCTGATGGTCATGGAGTTTTTCGGCTTTAAATTTTGAAAATGTGCAGAAAAAATTCGCATCTTTGCAGTTTAATGGCTTTTTGCAGCCCTTATATGACAAAGGTTGTACCTGCAGAAAAATTGAAGCAGTCATTTTCCTGTAACATTTCAAGACTTGTGAGCTTAATTTCGATTTGTCCAATATCACAACAAATGCAAGAGAAATATAACAGGCACCAATCTCTGGGGCGATAAAATACAAGTTGTAGTTATAATAAACCATTTCCCTCTGAACATGTTTATCCAAAACAATAGTGACAGGCAAACTACCATTTCTTTGGAATAGTTGCCGTACCTCCAATACAGATAGTACCAGTAGGTTAAAAATATCACATTGTAAATTGCCGGAGTAATTGCCATAAAATATACCAGAGTTTCAATCCATGTTTGCCTGAAATCAAAAATTGTTGTTGAGAGCCTAGTTAATGCGGACAGCGTAATGTTAAACACATACGATTTGCAAATGCTTTTCCAATAAACGGCCGTTAAAGAAGTAGAAACATAAGTGAAATCACTGAAGATTCCACGTAGATACTGCACAATGTCATAAGGTATTGTTTCAATGTTACAGGGATCCAAGCTAATCTGCAAATATATATTTTATTTGCACACTTCAATCTCACGCACTCACAACCAAATGTGACATTGTAATAGAGCGCACTGATGCACCTAGAACAAGGGGCCGCCGACCAAATTTCATAAATAAACTGTCGGGTTTTCAAGATTAATAAAAAAACAAGATAAGTGAACTTTACTTTTTAAACTTTCAAATTTCATCCAAAACGAAGCAAGATCTCTGCTAAACAACGGACACACTTCTTGCTTGAATGCGGAACCCTCTTTTTTGGAAGAAAATAGTTGTATATAAGTTTTTAATTTGGTTTTCATTTTTTTCTCGTTTTTTTAAGCCAATTTCATTTCGGAAATAATGAAAATACAGGTTTGAACAGGAGCAGTATTTATAACATAAAAGGTTGTAATTTTTTTGTGCAAATATGAATTTTTGATTTTTTTTTTGTTTGTTATTTATAGGGTGTTTCCAAAAAACGGCACCGGTTTTGACCAAAAACTTAAAAGGCGGTCGTTTAAAGGGCTCATCAGGGAACTTTTCCAAATCGCATGCTAATGAGGACTTGGCAAGCATTTTGCGCATGGCCGTTGGCTGGAGCGGTGTTTGAAAAAATGATTTCAATTGAAATGACTCGATTAGCATACCACACATTTCCAATCCGAAAAGGCCCCTTACGGTCCCTTTAATTGTTTGCGCACTCCTCTTTCACAGTGCTTTTTTCTTAATTTTTTTGTCAGTCACTTCAATGTTTCAAATCGTCAGTGGTTAAATACGAGCGGGAATCAATTTTGCTGAAAATTCAGCAACTTTTTGTTGGAAATAGACTATAATGTTGTTGTAGTTCAAATAAGAGTGCTTTGAGAAACATTCTTTTGCTATGGTTCGTGAGTAGTTGTCAAAATTATCCAGAAACACCGATTTTCGGTAAGATTCAGTCTATAGTTCGTAAAAAAAACACTTTCATTGTTCTCATGCAATTTACCCCATGCTCTTTTCTGAAATTGTCTAAAAGGAGAAAAGTGCGCGCGCGAGCTTTGAAAACCATATTCTTGAATAAACATACCCAAAAGTGAGCACAGTTCAACAGAACAGTTATTCCATCATTCGCACATTGCCCAATAAGGAAGAAACGAAATTTGTTCAGGTTTATGTTCTTCGTGCATAGACGGAAAATCATGAAGCTGATAATTGGAAGTCCACTCAGAAAACTGAGGTATAGAGGTATTCGTGGAAAATCGAATTTTGAGGGAACAAAGTTTGAGCAAAGTGATTGGGACATCTGAAGTTAAAGAATTTGCAATTCACTGCATCCTTCCGTTAAGGGTCGGTCGGAGCTTTAAATATAGGCATTTTGTAAGAAAATTTTTATAGTTATCCG
Organism: Oscheius myriophilus; assembly: GCA_964057215.1. NCBI lineage: Eukaryota > Metazoa > Nematoda > Chromadorea > Rhabditida > Rhabditidae > Oscheius > Oscheius myriophilus. Next base: position 10,143,052 of record OZ059906.1, read on the forward strand.
TTACAAAAATCAGTACTACTTACTACTTACCAAGGTACATATAGTGGCCGTCCCTAATAGAGTGATTACTGGTTTGTTTGTTAGAAAGCTATACTGACGCTATTTTCTACGAGGTAATAACATTAGAATGCGTTTTTCGCTAGCAGGAATTGTTTGGTCGAGCTAATAAGATCAGAAATTGAAGTCGGATAACAAAAGTGTGTGAAGTTTCATCCAATGAAGAAAAAAATCCATTAAAAATGAAGTTCCTTTCGTGTCATGAATAAAGTATACTCGCCTACTTAAATGAATTGCTGTCAGAGTTTTGTTGTAAGTAATAATATTATCCATAAATAGATGATTAAACCATTCAAAGAGTTATAAACTCAACATAATGTAAAACGAGAAACATAAGGAAGTAGAGAACTGCTTTTTGGGTGGCAGAAACTATACATTATGTAGAATGTAAGTATTAAATTGTATAAAAACGTAGAAGTTAGTGGTTTGGCAAAAATCTTCTTAGCAAGGTATTTGTTTTAAAAAAAAGGTCTGTTTTCAACCACCGAATTTTTGTTGTAAGATGATGGTTTAGTATCAAATTGACAGTCAGGCGTGTTTTACAACATTGGCTTAATCAAGAGAGAAAAATTCGCTGATAATGAAAAATTTATGACTATGGGCTACATATTTACAGTTTTCGAGAAAATACGCTTCAAAGTCGCTAAAAACGGATCTCCGTCTACAAATTTGTAGACGGGCAGTACGCCCTGCTTGTCCGCTTTTTACAAGGCATGCTAATACGTCTAATTTCATTTTAATTGGCTGAGAAAAGGCTGATAACCAGAAAGGTGCAAGACAAGTTAGCATAGCTAGTTTGCAAAATTCCAGACCTTAGCCAATCGAAAATGAAATAAAAAGCCTACTGCCCCCTTTAACGCGTCGTGTCTTTTTAGTAGTAATAAGTCTGCTATAAATCAGATTTTCCGCCTCTGCAACTATTTAAAACAGTGAATGTAAACGTATACTTTTAAATAAGTTTTATCTTTTCACTGTATCAATTTCGCTTAATTTTAAAAATTTGGAGGGATCGTATTTAAATCACTGATGGTTTTTCAAGGTAAATTTATAAGGAAGAACAAAAATTGTCCTTATTTCATTCTGCATCCGTGGAGAAGAAGAGCAACTTTGAAAAAAATAGTTATTTTTCAAAGAGTCGCCGAATCGACCACCACGTCAACCACCCCTTGACAAAAGGATTAATACCTCCTATATCAAATTGAAACTGCAAAAGCATCTAAATCACAGAAAAATAGTTAAAACCCACAAATTGATATAAATGATACAACGTGTTCGCTTTCTCGAACTCTAGTTGAGCTTGTTGTCGGAGATTTTCGTCTACTGTTACATTAAGAAACATTTGACGATCTATCTCATTATAAAATTTAGCTAGCTGCAATTTTGAGTCCCCCCAGGCTTTATATACCATTTCGGCAATAATTTCCAATACTACTAGAAAAGTCGAGAAAATGGCCTAAAAATAGAAACATTTTTTGAAGGTAAAGCTGCCTGTAAAAATATGGAGGCTGTCATTTTCCAATAACACTTCAAGGTGTGCGAGCTGAATTTCGATTTGTCCATTAGCACAACTAAGAAAACAGAAATAAAGCAGGTACTCATTACCGGAACGAAGAAATAAACGATACCATTAAAATCTATCTCTTCACTCTTAACATAGTTTTCATCGATGAAAAAGTCATAACTCGCCATTTCTTTGGAACCTAAGCCGTATTTCCAGTAAATGTAGTACCAATAGATGTAAGATGTGAAATTTATGGTGTGTGGAGCAATTACCATAAAATACAATGTTGATTCAAGCCATGATTGTCTGAAGAAAAACGTTGAGACGTTTTTTTCTATTCTTTTTTTTGTTTAATGGACAAGTACAAATGGTTTATAAACACAGAGCAATTTCAAAAAAAAAAGTTTTTTCTCTCTAAAATCTTCCAGCGACCCCCGGAAAACGTGCTCTATTGGAACATTCCCGAATATTTCAGTCCATGTAGTCCCAAATATCCTAACAATACTGATTTTGTCCTTTATTGATATTCATTGCCCAAAAAGTAAATTCGATGAACCGCTCCGAATAAGATGATTTACGCACCTTGTCTGAATCCTAACGATCCAAATTTTTAATCTTTTACCCAGGGCGGCCTCGTCAAACAAGTAAAGTTATAAGGCCAAATATGCATTTAATACAATCTCAAATGGGCCCTCGTGTTCATTTTTCGTAAATATTTAAACTTTTTTGTCAGTCTTAGTTGTACTTAGACTGAAAGAAATATAAGATAGGTTGAATATAAAATTTATGGTTTTAAAACCTAAACGAGAGTTAGTCACCTGCTTCTATTTTTTTGTAGCAGCACATGAAGTAATGTTCATAGTTTAAAGTCTCTGAACGAGCATTTCTATTTCAAGTAAAACTCGAAATTTATATGAACAAATACGAACGCCCCTCTCAGTAAACAAGGTGATTTTCAAAACATAAAATTTTTGTTTTGGTTTGGCTCGCATGGAAATGTGTGCATTTTAATTGTTATGACCAGCCAAGAAAGAACGAAAGCTCTGGCTGCTTAATCTTGATTTTCTGATGACTTTTCATAGTTTTCATGTGCTTTCTTACGATTTACAGATGCTTTTCCAGTAAATAGCCGTTAAGGAAGTTGAAACAAAACGAAAATTACTAGAAACACCAGATAGGTAGTTAACAATGTCATAAGGTAAAGTATTGATGTTGCACGGATTTAAACTGATCTGGAAAATAGAAATTACTCATTCAAGCCAAAATTTTCAGGAAAAGTCAGAAACTTTCAAGACCTACCAAAAAGTAAGCAAACCGCAAAATAACGAACATAATTTCATTTACTCCCTGAGCAATAATAAAGAAATGATACTTGTTCAAATTAATATTCTTGGTGGAAAGACGGAAAATCATAAAACAGATTAGTGGTGATCCACCAAGAAGACTAACAAATAAGGGTATTTGTTGAACATCAAACTTTGTAGGTGTATGGTTTGAGCAATTCTGTTGGGACATCTGACAATGATTGCTCTGGAAACACCTGTTAAATTGTTGCGTACGGCAAATTTCAACCGTTTTTTTTAAATCTAAATACAGGGAGAAGGATTTTAGGGTCGGACAACACTTCCTGTAAAAAAATACAAGTAAAACAAGTAAAACCTGTGGGAACCGAGAAAAAACTTTTCGAATTCGAAAGAGTGGGCGTTAAAAAAGAGTAGATTTCCACGATGTAATGACATTGGAAAGCAGTTTGCGCATGCTGAAATTGTTTTTGTCAAGCGGCATTGACAATCAATTTGACTTAGTTTGGAAAAAATGCTCCGGAGATTGGTGAAAAACCAATCTTAACTTTCAATCTCTTCCGGAGATTGGGTAAAAAACAGTTTTTACTTTCAACCGTTTCGTTTAGCATTCGAATTTCCGAAGCTATAAGCGTCGGAAAGTTTAGCATTCGAATTTCCGACGCGTCTCCAGTTTTAGTTTTAACAGTTTTAACTTTCCTCCGGAGATTGGGTAAAAAACCGTTTTAACTTTCAATCTCCTCCGGAGATTGGGTAAAAAACAGTTTTAACAAAAAAACCGTTTTAACTTTCAATCTCCTCCGGAGATTGGGTAAAAAACAGTTCTAACAAAAAAACCGTTTTAACTTTCAATCTCCTCCGGAGATTGGGTAAAAAACAGTTTTAACTTTCAATCTCCTCTGGAGATTGGGTAAAAAGCAGTTTTAACTTTCAATCTCCTCCGGAGATTGGGTAAAAAGCAGTTTTAACTTTCAATCTCCTCCGGAGATTGGGTAAAAAGCAGTTTTAACTTTCAATCTCCTCCGGAGATTGGGTAAAAAAGCAGTTTTAACTTTTAATCTCCTCCGGAGATTGGGTAAAAAACAGTTTTAACTTTCAATCTCCTCCGGAGATTGGGTAAAAAACAGTTTTAACTTTCAATCTCCTCCGGAGATTGGGTAAAAAGCAGTTTTAACTTTCAATCTCCTCCGGAGATTGGGTAAAAAAGCAGTTTTAACTTTTAATCTCCTCCGGAGATTGCGTAAAAAACAGTTTTAACTTTCAATCTCCTCCGGAGATTGGGTAAAAAGCAGTTTTAACTTTCAATCTCCTCCGGAGATTGGGTAAAAAACAGTTTTAACTTTCAATCTCCTCCGGAGATTGGGTAAAAAACAGTTTTAACTTTCAATCTCCTCCGGAGATTGGGTAAAAAAGCAGTTTTAACTTTCAATCTCCTCCGGAGATTGGGTAAAAAGCAGTTTTAACTTTCAATCTCCTCCGGAGATTGGGTAAAAAGCAGTTTTAACAAAAAAACCGTTTTAACTTTCAATCTCCTCCGGAGATTGGGTAAAAAACAGTTTTAACAAAAAAACCGTTTTAACTTTCAATCTCCTCCGGAGATTGGGTAAAAAACAGTTCTAACAAAAAAACCGTTTTAACTTTCAATCTCCTCCGGAGATTGGGTAAAAAACAGTTTTAACTTTCAATCTCCTCCGGAGATTGGGTAAAAAACAGTTTTAACTTTCAATCTCCTCCGGAGATTGGGTAAAAAAGCAGTTTTAACTTTCAATCTCCTCCGGAGATTGGGTAAAAAGCAGTTTTAACTTTCAATCTCCTCCGGAGATTGGGTAAAAAACAGTTTTAACTTTCAATCTCCTCCGGAGATTGGGTAAAAAACAGTTTTAACTTTCAATCTCCTCCGGAGATTGGGTAAAAAAGCAGTTTTAACTTTCAATCTCCTCCGGAGATTGGGTAAAAAGCAGTTTTAACAAAAAAACCGTTTTAACTTTCAATCTCCTCCGGAGATTGGGTAAAAAGCAGTTTTAACTTTCAATCTCCTCCGGAGATTGGGTAAAAAGCAGTTTTAACAAAAAAACCGTTTTAACTTTCAATCTCCTCCGGAGATTGGGTAAAAAACAGTTTTAACAAAAAAACCGTTTTAACTTTCAATCTCCTCCGGAGATTGGGTAAAAAACAGTTCTAACAAAAAAACCGTTTTAACTTTCAATCTCCTCCGGAGATTGGGTAAAAAACAGTTTTAACTTTCAATCTCCTCCGGAGATTGGGTAAAAAACAGTTTTAACTTTCAATCTCCTCCGGAGATTGGGTAAAAAAGCAGTTTTAACTTTCAATCTCCTCCGGAGATTGGGTAAAAAACAGTTTTAACTTTCAATCTCCTCCGGAGATTGGGTAAAAAACAGTTTTAACTTTCAATCTCCTCCGGAGATTGGGTAAAAAGCAGTTTTAACTTTCAATCTCCTCCGGAGATTGGGTAAAAAAGCAGTTTTAACTTTTAATCTCCTCCGGAGATTGGGTAAAAAACAGTTTTAACTTTCAATCTCCTCCGGAGATTGGGTAAAAAAGCAGTTTTAACTTTTAATCTCATCCGGAGATTGGGTAAAAAACAGTTTTAACTTTCAATCTCCTCCGGAGATTGGGTAAAAAACAGTTTTAACTTTCAATCTCCTCCGGAGATTGGGTAAAAAACAGTTTTAACTTTCAATCTCCTCCGGAGATTGGGTAAAAAGCAGTTTTAACTTTCAATCTCCTCCGGAGATTGGGTAAAAAAGCAGTTTTAACTTTTAATCTCCTCCGGAGATTGCGTAAAAAACAGTTTTAACTTTCAATCTCCTCCGGAGATTGGGTAAAAAGCAGTTTTAACTTTCAATCTCCTCCGGAGATTGGGTAAAAAACAGTTTTAACTTTCAATCTCCTCCGGAGATTGGGTAAAAAACAGTTTTAACTTTCAATCTCCTCCGGAGATTGGGTAAAAAAGCAGTTTTAACTTTCAATCTCCTCCGGAGATTGGGTAAAAAGCAGTTTTAACAAAAAAACCGTTTTAACTTTCAATCTCCTCCGGAGATTGGGTAAAAAACAGTTCTAACAAAAAAACCGTTTTAACTTTCAATCTCCTCCGGAGATTGGGTAAAAAACAGTTTTAACTTTCAATCTCCTCCGGAGATTGGGTAAAAAAGCAGTTTTAACTTTCAATCTCCTCCGGAGATTGGGTAAAAAGCAGTTTTAACTTTCAATCTCCTCCGGAGATTGGGTAAAAAACAGTTTTAACTTTCAATCTCCTCCGGAGATTGGGTAAAAAACAGTTTTAACTTTCAATCTCCTCCGGAGATTGGGTAAAAAAGCAGTTTTAACTTTCAATCTCCTCCGGAGATTGGGTAAAAAGCAGTTTTAACAAAAAAACCGTTTTAACTTTCAATCTCCTCCGGAGATTGGGTAAAAAGCAGTTTTAACTTTCAATCTCCTCCGGAGATTGGGTAAAAAGCAGTTTTAACAAAAAAACCGTTTTAACTTTCAATCTCCTCCGGAGATTGGGTAAAAAACAGTTTTAACAAAAAAACCGTTTTAACTTTCAATCTCCTCCGGAGATTGGGTAAAAAACAGTTCTAACAAAAAAACCGTTTTAACTTTCAATCTCCTCCGGAGATTGGGTAAAAAACAGTTTTAACTTTCAATCTCCTCCGGAGATTGGGTAAAAAACAGTTTTAACTTTCAATCTCCTCCGGAGATTGGGTAAAAAAGCAGTTTTAACTTTCAATCTCCTCCGGAGATTGGGTAAAAAACAGTTTTAACTTTCAATCTCCTCCGGAGATTGGGTAAAAAACAGTTTTAACTTTCAATCTCCTCCGGAGATTGGGTAAAAAGCAGTTTTAACTTTCAATCTCCTCCGGAGATTGGGTAAAAAAGCAGTTTTAACTTTTAATCTCCTCCGGAGATTGGGTAAAAAACAGTTTTAACTTTCAATCTCCTCCGGAGATTGGGTAAAAAAGCAGTTTTAACTTTTAATCTCATCCGGAGATTGGGTAAAAAACAGTTTTAACTTTCAATCTCCTCCGGAGATTGGGTAAAAAACAGTTTTAACTTTCAATCTCCTCCGGAGATTGGGTAAAAAACAGTTTTAACTTTCAATCTCCTCCGGAGATTGGGTAAAAAGCAGTTTTAACTTTCAATCTCCTCCGGAGATTGGGTAAAAAAGCAGTTTTAACTTTTAATCTCCTCCGGAGATTGCGTAAAAAACAGTTTTAACTTTCAATCTCCTCCGGAGATTGGGTAAAAAGCAGTTTTAACTTTCAATCTCCTCCGGAGATTGGGTAAAAAACAGTTTTAACTTTCAATCTCCTCCGGAGATTGGGTAAAAAACAGTTTTAACTTTCAATCTCCTCCGGAGATTGGGTAAAAAAGCAGTTTTAACTTTCAATCTCCTCCGGAGATTGGGTAAAAAGCAGTTTTAACAAAAAAACCGTTTTAACTTTCAATCTCCTCCGGAGATTGGGTAAAAAACAGTTCTAACAAAAAAACCGTTTTAACTTTCAATCTCCTCCGGAGATTGGGTAAAAAACAGTTTTAACTTTCAATCTCCTCCGGAGATTGGGTAAAAAAGCAGTTTTAACTTTCAATCTCCTCCGGAGATTGGGTAAAAAGCAGTTTTAACTTTCAATCTCCTCCGGAGATTGGGTAAAAAACAGTTTTAACTTTCAATCTCCTCCGGAGATTGGGTAAAAAACAGTTTTAACTTTCAATCTCCTCCGGAGATTGGGTAAAAAAGCAGTTTTAACTTTCAATCTCCTCCGGAGATTGGGTAAAAAGCAGTTTTAACAAAAAAACCGTTTTAACTTTCAATCTCCTCCGGAGATTGGGTAAAAAGCAGTTTTAACTTTCAATCTCCTCCGGAGATTGGGTAAAAAGCAGTTTTAACAAAAAAACCGTTTTAACTTTCAATCTCCTCCGGAGATTGGGTAAAAAACAGTTTTAACAAAAAAACCGTTTTAACTTTCAATCTCCTCCGGAGATTGGGTAAAAAACAGTTCTAACAAAAAAACCGTTTTAACTTTCAATCTCCTCCGGAGATTGGGTAAAAAACAGTTTTAACTTTCAATCTCCTCCGGAGATTGGGTAAAAAACAGTTTTAACTTTCAATCTCCTCCGGAGATTGGGTAAAAAAGCAGTTTTAACTTTCAATCTCCTCCGGAGATTGGGTAAAAAACAGTTTTAACTTTCAATCTCCTCCGGAGATTGGGTAAAAAACAGTTTTAACTTTCAATCTCCTCCGGAGATTGGGTAAAAAGCAGTTTTAACTTTCAATCTCCTCCGGAGATTGGGTAAAAAAGCAGTTTTAACTTTTAATCTCCTCCGGAGATTGGGTAAAAAACAGTTTTAACTTTCAATCTCCTCCGGAGATTGGGTAAAAAAGCAGTTTTAACTTTTAATCTCATCCGGAGATTGGGTAAAAAACAGTTTTAACTTTCAATCTCCTCCGGAGATTGGGTAAAAAACAGTTTTAACTTTCAATCTCCTCCGGAGATTGGGTAAAAAGCAGTTTTAACTTTCAATCTCCTCCGGAGATTGGGTAAAAAACAGTTTTAACTTTCAATCTCCTCCGGAGATTGGGTAAAAAAGCAGTTTTAACTTTTAATCTCCTCCGGAGATTGGGTAAAAAACAGTTTTAACAAAAAAACCGTTTTAACTTTCAATCTCCTCCGGAGATTGGGTAAAAAACAGTTTTAACTTTCAATCTCCTCCGGAGATTGGGTAAAAAACAGTTCTAACAAAAAAACCGTTTTAACTTTCAATCTCCTCCGGAGATTGGGTAAAAAACAGTTTTAACTTTCAATCTCCTCCGGAGATTGGGTAAAAAACAGTTTTAACTTTCAATCTCCTCCGGAGATTGGGTAAAAAGCAGTTTTAACTTTCAATCTCCTCCGGAGATTGGGTAAAAAACAGTTTTAACTTTCAATCTCCTCCGGAGATTGGGTAACAAAGCAGTTTTAACTTTTAATCTCCTCCGGAGATTGGGTAAAAAACAGTTTTAACTTTCAATCTCCTCCGGAGATTGGGTAAAAAAACAGTTTTAACTTAAAATTTCTGCTTCTTTTTTTTTACAATGTTCCCAGAAACGAAACCACCCACTATTTTTGCAGGTGGCTTTTTCCCACAAATAATTACCTTAAGTCTCTTCCGGAGGCTGAAGGTAAAAAGAAATAACCTTTAAAAAGACTTTAGAAAAGACAGAAGAGACATGAACATTTTTTTATGAACATATTAATACGAAAAATAATATTACGTTGTCCGGTTAGCTCCAGAACTGACACTGATACTTTGTTGAAGTGGCGTTGTCTCCGTAAAATTGTATCCAAACTTGGTCAAAACTGAAGGCAAAGTTTTTCTGTTTTACTAATAACTTTTTACCTTTTAAAAATGGCTTGGCGAGCGTCATTTTAAAGTCATGGTGACTTAGAATCATTGCCGAAACACTGACTGGATCTGACAATGAAAGCACAATAATTGCGAGATTTCCAAGTCCTGAAATGAAAACCTTTCTAATATCTGATTTTTCAAAAAACATTATTACCTGGCCAAGGTTTTCTAAAAGCACAGCAGAATACAATTATTGTTCCTGGTGCAACGAATAGGGAATAATGAGCGAAGGTCTTTAAAAACTTTTTTTAGAGAAAATCTCTATTTTTATTCCTAGCTCGTTGTTTTACAGTTCTTCTTTTAAAAAATTATTTAAGTATATTTCAATTTGTTTTTTGGTCAAAACGATACAATTCTATTGGTGCATTAAAATTCAATAGTTGGGTCACAAGTTATATTTCATTAAGAGGCGGAAATAAGAGGCGGCGAACATAGAAAAACAACACTTTTCTCACTGGAAAACATTCATTGATAAAATCAATAAAGCGGTTGTTTTTTTCCTCTTTGGTTGCCTATGCCACTAACATTTTATAAGAAAACGGAACATTGTCCCTCTCGAGCAAGCAACAAATCAATAAATCAAGTTTATCGAAAAGTATTTCTTTAATAAATTTCTTTGGGAATTATATATAGCTTCGTGAAAGGTGAAGTACTTTTGGTTTTCTCTTTTCCTCAAGCATCAAACCAAAACATTGAAATAAGTTTGATTTGTATTTCAAAGAAAAACGAATAAAAAAAGGTTTGAAAAATATCTCAAGACCAGGAGCCAAAGCCCGCTGCGCGGGTCTTCGCCTTCTGGGTTCGGCTGTCTTCGGCCGCCTCAATGTGTTCTCACGGCCTTCGGCCGTTCGATTTGGCGGCCTACGGCCGTTTTTTGTTGCAAGCTTCAATAATCTGTTCCCCATGGCCGAGTTGGGGGAAATGAAGGGGTGCACCTTTATGCAAATTTCGTTGCGCTGCTGACAAACAAAAAGACAGCCTTCAAATGTATATAAGGACCAGGAGTTACGGCCCGCCTACGGCGGTCCTCACTCCTGGCTCCTCGCTGCCTTCGGCCGCTCGTCGGCTGCTGCGCAGCCTTAAGGGCGCCTACGGCGCCAACAGGGCTGCTACGCAGCCCAATCGGTGCCTCCGCCGACCGAAGTGAGGGACGGCCCACGTAGAAATGACCTGCATTAGTGTCCGCCAACGGCGTAACCACGTACCCCAACGGACCGGTGAGAGAGCATGGGAATAAAAGAGACTCTCCACCACATCACGCACCCAAACGCATTACCAACCAACCAACCAACCAACGCACCAACACACACCGTAACTCTTTTGTAAAGAAGGATTCTTTTGTTTGACGGTTTTTATATTCGGCCTTTGAATCCGTATTTTATAATTTTTTTATTGAAAGAGTTTTCAAAAATGTGTGCTAAAGCCCAATAATATGAAAGTCGAAAAACGAAAGATGAGTTTGTTTTTCTAAAACGAAACAAGCCTATAAAAGAATTACATTTTTCTAAAAAGGTTACGGCCATGTTTTGATTACATTTTCCTAAAAAGGCCTTAATTTCAAATCAAAAGTCAAATTCTATTTTTCCCAACAGGCTCCAGCGTACGTTTTTTCACTCCCTGCCAGCTGTAAAAAGCGGGCAGGCTGTTGACAGCCGCTGGCCGCCGACGGTCATTAGGAACGCGCAGCGAAGCGTATCCATCAACCTTATAGCTGACTGGTTAGCACCGGTAGCTAGTAACCAAACTGTCGCGGGTTCGGCTCCACCGTCGTGCGGATGTTTTTTGCTGATGAAAAAAACTTGCCTTATGAAATCGTACTGTTGTATTCTGTCGTTGGTTTTAATTCTGGGAAAAAGGTCCCTGATGTTCCCTTTAATAAAAGCGCTCCAGCGCGAGTTTTAGACTTTTACACTTTTGTCAGCACTTTCTGGGGATTTTTGATTTTTATCAACGTTTTTGCTTCGTTATTACTAAATTAATTGGTCAAACGATTAAAAATAGAAAAGTTTTTAGGATTGCTAAAAAGGAAGAATGTATACCCGAGATTCATTCTTTCTTCATATTTCTCTAATTATTTTAAGAATTCTTTTTAACGAAAATTAACGCTGGCTCTACAAACTGAGAAAAAAACACTCACCTGGATAAGCAACGCTTTGATCAACTTTTTTTGCATTGTAATTCCCGAAGCTGAGATAAGATTTCGCTTCAAAAATGTCGAAATTCGATAAATTATAACAAAAAAAGCCAAAGCAAAGCAACCAAGACCGAATAAAATGTACAAGGACGCTACAACTTCAACAGTACCCATTGTGCCAAGAACCACGTAAGGGCCCCAGAAATTAGGAATCGCTGCGCATTCAGTAGGAAATTCCTGAAATTATGTTTTAATAAATGAATTTCAATTTTGAATTACCTTAAGCTTCAGATTCTTGATTTCGTTAACATCCATTACGATGCAACACCATTGGAAGAAAATAAAAGGTACCAAAACCAAAAAGAAAGCAATGAGAATTAGAAAAATGGCTGTTTTGTACTTTGCAGTGGGAACGAGAACATTATGTCGGTAGATGAAAAGAATGCCTGTGCAGAAGGCGCACACTGGAAATGCCTTTTTTTGAAGACAAAGATGACACCTGTGATATAGTTTGTTTCCAACGAAAAGTCAACAATTTTTTTACCACTTTGATAATTCCTCATATTTATTTTTTGTTGTTTACCACCTATCCGCAAAAACATTAAAAAGAAGAATAATTTATTTAAAAAGAAACAGTTTTTTCACAAAAGTTTTAAATCTCCTTGATCCTTCGAACAAATAACCTATTCGTTGATTTCCGCATGTTTTGTGGCCAACTATAGTCTGTTTCCCAAAAACGGCACCTTTTTTTTTTTTTTCAAAACCTTAAAGTATGGAACATTAGGTCCCGCCGCGATCTATATCTGCGCACTCCACTTTCACAGTACTATTTCCTTTACTTTATTCACTTCAATGTTTCAAATCGTCAGTGGTTAAATACGAGTGGATATCGAAATCGCTGAAAATTATAGTCTAGTTCCAAATAAAGGTCCAATTTTGAGCGGCCTTTAAGTTTTGCTTCTTTTTAATTTTTAACCACTGACGTTTTGAAACATTGATGTGAATAGAAATAAAATAAGCGAATAAGTACAGTAAAAGATGAGCGCTCAGTACATCGCGGCGGGACCTATTGTACCTAGAGGTTTTTGGCCAAAACTGGTGCCGTTTTTCGGAAACACACTATAGCCAACCTTACGTTGCAAATTGACTATAGCAATTGTTTCATTTGAAATTTTTTACAGAAAGCCTAAGGCCTAATCTGAAACTCAATTTTTTACACAAAACTCTTTTTAAAGCGTTTTTACAGTCGTCTGAGAAAAAACTGAATATTTGCTTACAAAATGAGTTAGACTTGCACATTCTCAAAACAATTCAGAGGGTACCCCACGCATGGTGGAAAAAATTAATATTGTTGAATTGGGGTTTTTTCATGGCAATTGCGGTTTTTCTTTGTCTTCGTTTTTATATTTGTGGTAAGTCTTTCATTTTCAAATGTTTTTTTTTTGGATTTCTACAAAGTGAAAAATGAAAGTATCCTACCAGTGGCCAGAGAAAACTGAATATTTGCTTGGGAACAGGTGGAAATTCTCAAATTTTCAAAGAAGCCAAGAGGGTATCCCCCACACATGGGAAAAACCAGTATAGGCATTCCGCCAGCCGAAACGGCAATTTGCAACAAGTGGTTCTTAAAATTCAATTTTTCAACTTTAAACTAAATAAAAGAAGAATAAAAAAAATAAAACAAACGCCGTCATGTTGAGTAGAAGCAATTTTTTGTAATTTCTATCAACGGCTCCTTTCACAGTTACAACGCAATAAGCTCCAATTAGAAATAACATAAAGGATATTATTGTGCTGCATCTGAGAGAAATTATGAACCATTTGGGTTCGGGCTCGAAAGACGTCGGCCAACCCATTAGAAAATACAAATTACGTGTTGCACTAGTAAGTTTGAAACACCTGTCAACCTTTCAATATTCCCGTCAGAATTGGTCAAAAATGTCAGGTTTAATAAATGTTTGCAAATCAAAGTTCATATACTTTGGGCAAATCGACGTCATCCGAAGTATTAGAAAATGGTACGCTTTATTGTAGTAACAACATCAAAACAATGGAACGTTAGTACGAAGTAGTTTTGGTTTAAACTATAGAAACGAAATTTACTAGCAACTTAATAATAACAACAAATAAACTATTGAAAGTAAAAAAGTTTTTGCATAGAAATAACCAAATTGTGGTTTTTAAATATTCAACTAAAAAGAAAAAATAATTTTTTGGTTGTCCTGTTTTTATGGTAAAAATATAACGTTACAACAATGCTACGGGTTGATATCTGCTGCACCCAAGGCCCATTTTTTTTTAACATCCTAGATGTTCCCAAGGTCGGGGTGGGACCCAAGCCGTTCGATAGAGAAATCAATTCTGAGAAAGCCTGTGAAGTTCGTTTTTGCTTAATGGCGTTGGCTTTCGAGTATCGATCAATTTTGTGAGCGCCAATCCCGAGAAGCAGCGACCATAAAAGCAAATGCAAGTGCCTCAGCGGCGCAGCGGTAAAGTGCTTGCTTGATCAGAAAAAGGTGTCTGGTTCGACGCCCTTATGTTTTCGTTCTTTCCTTTTTGTATAATTTACCAAAACCATATAAGTTTTCTAGAAGTTTTCTTTTAGGAAAAACCATTCAAAATAGTTTGAAAAAATAATTATCAAAATCATTGTGATGTAGGGTTTATGGCGGTAGACGTTTTTTAATAGATAAAACTTACACATTCACCTTTAAAACAGTAAGCTTTACAAAAAAGCAAAAACACGTAAACATAAGGGTGTCAAACCAGAGACCTTTTTTCTTAGCAAGCAGACACTTTACCGCTGCGCTGCTGAGGCACTTGCATTTGCTTTTATGGTCGCTGCTTTTCGGGATCGGCGCTCACAAAATTGATCGATACTTGAAAACCAACGCGATTAGGCAAAAACGAACTTCACATGCTTACTCAGAATTGAATTCTCTATCGAATGACTGGAGTCCCACGCCGATTGGCTGGGAACCCCTGGAAACATTCCCTAGTAAGTTCTTCATGAACCAACCTCTTTACATCTACATCGATATTTTTCGGATCCTTATTTAACCGAGCGTGAACCATAAACAAGCTTCAGCATGAGGTCGTACCAAGGTTTTAAAAGCAATTTTCAGCAAATGCAATGGAATGTGAAAAAAATTGTCTTTAGATAGACGCCCGATGTCAACAACCAAACGTGCAATTTCAAATGGTTCATTCAACGCTTTTTTTCATTTTAATCGTTTAGCAATTTATTTAAAAATAAATTAATCGTTTAAAATCTGATTGGAATTTAATTCTTTCAAAACTTCAATTTCAAAACATGAAAAAATTTTCCTCAGATTCATAAGTTTCATAGCGAATGTTTTCAGATTCAAGCCTCAGCTATAAAATAAACCTCTAAGTTTTCCAATTATTCTCTTCATTTTGGAAAATCCAAATTATCCCACCAAGAATTTTTCTTTGCTTGTAAAATGAATTTTCTGCAGTTGCTGAGTTAGTCATAAGTTTTATTTTTTCCACGAGGGAGACATCTTGCTAACACACAAAGTTTCAATGTTTCAGCAAAAACACAACAAATTTTAAGAAACACTTTCATTTTCAATGCAATTTGGTATTCGAATAATGTTTTACACTATTTTTACTACCAGTTTCGTTTTGAATCCAACAATCATTTTTTTTTCTAAGACACCGTTGTGTTTCTGTAATTCTTTAAGAATGTTAACATTTTTTCTGTTCATTTTATCACCTTGGTCTTTGGAGTTCTACATCGCCAAAGCAATTACATTGGTAAATTGGTCTATTTGATTAATTATTGCCTAGATACCAAGGATATCACTTTTTCTAGAAAACAGTTGTCTGCTCTCTTAGAAAAGCTTCCTCCTAAAGAAATGGTTTTCAATAATACTACTGACTGCAGTGTTTCACATAATGTTTCTGAAATATGGCTTCATTCTACTGAAATTGTCCTCAACCTTTTGCTAATTCCCTTATGCTGTCTTCTGGGATATATTTGTGTTGTTCAGAAGAATTTACATTCGAATTTTAGGTATGGAATTTGAAAAGTCTCTGTCTCTCTGTCTCTCTGTCTCTCTGTCTCTCTGTCTCTCTGTCTCTCTGTCTCTCTGTCTCTCTGTCTCTCTGTCTCTCTGTCTCTCTGTCTCTCTGTCTCTCTGTCTCTCTGTCTCTCTGTCTCTCTGTCTCTCTGTCTCTCTGTCTCTCTGTCTCTCTGTCTCTCTGTCTCTCTGTCTCTCTGTCTCTCTGTCTCTCTGTCTCTCTGTCTCTTTGTCTCTCTGTCTCTTTGTCTCTCTGTCTCTCTGTCTCTCTGTCTCTCTGTCTCTCTGTCTCTCTGTCTCTCTGTCTCTCTGTCTCTCTGTCTCTCTGTCTCTCTGTCTCTCTGTCTCTCTGTCTCTCTGTCTCTCTGTCTCTCTGTCTCTCTGTCTCTCTGTCTCTCTGTCTCTCTGTCTCTCTGTCTCTCTGTCTCTCTGTCTCTCTGTCTCTCTGTCTCTCTGTCTCTCTGTCTCTCTGTCTCTCTGTCTCTCTGTCTCTCTGTCTCTCTGTCTCTCTGTCTCTCTGTCTCTCTGTCTCTCTGTCTCTCTGTCTCTCTGTCTCTCTGTCTCTCTGTCTCTCTGTCTCTCTGTCTCTCTGTCTCTCTGTCTCTCTGTCTCTCTGTCTCTCTGTCTCTCTGTCTCTCTGTCTCTCTGTCTCTCTGTCTCTCTGTCTCTCTGTCTCTCTGTCTCTCTGTCTCTCTGTCTCTCTGTCTCTCTGTCTCTCTGTCTCTCTGTCTCTCTGTCTCTCTGTCTCTCTGTCTCTCTGTCTCTCTGTCTCTCTGTCTCTCTGTCTCTCTGTCTCTCTGTCTCTCTGTCTCTCTGTCTCTCTGTCTCTCTGTCTCTCTGTCTCTCTGTCTCTCTGTCTCTCTGTCTCTCTGTCTCTCTGTCTCTCTCTCTCTCTCTCTCTCTCTCTCTCTTAACGTATTTGTTTCAGAATCATTCTCCAAGCCCAAAACATCTCAAACTGCTTCTACATTTTTCAACGCTTAGTTTCAGCAATATCTGACCTTACTTATACTCATGACGATCTTCCTCCAATTCTAGTAAATATATTTCAACTATTTTAAAAATCCGACTTTTGCAGGAAAGCAGTTTTGTGTTTCTTGTTTTCGGCAGCTTTCTGAATATGTTCAGCTGGGTTGGTTTAGCAATTGAGCGAGTTATTGCCTTTTTGCTCTGTTGTAAATATGAAAGACTCTGCGGAGGCTATTATATATACTTTGTTTTTCTTTTTCCAACAATTTGCATCAGTGCCATTTTGGCCTATGTGAGCGAATCAGATTGGATTTCGGATAGGGAAGCCGATGTTATTCTGATCGTAGCGCAAGCTGTGCTCGCTGCAACTATTTCTATCGTAAGTTGAAAAAAACAGTGCCAAAACAGACAATTTTAAGTTATTTCCTATTGTCCTGAGGTACAACAAAATGGCATTCGGGGCCAGGCATAGCTGTAACTTGGATATGTCAACAAAATATCAACTGGATGAGAAAATCCGAGCAACGAGGTATTTAAAGAGAGAAAGAGAGAGAGAGAGAGAGAGAGAGAGAGAGAGAGAGAAAGAGAGAGAGAGAAAAGGAGGGAAACTCCGAAAAAGACGCAAATATACAGTTTTTTAAAGTTTTCTTTACATAATTTGTACTATAAAAAGCCAACTTTTCAACTTTTCTTAACGATAGTTATAAACAACATATTATTTACCAACTATTCAACTGTTTTCATGAAAATGTTGTAAAATTGCCATCGTCGGGGAACCATCCTGTCGAATCAATAGGATTTTACAAAAAAAATAATGAACAACACAAGTGAGGTTTAAAATTTCGCAATTTTGTTTGCAGAAAGTTTTCTTTTCTGGAAATGAAAAATTTTAAACTTCATAAATGTAAATCATGTGAAATTTTTAATAGATACGATAAACTTAGAAATCGTGAATAAATTCAGGGAAAAAAGAGGGAGAGCCAGGCAGAGTTTTTTTTTATTAACTATTTGTGCATCGTTGTTAATTTTTAAAGCAAAATGGTGAATAGAGTGCCAAACAGCACACGAACGATTAACTTCGATGAAATTCTCATGTCGTAAACGATTTTATTAGGACAACTGATAAAATAAGAAATTCGAAGCATTAAAGTTACCCAGTCAGAATTATTTCAAGAGTGTTTGGGCCATATAAAAAAATTAAACTTTTATATAAATCAGCCACAAGTTCAGAAAACATTATTTAATTTTTAGGGGGGTTGTGATCGAAGCCACAAAGATTCTAAAAATAATCAGAGCCGGCGAGCGGAGCGAGACGTCGAAGGCCAAGTCTTGGGAAAAATTATTGTTGTAATTTCGAAAAAAAACCCCAATCCGATAAAAAAACCCTAATGTGATTTTTTGGGGGACAAATGTGCAAAGATATTAGTTTGGTTTCAAATACATTTTTGTTCGAGATTTGACGAAAATGAAAACTTTTCCAATAAAGAGTTTCAAATCAGCTTGCAACCATTAATAAAAGCAAATATTGGCAAACACTTTTTTTGTAAAAAAAAATGTAACCTAGAAATTTTAAAAAAAAAAAAAACCCCGCAAAAACAAATGCAACTTCTATTGGTTTAGAAAAGAGAATCTATTAGTCTCTCCATTTTCAGGTACATTCTCCCGGTGGTATTTTTCACCGTTGTCTACCGTATAATCGTTTCTTTTTTTCTTATATACGGCTTGATAGTCACTGATGGTCTTTTACCAAAAGACACTGGAGCCTTTGGGCATCTTTTCGATTTGGTAACAATTGTATTTCAAACGAAATTTTAAAAAAAAATGTTTTCAGATCAGCGGTGTCGCACGGCTTTTGACAACCGGTTGGCTCGTTTTTGCAAGCGATCGATTTGGAATTGCTTGTTTGAAACGGCTTCAGAAGATAGTTCTGAGCTCTAAAGAACAGGATGCTGAAAAGTACTTTAGAAATTTGAGTCGATCTTGGCAATAAATTTTGTAAGCAAATGTCGAGCGTTTTCTTTTCAACCTTACACAATGCTCATTATGGTTTCTTTTAAAAAAAACTTCCAAAAAACGGAACACGATTTGGCCAATTCTCAAAGGACTGCGGTCACTGCATCCCACCGCGATTCGTTTAATTGTCTGCGCACTCCTCTTTTACAGTGCTCTTTCGCTGGTTTAATTTATTTTCACTTCAATGTTTCAAATTGTTAGTGGTTACATATGAGTGGAAATCGAGGTCGGTTAAAAGTCGGCGACCTTTCATTGGACACAGACTATATAGTCTATTTCCAACTAATGGGTGGCGAATTTTAAGCGACTTTGATGTGCACTCGTATTCAACCACTGACGATTTGAAAGTTTGAAGTGAATGAAAATAATTAAGCGAAATAACACTGCAAACGAGGAGTGTGCAGACAATTAACTGATCGTGGCGGGACCTAATGTACCATCCTTTAAAGGGACCATCAGGGTCCTTTTTGAACTTTATTTTAATAATT
Organism: Oscheius myriophilus; assembly: GCA_964057215.1. Lineage (NCBI taxonomy): Eukaryota > Metazoa > Nematoda > Chromadorea > Rhabditida > Rhabditidae > Oscheius > Oscheius myriophilus. Next base: position 10,161,969 of record OZ059906.1, read on the forward strand.
TAATTAAATTTAGTTTATCAATTATCCACTTATCATTTTCCTTTTTCCTAAAAAGCCGTAATTTCAAATCAAAACTCAAAATTAATTTTTTCCAATGGGCTCCAGCTTACGTTTTTTCACACCACCAGTCGGTAAACGCGCCTATCGGCGCGTTACCTCCTGGCATGTGTGTTTTAGGCCCAATTATTGGAACATTGACGTTTTTACTAAAAAAGCAACGAAATAGAAAAAAGATCGTAGACGTAAAGTTAGATGCACTGCTACAGTAAGGGAAGATCTTTCACCGCAGCGACCACAGAAACAGAGAGAGAGAGAGAGAGAGAGAGAGAGAGAGAGAGAGAGAGAAAGAGAGAGAAAGAAAGAGAGAGAGAGAGAGAGAGAGAGAGAGAGAAAGAGAGAGAGAAAGAGACAGACAGAAAAACATAGAAACAAAAGAACAGAAAATAAGACAAAGGGACGGATAAAAAGACAGAGAGACGAGAGGTGACAGAAAGATACAAAGAGAGACAGAGATCGGCACAGAGAGAGAGAGAGAGAGAGAGAGAGAGAGAGAGAGAGAGGAAGAGAGACAGAAATGCAGAAAGGCAGAGAAAGACATACAAAAAAGAGACATAAAGACAGACGGAAAACAGAGAAGCAGAGAGACACAGAGACACAGAATAAGAGGGACAGAGAAACATACATAAAAATAGAGATAGAGGGACACATAGAGACGCAAATAGAGACGGAGACCAATTAAAAGACACAGAGAGAGTTACAAAGAGAGATAGAGAGACATATATACGGTGACAGGCAAAACAAAAAACAAAAATACAAAGGGAAGAGAGATTCAAAGACAGACAAAGATAGATACAGAAAGAGAGAGTGAGAGAGACAGTGACAGAGCTAGAGAGAGAAACAATTGGGGAGACAGAGAAAGAGACAAAAGATTACAGAGACAGAGAAACATTATGACAGAGAGGCAGAGAGACAGTTAGGCATAGAAACGGAGAGAAAGAGAGACAGAGAGACAGAGAGAATGAGAGCTAGAGAAACACAGAAACAGACAGGAAGAGAAAGACAGAGAGAAAAACTGAGAGACAAAAGGACAGAGAAAGAAAGTGAGAGACAGAGACAGAGAGGCAGACAAAAACAGAGAGACCCAGAGAGAGACAAAAGGAGGCAGTGACAGTGATACAGTGAGACAGAGAGACAGAGACAGAGACAGAGACAGACAGAGACAGACAGACAGTGAAAGACAGAAAAAAAACAGGACCTATAAAAAGACAGAGAGACAGAGAGATCGAGACAGAGAGGAAAAAACAGAGGGACAGAGACAGAGAGATGCAAAGAAAGACAGAGATAGATACGCAGAGAGAGACAGAGACAAAGAGGTCGAGTGAGAGGTACAGAGAGAGAGAAAGAGAGAGAGAGAGAGAGAGAGCGATACAAAGACAAAAAACAGAGACAGAGACACAGAGAGGCATAGAAACAGAGAGACAGAGAGAGAGAGAGAGAGAGAGAGAGAGAGACAGAGAGAGAAAGAGAGACAGTGAGACCAAGAAAAAGGCAGACAGAAAAACTGAGAGACAGGCGGACAGAAAGAAAAAAAATGAGAGACAGAGACAATGAGACAATAATACAGTAACACAGACAAACAGAGGTACAAAGAGACATATAGAGATACAGACAAACAGATCACAAAAACTAAAAAATATACAGAAAGAGAGAGAGATAAAGAGAGGGAGAGAGGGAGAGAAACAGAAAGAAAAAACTGAGAGACAGAAGGACAGAGAGAGAGAGAGAGAGAGAGAGTGAGAGAGAGAGAGAGAGAGAGAGAGAGAGAGGCAAGAAAAAGGTAGACAGAGAAACAGAGAGACAACGACACAGAGAGACAGAGATACAGAGAGACAGAGAGACAGAGAGACAGAGAAACAGAGAGACGGAGAGACAGAGAGACAGAGAGACAGAGAGACAGAGAGACAGAGAGACAGAGAGACAGAGAGACAGAGAGACAGAGAGACAGAGAGACAGAGAGACAGAGAGACAGAGAGACAGAGAGACAGAGAGACAGAGAGACAGAGAGGTACCTCCAGAGATACAGGCAAACAGATCTAGAGGAACAGAAAAGTATACAGAAAGAGAGAGAGAGAGAGAGAGAGAGAGAAAGGGAGAGAGAGAGAGAGAAAGAGAAAGAAAGAGATTCCCTATATAACAAAACCCTATGGTGTGTGTGTTGTCTATCAGCGTAGGTACACTCGTTCATTTCCCCCGAAGGAAAGGGGGAGGTCGGCCGTAGGCCGAGTTATAAGTACTTCACGTAACTTTCACGGCCGAAGGCCGAGTAATGAGTGGCCGTAGGCCACGAATGTCGCGGCCGCAGGCTGCCTTATTGAGCGGCAGAAGACCGCGTGTTGTTGCGGCCGCAGGCCGCAAGCCAGGAGGGGGGCGCCGTAGGCGCGTGTACCCGACTGGTAGAGACAAAAAACAGAGACACAGAGAGAGACGAAGCAAGACAGAGAGACAGATAGGCATAGAAACAGAGAAACTGAAAGAGGTAGAGAGATTTAGAGAGAGAGGCAGAGAGATTTAGAGAGAGAGAGAGCGAGAGAGAGAGGCGAAAAGAAAAAGAGAAATAGAGGACTGACGATGAGGGAGGGAAAGGGATAGGGAACTGACCGGTTGGAGGAAGGCAGGTGGAAAGAATGAGCGGATGTTAGCGTATCATTAGCTAGCACTTAGTCGTAAGGGTACGTAAGGGTACGTGGGGTTCCGCTGATAGACAACACACACACACCATAGCGTTTTGTTATATAAGAGGAAGAGGATCTGCCCGCTGTCCAAGGTGAAAGCCGCTGGGGATAAAGACCACGCGGCGCTGAACTTTCATCGACCTCATAGCCAACTGGTTAGTGCCGGTAGCTGGTATCCAAACGGTCCCAGGTTCGGTTTAAGTGATAAATCACGTTTTTCCATTTTTTTTCTTTGTAATTTGAAAGATCATTCCAAAGCAACGAACGGAAGTCGTCTCGTTCCGTGGTCAATCAACTTTTTCGCCGTCTGAGAGACAAAAGAACCCAGCGGAGCACTTTCTCCAGCGAAGACATCTTTTTCGAGCCCTCAGGGAATAAGGGACAAAAGTTCAAGGGCAATTTGCAGAGAATAAGGAAATTGTGTGAAAACTGAATATTTTCTTTCGCTATATGTGTATTTTTTATATTTTTCCTCGTTTTTTCAAGCATTACTTTTTCCACAGTTAACTTACAGTTCAATGTTCCATCTTTTTGTTGAAAACGTTTTGCCGGAATGTATAATATTGCGGCAAGGTGTAGCAGGACTTTTTGTAACAAAAACTTACTAAAAAGTTTAAAAAAAACTTTTTTTGCAGTGAAGTTCGACTAAATTTGTTTTAAAATCTGAAACAGTTAAAATGTTTTACAACCAATATACTTTATTATAACTATCACGGTGGTGATATGATGGTGTGTACAAATGTAAAATAACCATCTCTTTTCAGTTATTCTTGATGAATCTATTTTGAGTTTACTTATATAGAAGGTGTTTAATAGCCCTGCATTTTTATCAACAACAAAAAACACTCACCATGGAAATATTGTAAAAAAGGCGTATTCAAAGTTATTTTTTCAGTTGACGCATGTAAACATTTCATAAAAATTAAAATTATTATTCGGTTTTGCACATTTTTGTACGTTTTACATGCTTCAATGCTTCACTATTTTCTTACATTTTTTGGACGAAACGGAGTAGGTTTCATCTGGTCGAAATTTTGCAAAAATAATCACAAACACGAAATGAGCGTTCGATTTCAGGAGGGAGTTCCGATATTTACCGACATTTAATGCTAAAAGAAAAAAAAACACTAGTCAAATAGTTTCTTTTATTGTCAAAAATATCAATAATTTCAACAATGAATTAAAAAAAAAAACACTAAAAAATTTAAGCGCGAGCTTTAATTTAGAATGCGAGCTTCAATTTTTCACAAAAAAAAACCTTGCTTTTTTATTACAACTTTTCACTATGCTGATGTTGTGGTGATTTTACCGTTCACGAAAATTCTTAACAGAAGAATCCGCTTCAAATTTACTAATTTTAAACATACTTAAGTTTTTCACAAATTTTCTGATTTCAAAACATTTCAAGCGAAGGGTTTCGGTTTTTCGTTTACAATTTTTACGTTTTATAATTTTTTGGGCACTATCAACACAGGATCTTTTCAAAATGTTCAATGTTTCATTTTTTTTCATTAACTCTTTATGCCAAAATGAATAAGTATAAATTCGAGTGTCGAGTGTTGACAAAACCTTTAAAAATGGGTTTAATTTTGTATTCAAATTTTGTATATTTTATCATTTTTACGCCATTTCTCATTCAAAAAGCCATAAATCCTCCGAAATTTCGCCACATTCGCCCTTTGGCCCTTCAGGGGGAGTATCAATTAAGCCTCGCGCGGTCGTCGTTCCGAAAACGGCTTCCGTCGACCCAAAGAATCGATTCCTAGCGTTGCGAAGGGTAAGCTCCGGCGTCAATAAGCTAGTAGCCGAAGGGGTTTCTGTTTTTCCAGCCGCTTTCCGGCAAATAAGTGGGAACACCGCACTCCAATTGGAATTTCACCTTTTTTCAAAACTTCCAATTTTTGTAAAATTCGTTTTTTTTTCAAACTTTTAATCGTTTTGTGAGCATTTGTTGAAGGAATTTTATATTACAAAGTGAAAAAAAAAAATCCCTAATTTTGTCTAATTATAAAGTTGTAACCTTTTTCAATTTTGGTTCAAAGTGCACCATCTTTTCTGAAAAAGTATCATTGTGTATATTATTAAATGGAATTTTGCAAAAACGAGATGCATTTTATAATTTTGAAAATTTGTCAGCAGCTGAACAAAATTTCAAAAAAAAAAAACGATCAAGCTTTCTTAAAATGATTTTGAAAACCAAGTGCAATAAATGTTTTAGTTGTGTATGAAAGTGTAACATAATTTTCAAAATAAAGTATTTCAAAATTATTGTATTTAAATTTTAGCTATGTGTTTCTTATATTTTTGAAACAACCAAATCAAAGAGATTCATTAACAAACAAAAACTAATCAAGCTTTCTTAAATTTAGTTGTGGCACAAGTTCATTTATGATGCTCTTGAATACCTTTTTTTACTCGAAAAAATGGTTTTTATGTTTTTGATTTTTGATTAAACAAAATACAAGAGCTTTTTTCCGGACATTGTTTCGTTTTGGTCCCCATTTGAAGTATAGTTTCCACTCATGGGATTTTTATTAATTCCAAAGCTAAATGCCATATTTCCAGTTGCTCAAAAAATCACTCCAAATGTTTTGATATTTTGTTATATAATCCTTGTACTTCGAAGGTCGTTCAGGTAGTAGTAGTCCAAACTACATTAATTTGTTCACTTGAATTCTTTAAAAAAAGTGCAGGAAAACATGTGTGAAATAAAATTTTTATAAACATTGAAAGTGTTTACCCCTAAAATGTGTGGCTATTTCAGAAGCATTGACAATTCAATTACATTTCGGTTTCAATCTTTTGTTGATCTCAACGAAAACTCCAACGTTTTGGTCCATTCATTTTCTTTTCTTGTATTTCAAAATGTGTTTTTTCGTACATTTTGAAACAAAAAAGTTCATACATTTTTATATTAAAATTCATTAAGAAATTTTAATATAGAAAATGTAAAAAAAAATGTTTGGGTCTCGTCTTATACTTTTCTTAGTACTTTAAAAGGCTTTTTCTGTAACCTTGAAAAAGTTGGAAAAAAAAGATTATGACTTTTTGTATTGAAAATCATGAAAAAAAATTTTAAGGACTACAAAAATTCCACGTTCTAAAATTTGGGTGTTTCAGAACAACCGCATTTTTCGTTTATTTTTTTCGATACACTAACAAGCGAACTTGAATTGTTGAATGCATGATAATAATATTTTGATTATAATACATGTTTTTTCCTTCGATAAACTGTTTTTTTGTAAAACAAAAATTGAATGAAGTGTTTGAGAGAACCGACAAAGACTATTTTTTAGGCAGAAAAAAATATATTGAACTAATTGAATCCCTCTTTTGTGTACTAGTTGCTTATAACCTTCTAATAAGAAAGATAATACGATTTTTTGTCGTAACAAAATATTTTGTTTTAAATTCTGACTTTTTCATCGACCCTTTTTTTGGTTTTGATTTTTTGCGCAATTGCCTGACTTAAATGTTTTAAATTCTTTTGTTTGATTGAATTCGAAAAACGGCGATAATTGAAGACTTCTTAAATCCAAATAACTTTAAAGCATTTTTTCTTTCAAAATTCAGTAAAATTGCGGTTGGGACCACCCAGACCGTTTTCCAGCAAGCAATTGCATGTTTCAAAGTGTCTGTTGCTTCCCGTTGCCGGAATCCAATTTCGCCTGTTCGTGCGGTTCTAAAATGAAATAAGGCGAGCGTTTTGTTTTCGCCGGCCCTCTTTCGGAAAATGATTCCATTCCAGGGCAATGAAGGCTTGAAAATTGAATTAATTTCGCTTCACATTGTTTTTCCTTCCTTTCTCTCATTCTCTGAAGCCAATTTATTTTTTTAAACGCTTTATTTTAATATGTATCGAAAACATAGTCAGTGGATGTGATCTACGTTACCATTTTCTTTTATGCATCGGACATATGTCTTTTAAATGTTTCTTAAAATTGCTTTGTTTCATGTATAAGACTCAGAGCTAGTAAGTCGATTTTGCGAGAAAAAAATTCTGCTTCATTGAAATGTTCTTTATTTGTTATATATCAAATTCGCAAAACTAAAATTACTATGAGTCACATATAATTCCCAAAATCATTTTTTGTCAATTCACATTTTTTGTCTTTTCTTTTACCTTTTTGTTTTCAACAACCCTAGAGAACAAAAAAAATTTCGATTTGCAAGGGACGAATGACGGGGGAATATAGTACCAAATTATGCAAAATTGAATAAAATTTAGGCAACATTGATCCTATGTAAAAATATTCATAGTACACAGAATTTTTTTTGTTTATGTCAGGTTCTAAAATAAACCAAAAAATGCATTTTCCGTTTGGCCGATGTTTACAAGACTCAGACGCCATAAAGTTGCCTGAAGTAACTGAACCATAAAAAAAACTCTAGCCACAGGTGCCTGCAACCTTAAAAAAAACAATTTTTAGGGTAACATCGGATTCTTTTAATGTTTGAAAATAAGTGGCCAGGTTTCTTTTGCAATTTAATATTCAGTTAGTTATCGATTATGCGCTGGTTTTTAGTCCCTTTTTTTTTGCAAATTTCCAAATATATTGTATCGAACCATTTCTGTGATCAGGATTTTTCGAGCAAGAAACAAAAACAAAAAGCAAATTTTATTCAAACTTCTCTTTTCGAATTTTCACTTAAAGGTTTTTTTTTTAAATTTGTCTGTTTGTTTTAAGAAATAAAACAGATTTTTTTTAAAGCAAACTTGAACATATAAAACCATCGACGTATTGGGTGACACAATCTAGATTTGTTTCTAAGCAAGATTTTAAATAAAAGAATTAAAGAATTAAGAAAAGAAGATTAAGGAATTAAGCACTTGCTTGACTTGCGAAAATAAAACCCTTGAAAATCTGGTATTAACCTCTCTCTCTCTCTCTCTCTCTCTCTCTCTCTCTCTCTCTCTCTCTCTCTCTCTTCTCTCTCTTTCTCTCTCTCTCTCCTTCTCTCTCTGTCTCTTTCTGTAATAAAACTAAAAAAACAATAGCGAATGAATAGTTGTATTAGATTTTGTCGAAGGCGAATCGAACTAAAATATCGGACAAACGGCAAAAGTATAGGAAACCGGTGCATCATCCATTCTGTGTAAAAAAAATTTTAAATTGTACAGGAATTCTGAAATTTCATAACATTATGACTAGTTAAAAATCGAAATTTTTAAAATTTCTATACTCCTCGCACAAAATTACTTCGGCCAATTTGGATGCGTAGACGGCCTGAGTATCCTATATTGCGCGCTGTACTCTAGGCACAACAGCAAAACATTGGCACTTTTAAATTACATTTTCTAGGTTTGGAGGAAAAGGTGATTTGTGAAGCACCGAAGTTTAAAAAAAAACTTTTATCGCCAATTGTATATTAACCGAATACGAGACTGGATACGGCTTCTCTTAATTGGTGTCAAACTTAAGTGAAACAACTGATTGACTTATAAAGACACGTGAAATTTGTTCAGCTCTCTCTCTCTCTCTCTCTCTCTCTCTCTCTATCTATCTCTCTCTCTCTCTCTCTCTCTCTCTCTCTCTCTCTCTGACCACGTGTGATTCAACATTGGCTCACCGTTTCAGCTCCCCTCTCGAAAAGGACACCTGTTTGGAGAGCGCTCGTCCGGCTGTTTGCGCTCGGGTTTTTCCCTCTCGCGGTCACTCTTCGCCCTTTTTGCCCTCTTCTACGTAACTCTCGTCTCCTAATGGCCCCGCAACCCATTCACACGAGACTGACCACTGCCGAGCGCCTATTATTTACGCTGCCGATCAAGCCTTTTTCTTTTTTTCTACGGCCGTTATTCATCTGAAAATAGACTGCCGACGGGCTGTCCGATGAGACAGATGCCCAATGATTCAGCCCACGCGCTTTCATATGCCTCTTTTTTCAGTGCCTGAGCGTTACTAAAGAAAACAACTCATTTTTTCAATTATGTATCAGCGAAACACTGAAACAAACATAATTATATTTTTAAATTTCTCAATTAACTTTTAGGTTGTTTTACATTGCAACACGGTAATTACTGTTGATAAAGTAATTCGAATCGGATTTTCCTTGTATACATTTAAAAATATATACTAAAAATATCTGGTCCTAAGTTTACCATTAAAATTTCTCGAGAATATTTTTCAAAATGAATTTGGTTTACATGTTTGCTTAAAAAAACATTGGAAATTCTTTCGAAAAATCGAATAAATGCATTTTGGTGAGCTGAAAGCTGACTGTTTATTGAAAATTGTAACACGAACTTTCAATGTTAACTTAATTAACCTTTGTTTTTTTTGTTTTATTTCTTTTAGATCAACTAGACAATTAAGTTCAACCATTCAAATTTTTGTGCATCTAAAAATTGTTGTTTCTTGCCAAATCGTGTTCTCCTAGGTTTCACAAAAAGAAGATAAATTTCTTTTTTAAAACTGTTTTTTATTCACTTCCAGATTTCAGCCAGTTTTGTAAAAGTACCCAAAGAAATCCTTAATTATATCTTGAGCAGCATGCTATACAAAATTATGTAAGTTATATTTTTATTTTTACTTCGTTCGTTGTTTAAAAAACCCCAAAAAATGCCAAACAGGGATTCAGCGCTTTTCATATACCTCTCTTTTTTTCAAATTGGCTTCAATGCAAAGTAAATCTTTCTATAACTTTCAAGAGTTTGTGAGACTAGAGAAGTAATCTCTTTCAACTTTTATTGAAACAGTAAATAATTCGACCAAACGAACTTTTTTAAATGCATCGTTTGTTCGAGTGCATATGTTTTCTTTTAAACAAATATTAAAACAATCACAAATTAGTTTTGTTTTACATCAAAAATATATGGTTAGTCTGCATGTTTCATGCAAAAAGTTAAAACACTTTTCAAAGAAGAAACTCAATTTATATACTTTGTATCTTTTTACGTCTGACGAAAAAAAAAAGTTTTCCAAAATGTTTCATCTTTTGCATAAAGAAAGTTCAAAAAAGACTCTTTGCTAAGAATCAGCACACGTGGTATATTTTTATTTAAAAAAAAAAAAACAAAAACAAAACTCTTTTCGGATTTCAGCCCTTGCAAAAGGTTTTCACATTACGTACGTCACAGATTGCAAAACTTCATAACGAAAGATTTCCTCATAATGAAAGCAAAAGTTTTAAGAAGAATAGAATTTTTAGTAAAACATTTTTGCATTTACTGGAAAAATATCGGAAAGCAGGTTGTTCTTGTTGTTTTTTTTGCAAACATTTCCGATTGGGACAAAAAAAATTTCTTAAATGATTTACCGTTTACGTAAAGTATTCAAAATAGGCAACACAGTAATCACTCGGTTATCGGTTTTTAAAATTAAATAAATAAAAACTGTGTAACTTTAAAAATTTAAAAAAAATATTTTCCGGCTTTAGCTTATTCTGTAATTAACTTTTCTATATTTTGCGAAATATTTGTTACATTAATGTTTGTTTAAATCATCGTAATGAACACTTTTCCATGTTCACAGCAAAAAAACGAAAATCCTACTATAGTCTGTTTCCAAGGGACAGTGTTCGACTTTCGGGCAATCTTGAAAAATGACACGTATTTAACCAAAAGGGATTTGAAACATTTAACTGAACAAAGATAAAATAGGCGAAAGAGTACTGTAAAGGAGGAGGGCGCACACAATTAACAAAGATTGTTGCAGAACCAAAGGTACCTAGTCCTTTAAAAAATGTGAAAATCCTTGCCCATTCGTTGGAAATGGCGTATAGAAAAAAAATATAATTACATGAAAATCTTCTGAAAACATGTTTTTTGCAAAGTTTCGAAGAGAGATTAGTTTAATCTATAGGGGAAACCCCGCACCGGTTATTTATCTGTTTACCCCGTTCATATTCCGATTTCCAGTTCCGTTTCCGCCGTTGCGAGACAAATCTCGTCGTATTTGAACGGCAACTGGTTCAGTTTGACCGCAGGAAAGTGACTTTCAAAAAGTTCTTCACCGCACTAATTTATTGTTTCTTTTGACAAGAAAAGGATTTTTTTAGATTGTGGCTTTACACCCAAAAAAAAGAAAACGTTTTCAGGACAAACAATCATTTTTTTTGAGTGACCTTTGTTTTTTTCTGTTTTTTTTCGGTAAACACAAATCAAATTCTTTAAAAAACCTATAATGTTTGCTGGTTTTTAGTAAATGTTTCACGATTCACACAAATTCGATTTGTTTTGAAGCAATCGTTTGGCTCAAGGAACAACCTTTCAAAATGTTGAATTCTGAAATTAACGAAGAACAAGTTTCAATTACAAGAAACTTCTTTTTTGCAACAAATTAATCTCTTTGATCTTCAGAAATATTTAAAAAAATATCATCTTCAGAAATATTTAAAAAAAAAAGATGACAAAACCAAAAAATCAAAATTTTTATTCTATCGAATTATTCGAAAATTTTCTTCTTTTCTGTCCTAAAGTGATTGCAATCGCATTTCTGTAATATTTCAAAAAAAAAGTCTGTTTTCAATTATTTCTTAAATTGCAATTGGAATTATGAATTTTTAAAAATAAATTTCATCTTTTTTTATTAAATGTTTGATTGCTTTCTTCAGTTTACTGAGTTTGGCCCGAAAATTTTTGAAAAAAAATATTTTTATTACAAATCTTATTTTTGAATATAAAAACAAACTTTTGGAGAGAAAAAAAATTTGTGCACCTAGAAATGTTCAATTATTGATTTTTGCTTCTGAAAAAAAAACCAAATTTAATTGTTTGAGTGGCCTCTGACTCGTAGTGCATATTCATTTCCTTTAAATTTAAGAAAAGTTTTAATTTCTCTGAAATACAAAAAAAAACCATTTTTTTATATTTCAGTTTCAAAATTTTCTACTTGGCCTGTCGATTTATTTGGAGACCCACCTAAATGTTTTATTTGTGAGCAATCATTCACTCTCCGGCATATTAGTGATATATGTCCATTTTCTTCTAAATATGAAAAAGTAATCCTGTTCAGATGCCAGCTATATTCTTGCTAATCTTTAAACATAATATTTAAAAAAAGACTTTTTAAAACCTTAATTTTAGATTCCACCCCCTACGTACGTACCGGTACCGTTGCTTCTGTTGATTCAGCCGTTCTCGAACGCTTCGATTGCCGCCAGCCACTCTAATTACTTGTCCCGAAGCGCTCCAGCGAGCCCTCTATGGTCAGCCGGGTGTCAATTTCACGCACCATCAGCCGGAGAATTCACGCTTCGAAATACACCTAAAATGGCTCATCTTTACAAAATGCAGATTTTTTCCCAAGGAATTGATTTTGTTTTTGCAAAAAGCTTTTCTCCTTTTCGTTCTTTTTTGTCTTGATTTTTTGTTATATAACCTTAAAAATCTGCAAAATTTCAGCTTTACACTTTGCAAAAAAACTGTCCCAACAAGAATCGCTTCATTAAACGATTTTTGTTATTCCCTATATTTTCAACTTCCCCCTATGTGTTTTTTTTATTCAGCAAAATTTCCAATGTAAATAAATTAGGACACGCTTTTTCGATATTCTCAAAAAATCTCGTGCAATTCCATTTTAGCGTTTCTTAATGTTTCCACTTAACGTGAAATCATTAATTTATGGTTGCTGATACTATCAGATCTGCAAGTAACTCAAAAAATAATTGTAAAAATAATGTTCAAATCTATAAAAAAAATGGTTTAGAAATAAAACACAAAAAGAATTTTTTATCGGCCTAATATATAACAGCCGGCAATTTTATTCCAGTTGCAACTATTTTTTTTTTCCAATAAATTAGTTAAACTTTCACATGCTAGTTAGAAATATTTTTTTCATTAAAAACTTGAACGTACAATTTGTCAGAAACAGGAATGGAACAAAAAATTGCAAAATTTATTGTAAAAAATATTCAAAATTCAATCTAGTTTTGACAATTTTAAAAGAAAATAAAAAAGCATACGCACTTTTTTACTAACTCGAATAATAACTTATTGAAAAACCAAATTTTTCAATAGCTTATCACATCATTAACGTTTGTTTGTTCCTAAAAAGTCTTTTCTTAGCAAAAAGAACTGCTTTGAAAAGAACATGCGTGTTTTCTCGACTCTTTCCGTTTTTAGTAGTTTTTCAAATTGACAAAAGTGTTAAAAATTATAAAATGGTTGCAGCCCCATTTTCGAATCTACAAGAATTTTTTTAGAGACATTATTTTCATTGTTTCAACGTGAAAAATTGAATTTTTCGTTTTTTTGACATTTTCAAGTTCATCCGACAAAGAAATGCAGTTTCCGTAGAAAATTGTTTTTTTTTTTTAGAAAAATGCATTGTAACTAGAGTAAAACAAAATGAATATTAAAACAGTGAATGCTATTCACGAAGTTAGTTATGTAAAACAAACTTTTACCCATGCAAAACTCGTTTTCTCAAAAGATTCCAAACATTCTTTTTCCTTAAAATCTTGTTCTGAAAAGTAAACAAACCTTTGATGTAAGAATGCTTCTTAGAATGTTAAATACAAAAACATCTTTTATTTTAAAAAAAATGTTTTGTAAAGGAGTAAGCTAAAAAATGTCGTTTATAGTTTAAAACTCTCCGTATAGTATAACCTCAAATAAATTGGGACAAATAAATAATGAATTTTAAAAGCGTCAAATCCAAGCACCTATACGCGCAAATTGAAAGAAAAAAAGAGAAAAATGTACTCATTAAAAACATCTTTTTAAACTTTTTAATGGCGTTTCACAAAAGTAAAAGAATTTTAAAAGCGTCATTTCCAAGCACCTATTCATGCAAGTTTCTCTCTCCCTCGACGTCTTCTTTTTCACCTATTAATTTCCCATTGAAACGCTGGACTGATTCAATTGTTGAAGGAGGGGGAAAAAGTCCCCGCCAGGGACGCCGATTTGAGGCCACGCCCCCTTTCCCGCGCCTCTTCTCTTTCATGCTTCCGGAACAAAGGATTCTCTTTCTATTTTCTTTTTTTTCAATTGGTGCAATTCGAGAATCTGTTTAACAACAAAACGCAATTGATTTTTCTGAACTTTGATTCACCAATTATGTTTGATGTTTTTGCCCCGGTCATTACGTAATTGAAACATCGAATAAAAAGTGAAAACTCTTTTTTTTCAATTTTTTTGGAAAGAAATTGTATATTTTAAAATCACATACTTTTAAAAAATTTACATTTTAGCAAAAACGAAAATCAAACAAAAATATCGTTATTTGATATATAACAATAGTTCAACCGGTCAATGACTAGAGGCATCAATTCACGTACAGATCTAATCCTGGATATTTTTCTATAAGCAAAATTTACCAATAACATGGAGCTCATTTAATTTTTCAAAAAAATAAATGGATTTTCAGTGACTACGTTTTTAAAAAAATTGAATTAAAACTAATGAAACGGAAGCTGCTAATATACTTTTTTTTTGCTAAATTTTAGCGAAAAAAATTGACTATTTTCCAAGCAAACGCCACTTCGAGTGACAACTCTCGAATGACAAACGGTAAAAAGTTTATTTAGAGGCATATTTTTGTTTCGCGTTAGAGTCTGTGAAAAATCATTTTTTAAACATTTTTTTCACAGTTTAAAATTTGATCAAAAAAATGTAATTAAATTAAAGAAAATGTCGTGGCGGTCGCGATTTTCCGATAATTATACTGTCAAGCATGCAAATGAGGCGTTCTGTCACGGATAACTCAATTATGCAATTATGCCGCCGACGCGCCATTTGTCTCATCCCACGTGCTCTCCAAACGCGTTCCAATGTTTTAATGTCGTAGAATATAGATTTCCACTGGTTTTTCTTTTAGTAATTTGTCTCTAGTCTATTTTGATCAATTTGATTTGAAAAAAAACAGTCTGAATATATTTCTTTTGTTCACTTTCTAAAGATTACATATTTCACTTTCTATAAAAATGTATTGATTTATATTCTCCGCCAATCTTACTTCTGCGGTTTTTGAAAATGAGCGATGTTATTCTGAAGCTGATATTCGAAAAACCCATTATTACATTAAAATAGTGAACTACAAAAGGGGCGTTTTGGCACTTTTTGGCAGAAGTAGGATTGGCTAGGAGTATAAAATTATTGCATTAAAAATTTTTTTCACACAACTCTTTGTTTCACTATTTCTTTATCTTCAATGGAAACTTCAAATTTCAATAAAGCCAACACCAAATGTCCCTTTCAACACTATATTTAACTTTTAGTGCTCAGTTCGACGGATACAATACATTTAAAAAAATAATTTGTTGCATAACTCAATGTTTTACATTAATTATTCAATTTTTGTTTTTGTCAAAAATAACAGTATCTTACGTAGGTCCTGTTTTACAAGAAACCTTTTGCTTTCAATTTTTTCTTATTATTTTATTTTTGTGGCCCTCCAGTTTAAAAAAAGCAGAAAACCGTTCTAAAAAAAAATTAAAATTTCTGAAATTCAAAAAGTTTTATGTTTCACTATGTATTACTTTTTATTATATGATGCATCCCAATTGTTTTAAAGCCTTGAAATTTTTTTAAAGCCTAAAACAATTTTTTAACACTGGTAGAATTCGATCTTTTTTAATTAATTTTGGTATTTTTTTTTTTCAAAAAGTGAACTCTGAATATTTTAAATTGTGCGCAAATCCAAATTTTCAACGTTGTATTATAACTTTATGTTCGATGAGATCTCCACATTTCACTACAAATAAAAATTCTAACTTACAAAAATTACGATGAAAACTGCGTGTGTGAAATATAGTGCTAAATTTTTAAATTTTTTAGATGCGTGTGAAACATTAAAGCGATTTTTTTTTCTTGCATAATTTCAATCCACTGTTTTACAATAATTCTATGAAAATTTCCTTCTCCTCTCGAATTCCTCCATCGTCGTAGGCGGGTGTCTATGCAGGGATGTTTACCGGCCCCCTGCCATCTGTTTTGCATGAATTCATTCAGCCTCGCCTTTTCGTCCGCCTAGCCTCGACAATTAATTCATTTGTCCTCACTGCGCCGATTCAAAAGGCACCGCCCGTCGGTGCCCACGAGACTGAAGCTTTCGGGCAATTAATGCTTCATAATCTGCATTTGGTTATGATTTGTGGAAACAATGACGTTTTTAATATTTTTGGCTCAGTTTGCCTTTATTTTTCATACTTCTGCCTCAAATTGACTGCGACGCTTGCCTGCGTATCCTACGAAAATGTTGCTTACTTAAAAACACAAAATTTTTGACAACCATGCCAGTATAACTTGTACCATATTATCCATTTTTACTTTTTTTGTATTTTTTAATCCAACTTGTATGTTTTTCATAGCTGAACCCATGTATTTGACAATTTAAGCAGTTGTTAAATTTTTATTCGTAGTTTTGCCAAAAACCATCCGTTCAAGTTGCTTCTTTGAAAAATGCATTAAGTTTTTGAAAGAATATCAAAATTTAATGTTTTAATGCAATAATATTTTGGAAGTGAGTTCAGTTCAAAATTAATTCTCCATATAGCAATATAAATGTTTATAAAAAAGATACAAACAAAGTAAAAATTCAAGTGAACTTAATTTTTTTTATATATTAAATCCACTAAATCCAATGTGCAATTCAAAAATTATTTTTACCTTCATGTTTTTTTTGTTTTAATAATTTTCCATCAACTCAGTATTCTAGTTCATCTTTCAAATAAAATAATGTTACTGTTCAGTAATTGTTAAGTATTTTTGCAGCAAAAAATACTTTTTTTTTTCAAAAGTAAACTATAAAACTAATATATTTTATTGTTTTTGATAGAGCCAAGGCCAAATTTTAATTGTTTCGAATTTTATCTGGCCTCTCTCGATTTAGTGTATTTTCTTGTTTTGAAGCATTTGAAATTGGGAAAATTGTGTTTTCTTTTGTTCTTCCACTCAGATATTTCAACAATACTTACTTACTTTTTATTATTTCAAAAATGTTTTATTATTTCAAAAATGCTTAGAGTGACAGTTTTTGCAGTTGGATTCAAGACTGACGACGAACGCAGCGAATCCGTTTTTTGACATGGACGGCACGGCGTGTCGTCCATCCACGTCGACCGCCTGTCCAGAAGAACAACGCAGGTGAGAAAAAAAAATTTAAACTAAGCTTGAGCGAAAACTCCCGAGCAAATAAGCAAAAGAAAACAAAATTTGATCAATTTTCGAAAAAAATAAACGGGTGTAAGCTATCTGAATGAGTGAATGAACATTTCTAAATTTTTCGTTTATTATATAAAAAAAAGTTTTTTTTTAAAAAAACCATTTCAATAAGTGTGCATATTAATTTACGGTCAAAATTAGTACAAATGGGTCGAACGCATTGCAAGGTTTCAATTGTGAAGCAAATTTTTACAAAATAATCTTTAGCAATTGGTTTCAATAATGGGATCACAAAAATCATAACTGGGTTAGAAAACTCGTACTATCTTTTTGTTGCAAAGTCGCATTGAGTGTTTTTCATGCGGCATAAAAATTTCAATTTTTATTATCACTTGATGGATAACATTTTTTAAAGGAAACTTTTACTTATAGAATTTGCGTTATGACCCGTGCAAGATATGGTTTATGCTATCTGTTTGAGTGAATAATAAAATGGATGTAGAATTTAAAAACAAAAAAAAGTATATATTTTTTATTAGAATTTCAGCTGAATGTTTTGAACAGATGTAAGGGAATCTTTCTAGATGAATAGACAATGCTTCAAACCCTTTTTTTTCATATAAGTTTTATTCAATATTTTTGACAGATTTATAATGCTAATTTGAGTATAAACAATAGACTCCTTTTCCCTCATAACATGAAACAAATTTCATAAAAATTGCATATTTCCTCAAGGTTTTTGTCGATTTAAATGTTAAATTTTTTGTGGTCAAATTTACAGGTTCTTCATGGCATCATTGACAAAAAAATATAAAGCAGCGTTCTAAATGTTATTCGTTTTTTTAACAATTGCAGTTCTCTTCCGAATGCAATAGAAAAAAAAACATTTTGTTTATTTTGTTGATACATTTTAAATTTGAACTAAAAAAATCGTTTCGCAGTTTCGCCTATTTCTGTAATAAGGCTCATCTGAATAAAAAGTCATTCAAGAAATATCCACCGAAAACGGCAAATAAAAAAATTGTTTTAATTAAAGTGACCTTGCAGAAAAATTTTAGAACTTCAACTAATTTTTTATTACAATGGGGCTGTTTTCCAAGAAGAAAATTTACAAAAACATAAAAATCGTTGTGAAATCTTTTGTCTTCCTCCATGTTTTCGTGTTCTCTCTCCCAAAGCCGCTTGTCACTCGCAATCCCCCACGCAGTGTCCTCAATGTGCTTGAAATTAAGCCGTCCGCCGCACTTTGAGTGCAAAGTGCGCGGCAAGGACCTTCTTGATGGAGCGAAGCTCCACAATGACGACAATAGAAGAAATTGCCGTTTTGGGGATGGAAGGGAGGGGGGGGGGGAAGAAGGGACAAAGAAAAAAATCTTTTATTTTGTTCAGTCTGATTTGATGGTAATGATTTTCAGCAAATATTTGGCCGAATCTGGTAGAGATAAAACATTGATATGATAAAATATTCAAAAAAGGGCTTTGAAGATAAATATTTTTTATAATTTTTTATAAAGTACTCATGATTTTCACACATTCTTTTGTCACATTTTGATTATATGCCATTTTACAATAATATTTCTCGCAAATCAAGAAATCCTTTTTCCTCAAATATAAAATTTCTATTTGAAAACTTCATATGATGATTCAAGCAATTTCCAAAATCAATTCTCTTAAAAAGGCCATTTTTCTTGTCGATTCCGATAAATGCCCTTATTCTGAATGATTGCTTTCCGGTATGGGTGGTCCGCGCGCACCGGAAAATGGCGCTATAGCTGTCGTTTGGAAGAACCGAGGAATGAGAAAGGGGGAGGTATTCGAAAAAATTTCTTTTTTTTGGTTTAGAAAAGTTGTTTTAATGCATATTAGTCATTAAATGCATTAATTTGAAGCTGAATCAATGGAGAATGTGATATACCAAGTCAACGTCGTGGGATTGAATTCGACAACTGTGATTCATTCTGGCGGTTCAGGGAACAGCCCTAGAGTATAAATCGTTTGAATTGAATTGAATTGAAATTGAAGTCAAATTAGCACCTAAAAACCCATGGTGGCATTATCATGGACCAAGACGAAAGAGAGAAATTGAATTATGAAACACGTACGGGAAACAAGTTGACGTTGAAACATTGAAATAGTGAACCAAGCTAACTTTGGGCTTTTTTTTTCTTTTTTTTTTAATTGAAATTATGCGTAGTAAGATTTCCATTTTCAACTCAGGTTTTCTTTTTTCCAAAGCTTTAAAACAAGCAAGCAAGAAAAGGTTGGGCTAGTAAAACATTATTTTAATGAAATTTTGCAAACTTGAGTGAAAGTTATAACCTTTACGTTTTTAACAAAATTTTACATTTGTACAGCTTAAAACAAAAGCAAAAAAATTTCTTTATATATGATACACAAATGGAAAGCAAAATCAAAAACACTTTTTGAACAAAATTAGTCTCCTAGGTCATTCAGAATTTCAAGCAATACTCGGTAAGGTGAAGGACGAAAGTTTAGAATACGAAAAGTATGGTGAAAATTTTCAAAACAAAAAAAAGTTTAGTCGTAACTTTTTTTTCATCATAGAAAATAAACCCCGATAAACAATTCATAAATATAGTTGTTCAACAAATACCCGCTCACTTTTGGCAAAACGTAGAGACCTAAAAATGGGATCAACGGGTGTAGCTAGAATTGAGTTTGTCACTGTTAACAAACATTTGCGGGCAAGCTGGAAAGCAGATAGAGTAAAACGGTATACCAACCTAGTCCAACAGGCCGTTCAGAGTGGTAGAGCCCTTAGAAATGTTACCCGGTCTTTCGAAAACAAGTCTAGAATCATATGCAAATTTGACGCAGGTAACGGGAAAATTGTCACATCTAACGAAGAAATTGATGGGGTGGTGGCTAAGTTTTATAACGATCTATACAGGGGTGACCAAGGCGCACATTTTGTCCCAAGGCAGAGTAAAGACCTTTTCCCGGATATTACAACGGGCGAGGTGTACTCGGTCCTGAAGACGTTGAAAGCAGGAAAGTCTCCAGGCTTAGATAGAGTAACTCCGAAAGCTCTACAAGTTGGGGCAGACCTGCTGTCGCCTATTTTGGCCAAATTATTCAATAAAGTGATTCAAGGTACATTACCCCCGGGGTTCGGTAACTCGATCACAAAACTTTTACCTAAAAACGGAAGTTCTGAACAGATTAAAAACTATAGGCCCATAAGTTTACTTCCCACACCTCAGAAAGTTTTTTCCGCAATTCTCAATAAACGGTGCGAGTCAAAGTTTGAGGAAGCCTTAGGACCTGAGCAATCTGGTTTCCGAAAGGACTATTCAACTATCGACTGCATTCACGTGCTACACCATGTGATTTCGAACTGTAGAGAGTATAACTTACCAATTTACCTGTTGTTCTTGGATATTTCCAAAGCGTTCGACAGTGTAGAAACGTCGGCTATTCTTGAAGCATTAGAATCCCAGGGAGTGCACAGTGCGGTTATATCATTCGTCCAAAACCTAGCCCAAAATAGCAGTTCTAGCATACTTGTTAACGGACGAAAAGTCCCTATTAAAGTTGGTCGCGGAGTCCGTCAGGGAGATTGTCTCTCACCCAGACTGTTCACAGCCGTACTAGCGGAAGTTTTTCGCAGTATGAAATGGGACAGAAAGGGAATTAACATTAACGGAAAATTCCTTAGCCACCTGTTATATGCCGATGATGCAGTACTAATATCTCACGATTCTAGGCAAATTCAGGGTATGGTGAAGGAATTAGAACGTGGACTAGCTAAGGTAGGACTTCAAGTCAATGGTACAAAAACTTTGGGAATGACCACTAAGCCTGGGGACGTCACAGTAGGTGGGAAAACCGTTAACCTAGTCAGCAAAGTTATCCACCTTGGAGTAGAAGTGTCCCTAGATGGAAAACAGCGGGGGGAAGTTCAAAGGCGCATTAGAGCAGGTTTCTTCGCTTTCAGCCGATATAGAGATCTCTTCAAAAACAGGACTGTTCCCCGACAAGTCAAACAAAAGTTATTCCACTCATGCGTCCTTCCTGCGCTTACATATGCGGCTGAAACCTGGGCAGTAACCAAGGCCTCTCTTAACAATTTAGCGGTAGCTCAGCGACGCATGGAGAGGGTTATGATTGGGGTTTCTCTGCTAGACCGTCGCGCGAACGAGTGGGTTCGAGAGAGAACAAAGTTAAAGGACGTTGTGACGGAGTGTATTAAGAGAAAATACGTGTGGTGTCAGCGGTTGGCAGAGATGGAGAACTGGAGATGGACTAAGGTGCTGACTGAGTGGCACCCACGCGGACCGAAGCGAGGAAGAGGAAAGCCTAGAGTTCGCTGGAGAGACGAGTTCGTGACCAAGATAGGGCCCCACTTCCTTCGAGCAGCAAGTGACAAGAAGACTTGGAAGGGGAGAATCGTGGCGCTGCATAGTTGATCTATAGAGTACACAGCGAATAAATTAAAAAAAAAACTACATGCATTTCAAAATTGTGATTGATCGCGCTTGGAATGTTGAAAATTATATTATTATTGGTGTAACATTTAATCGAAACATATGCATGTTGTTCAAACTCTAAAGCAAATAATCTTTTGGGATACCACAAAACTGCTAAAAACGAGAAAACACTTTTCCTCGAAAATAAATTTGATATTTGAAATCTTCATATTATCACTCAAATAATTTCTTAATCAATGTTTTGTAAAATGCACATTTTTCTTGCCGATTCCGATAAATGCCCTTTTTCTGAATGATTGCTTTCCGGTATGGGTGGTCCACGCGCACCGGAAAATGGCTCATAGCTGTCGTTCGGAAGAACCGGGAAATGAGAAAGGGGGAGGGTAGATTTTCGAGAAAAAAAATTATCCTAAGTTTCTGATTCAGAAAAGTTGTTTTAATACACATTCGTCAAACAAGCACCTGCTAAAACAGGACGGCATTATGGACGTAGGAACAATGCCGTATTGAAGTTGGACTAGCTTACGGAAAAGAAGTTGACATTGAAACATTGAACTTATTGAAAAAAATGAAGATTTTTGTGGCTTTTCAACTAAGTTTTCTTTTTTTTAAACACATTTTAATTTTTAAAAAAAGAAGCAAACGAAAAGAGATTGGGCTAGTAAAACTATTTTTTATTGACATTTTGCAAAGTTTAATAAAGTTGTAACCTTCACGTTGTTTTACAAAAGTTTACATTTGTACAATTGAAAACAAAATTTTAAAAAAGTTTTTTGAAATGTGTAACAAATAGAAAAAAGAACTTTCTTTATATCGTGGTGAACAAAAAGCAAATAAATGAAGGATTTTTTTGATCAATTTTCACTCATCAGTTAATTTGTATCGTTAGCAATATCAACAAAAAACGATTTATGTTTTTACGAAGATTCATGATTAGATTTCGACTTTTTTAAGGCATTTGTAATAGTAAGCCAAATTACAAATATGATAAAATTAGAATTCTATAAGAGATAAAACTATATTTTTCTCAATGTTATTTACGAAACTTTTTGTTCTTTTTATAGTATTGCGCAACAGCGTTTCAGCTTTTTCATTAGTCTAAGAAGGAAGGGTTGTGTGGTTACCGAAATAGTAAAAGTCTCTAAATTATTATTTTATGATTATTCCAACTTTTGAAGAACCAGAAAGGGTGTCTTAGATCGGTGATACTTTTAGGTGAAACTTTTTTAAAGAGATCTGCAAATTGCAAACTGGATCAGTTGAAGGAAACAGAAATATTTTGAAACTTGAAAGCAGTTTGAGAATATTAAGATATAAAAAAGAAATCATTGAGAACTGGGTAACATATCTCTGTTAGCTTTTCAAAATTTGAAAAATTGTCAAATATACAATCAAATATACAAGTGAAAAAATGTTTCTAAAATAAATTTTCAGACCATCCAGTCTTTCAAGCAGTACTCATTCCGGACCAAACTTCATTGAAGCTCCAGCTTTTTTCTATGATGTGGATTCCGACCTTAAAGATCTCAAGGTAAATTTTAATATTTTTCAACGAATCACTTTTCGTCATCGATCGTAGAAAAATGCGATAGAAACGGTAAAAAAACGAATAAAACATTTGATTCAAAACGGTAATTAAGTGAAACTTAAAAATGTTGCTCAATTTTAAAAAGTTGTTAAAAAGTTTTATTGTTCTTCTTTTTTTGAAATTTTATAAATTGCTGTGCTAAATTCTACTTCTTTTGCATAAATTCTAATGTGAAATCGGTCTTAGAAAGAGCATGTGTCCTTTTAAATTAGATTTCCAAATGGGAAAGGCACCAAACAAGAATGAGTTTCGCAATGCGCAGTCGTTGCAACGGAATCTTAAGTTAATCGTTTTTTAGCGCTTCGATTCAAAAACATAGTGAAATTTTGACCGCAATGCTAATATATCTGTAAATTTGATTACGGTTTCAATAACAGCTGAAACATTTTTGTGAGCACTAAATCAACTAAAAAAGAATTCGTTGGGCAAAATTTTGTATGTTTTTTTCCCTTTTTAGTAGCTTGTCAATAAATAATTCTCCCAAAAAGACGGGCCCAGCGTTCTTTAAATATTTATCTTTATTTAGGACATATCTGAAACATAAGACTGGCGCTTCTTTTGTATTTATAAAAAGGCGAATATACGCAAAAATACTTTCACAGAGTGCAGTAATGCATACTAATATGTATATTCCGATTATTATTTATATATTGAGATTAAAATTTATTTATAAAGCCAAAATGTCGAATAGAACAAGCCCAGGAAAACAAAGTTTTTTCTTAGTGGTGAAATCGAAACGAAAATTGGCACCATTATTATCTTTTTATTTTTCTTTCTTCATAAACGATACGAACGGGATACAAAAGCAATATTTTTGAAATTTAATTCAAATTCACTCGATTCACTAACCTTATTTTAGAAACTAGTTTGGCTCGAAGTATGACTAAAACACTAGCCTGGCGTTTGGTTTTTTAATGAAATTCTTTGCATGTTTATTTTCCAAATAAAGTTGCAAGGGTCTACAAAAAACTGTTTTTTTTTCTATTTTTTTATGGAAATTTATCCCTTCCTCTAAAATCAACCTCAGTAACTTTTAAAAATTAAAAAAAAAGTTTGTCATTGCTTTTTAAGGTACAAACTATATTCCAAAAAAAAACATTTCATTTTATAAAAATGTCAAATTTAATCAAAAATAATTAAAAATTATCATATAAGCGTCACTTCCAATTTGTTTTGAAAACTTATTTCAAATTAGGTTTCAACTGTAACACTAGACTAACTTTTTTTCACGGTAAGCGTTGCACAGTTTTAACTAATGCCTGAAGCAGTGAAGCTTTGAAAATACGAATTGTTTTTTTTAGTTGCACATGTTTTTTTTTGGACTGAGTATCGTTTTTGAAATTGTTTTTAGTTTTCAACATAACTGAAACACAAGAATGGCATTAGATTGTTTTTGGAAAGTCTGAAATGCTGCTCACTATCGGGTTACTTAAAATTTCAATTATACCTAAAGTTTTCACAACAAAACTTTCATGAAAACTAAAATTTTTGCGCTTCGATGGAGTCCAACAAAGTATTTCTCAGGAAAAAATTACATTAAAAAAGTAATTCACAGTTCTTTCATTAGAATGAATGGTTATTTACTGATTAAAAAAAGGATTTTTAATCGCCAACATTGACAATTTCAGTGTGCTCTCCGAAGTACGGAATTTCTCCAAGATTCCGGCTATCAGTCGGGGTTTATGGACAAATCTTACAATCCTTTGGCAACTTCGTTTGTTGATGATATCAGCGACGATGGACAGGAAGAAGCCGATTGGGGTGGGTTATTATAAATTTTTGTATGTTGAGTGAAAGTTTTCACATGATTGAGTGAAATTATAGCCGGTTTGCTTTAATATTTAGTTTAAACATTAAAGTGAACCTAATTAAAGAAAATTATAACGTTTCGGGAACCGATGTCCACTTTGTTTTTTCCTTTTTAACGCGCCGTTTAAAACAAAATGAGCCTCCAATTACCGCCAGCCGGCTGCTTCCAGGCAGCGGAAGCAGAAAAAAGGAACAACAGGGACATACAAAAGAAATACAAAGATGGTATTTCGGAAAGTTGAAACTGGAAAAAATACTTTCGAAATCTCTGTTTTTTGCTTACTTTTGTACTTTGTAGATCTCTGATTAGATTCTTTGTGAAAACAAGCAGTTTTTAAATTAAATCGATAAAACTTTATCAATCATATAATCTGAAATCGTTTCGAAAACAGCAATCTTTGCATAAATTGTAGGATAGTCACTCATTAAAAGAGCTGTAGATTTATTAAAAAATGCCTAAAATGTTTTCCACCTGTTTTTTTTCACGATTTTCTCAGTATTATGAAAAACAAATTTTTAACTATGCAACTAAAAACCTTGGCTATATTAACGATCGATCATAAATGAAAAATATAAAAATAACGAAACACCCATCTGAATATCTCTGATAGAAAGCAAGCGAAAAATTGAATTTAATTGTTGTTCATTGATTGTTTGTAATAAGAAAAAATGTTTTTCAATGGCACCATGAAAAAATATCGAGTTGCCGTTAGGGAGACTATTTGATCCATTCACACTGTTCAAACTGTCAGCTATTCAAATGTTCTCCCGAAATCAATAACGTTGCGCGTCGGATTTCTGTTTTCAGCAAACAACATGTCAGCTCTTTTTGAAATGACAGCTCGATTTATGTGTAAGTCGACTTAGAAAAAAAGGAAAATAGTTTCCTTTTTTTAAAGGGTTTTATCAAGTTTCTTCGCAGTGCTTTTTCCAACTTTAATAAAAACCCGATTAAATTTCAACAATTGCCACGACCCTAAAAGAAAATGTTTCATGCAAACATGAAACATCGGGCAACTTTTGTATAAAAAGAAAATATTATAATAATTTTTTAAACACAATTTACAAATGATAAGCAATTGGTTAACATAATTTACAAATGATAAGAAGGCAAATGATTGTAAGAAAAAAA
Organism: Oscheius myriophilus; assembly: GCA_964057215.1. NCBI lineage: Eukaryota > Metazoa > Nematoda > Chromadorea > Rhabditida > Rhabditidae > Oscheius > Oscheius myriophilus. Next base: position 10,187,725 of record OZ059906.1, read on the forward strand.
ATTTAAAAACGAATGTTATCTAAATTTGGAAAACTCCCGAATTGCCACTATTGAAAAAGAAAATGTTTCATGCAAATGTGAAACATAGGAACACTTCTGTTCAAATATTCAAATTTCAATTAGTGTTTTTTCTAACAAAATAGGAGAAAAAAATGAGAAATATAAACAATTTTGTGATCGGTCTTTTTCAGATGGATTCCTCAGCGTTGGTCCGGATCGCGTGAAAATCAAAGACATGTCGGACATCCTTGCATCGAGATTCGCATTTTTATCAGGTAAACTAATTTTTTTTTAATTCTTTTTTGGTATGAAATTGTTGCGACGGAACGTTGGGAATTTACAATTTCAATTAATATAACAGTAAAGAATTTCGGTTTTACACAAATCTGAATCTATCCCAAAGATCTAAAATATGCAGAATACGAATTGTTGATAAAAATGCCTATCAGACAGTCAAATTGAAATGGTGCGTGCTAATTGGTAATGTTTTGTGAAACGGGTAAAACATCCGCTCCCAGTAAAAAAATTGGAAAATACCTGTCGTTGAAAAATTTGGTTGAAAGTAAGATCAAGTTTTCAAGAAATGCTCTGGGAAAACACTTTTTGTGGTTTTTCACTGCTAAAGCTATTTTTTCAATTTTCTTTTACGCTTTGTTGTTTCTTTTCGAGTTGTTATGAATGTTTTATGCTCGAATCAAAGCAAGCCTAGCTTTTTTGTAAAACCAATATAATGTAAAAAAAAAAACCAAAATTGGATTGTCAACTTTGGATAGAAAAATGATAGAAACGAGACAATTTATAACTATTTTGAAACTTTGGACTCGCAATAAATGTTTTTGGGCAATAGAAGTATTCGTTAGCAGTTTTTGTTTGTTAGTATTTAAATTTAATTTTTTTTCTCGGCTAGAACAAATGATATATTGACAAAATCGACAAAATTGAACATAATACCGATAAGTGATTTGAAGGTTTACGTTTTTTGCGGCAGTAGAAAGGTTTCCTGTTAAAAAAAATATTAAAAATCAACATTTTTGAACAAGAATGTAACAATGAAAAAAAATTTATGTAGATGCAAAAAAAAATTCTCTTCATTTCGGAATTTGTAAGCGGAAATAGTTGCGTCTGGCCTGTCGCGGGAATGGGAAGGAACATAAAGTCTTGTTTTAATTTCACATAAAATTTTTCTCAAAAGGGACGTATTCTATTTTGATGGTACATCAAAATTATCACCAAATTGAAAAAATTTGGAAGCGCATTTATTAGCAATCATTTGAAACTGCTACTCAATTTTCGAAAAAAAAATTTGGGGAAGCTAACTGAGTTTTTTTTGTGTATGTGTTGTTCCTAAGCGCAAACTTTTCAAGGAGCGAAAACAAATGAATTAATTACTATTAAAATTGGAAAACAAATTTGGTTTTTTATTCGCTAAATTTATTAAACTTTTGCGAATGGTTTTCAACAAAAAAGACAAATTTGTTTCATTAATCGGAAAAATTGATCTCAAAATTGATAGCTGCGATGGCGTTTTTGGAAACACTCCGATGCTCAGGTAGATATCGGAAAATTGAAAACAAACTCAATGCAAAAATATTGCCAACTTTTTTAAACTTCCACCAAATGCACGGAATTTTATCAATTTCTCGGCTAGGCGAATTTGACTTTTGCAGTTTGTTAGGATAGTTCTACCTTCAAAACTTTTTTTCAGGAGCGAGAACCAGTTAAACCCTATTGTTCCCACATTCGGTAACTTTCGGTTACTGCCGCTTGGAATACTACGAAAATGTATCTTTTTTATAGTTTCTACGTCTGTTTATAAGGCGGCATTCTACTCATTTTAAAATATGTAAAAACACAATTTTGTTATAAAAGTGGCAGACTATATGTAACCTTCGGAGGGATGGTAAACGAATGACTAAACCATAAAATTTGAAACATTCGGCGGAATTTTGAAACTATAGACTGATCTAAACTGAATCATTATTTATTTATTTCCGAAGCTTGTATGACTAATTTTGTTAATTTATAATTCTAAGCAAGGTCGTTCACTGATTTGAAGGGTTTACGATGTATAAATGTTGAATGATGAAAAATATTAAAAAGAACGTTTTTGGAAGATTTCAAAGACGCATGGAACGAAAAAAAAAAATTTTTTTTTCATTCCGGATTTTGTAGCGAAAAAAAAAAGATTGCTGCGTCTGGATTTTCGTAGAGTGGGAAATGCAGATAGGTTTCCCTTAAATTTCCTCCAGTCTCTATGAAAGGACTATTGAGCAAAGCATCGAGGCGAGAATCTTTCCAACAGTTTGAAACCTAAAACCAACTTTTTGACTTTGGAAAAAAAAATCCTTGAATTTAATGCGAAAACTTCCCAATAATAATTTTTTGTAAGAGTAGTTCTAAATACGAAATGTTTTCAGGAGCGAGAACAAATGAAGGGATGACAATTGTGACATTTCCCGATGCCAGGACGCACTTATCGTTTGAAGATTATCAACTTCTAATTACATATCTACTTCAAGTACCACCGTGAGTTTACAAAAACCTAACAAAATAGACAATAATTAAATATTTTTAGATCTAAAATAAAATAACAATAAAATGTTAAACTCGAAAAAAGAGAAGCGTATTTTAACAACAACAAAAAAACTTGCAGCTGTTGCGGCGTTTGAATTTTTTGCTTCATTTATCTTGATGTAATATGAACATCAATTAGAATTTGTTAGTTTAGAAAAACTATTAAATAGAAAATGGGAATCAAAAAGCAAAAAAGAAGGGTTTTTTTTTAAATACCCATAGCTGTTTGGTATTCTTTGCGGCGGTTTGATTTTGGATTTTTCTTGCCGTAATTAGAAACTAATCCAGTTTTGGACATTTTGGTGAGAAAAATAAGAGTAAAAGAGTGTCCCCGTTGTAGTTGTTGTATTGCGTTTATGCAAAAAGTTTATTGAAAAAACCCCGCAACTTTTGTTTTTCAACAACTTGACATATTTTTTTTATATTTTGATTTAGGTGAATTTGAATCACAAAAAAGGCACGTTGCATTTTGTTTTTTTAAACATTTGACTGAAGCTTTAATGAAAAACTATAATTAACTGCCTTTTCTTAATCTGATGAAACGTTCGGGATACTGAGCAAACAAAGCTGCTTTTTTACAACCCTTCTTACAGTTAAAGGCGTTTTTACAACAAAAAAGGAAAATTACAATTTTGTATTTTTTAGTAGAAGCATTTTCTGCGCTAATTTTGTTTTTTTTACCGTTGTTGAATTTTCGTCTAAGCAATTATATCCTCATATTTTTGATATTTTCGATGCTTTGTTGAAACATTGATTTTTTGAAATTGTAAGGTGAAATTTATTCACAAAAAATATGTATTTGATTTTGTTTTTAGCACAGTTGCAGTCTCGTTTGGGTTTTGGAACAATGAAAATATGGTTGAAAAAATGGAACTTAAATGGAACTTGAATTTTTGTATTTTTTAACAACAATTTCGGCGATTCAAACAAACTGTTCAAACATTTTTTGAAAGAAACGGCCAAATCAGCGTAACAAATGAGTAGTACCTCGCACTTGTTTCCTGACTGAATGAAACGTCAGGATGATTGAAATAATAAGATTTGAATAATAAAAAAACTTTTCTTTTAAACTTGGAATTGAACTTAAAATTAGGCGTGTAATCGTAGAAGAATCATATATTTCTCAATTAAGAGATTTTGTATTCGGTTTGATAGAAGAAATAAATTCGTTGCTGCGCTACGGTTCGGGAGACTTTAATATGTAGTTCTACATTATAGAAACTTGCATTAATACTGTAAAGCATTTTTTTGTTGCATGTTTTCTAACTTGCGCTGGTGCCCACAGCTTTTGTTGACTAGTTGAATCATTAAACGATCATAAAACTAATTTTTAATTCGCCCACCTTTTGTGTAACTTTGCAAGTATATAAATAATGGTAATTGAGGATTTTGGAACAATGAAAATATGGTTGAAAAAATGGAACTTAAATGGAACTTGAATTTATATATGTAGATTTTTCCCTTATACAATTGTAAATCATTGAATCATGTAGTTACGACCAGTCATCGAAATGAATGCCCTCAGAAATGTTTTTCTATTGGGTGAAACGTCCGGGTGTTTAAAATACATAAAAAGGATTTTTTTTAATTTGTGTGTCTCCCAAATTTCTCACTAAAAATATGAGTTTGATTTGTTCTACAACGGTCGTAGCTATTCCCTTTTTTCTTTTGAAAAAACTACTTAAAATCAACTTACTCAACAATTTATCTATAGTTATGCTAGTTTTGGTAAGCTGATGATACATCGAAACTTTTTTGAAACTTACTTTTGTCAACTTGGATTTTGATGAAAGAAATTTGGTGATTCGAAAAAAAAATAACGGCTTCGAAGGCTGCGATGTGACTTTAAAACGATTATTTTAAATGTTAACAGAAAAAAATTGCCACTTAAAAGGGTTTTTAACAGTTTTCAAAATATGAGAATTTATCTTCACGTCAGACCTCGATCAGTGGTTTTTTTTTAGCCTCCAACTACTTTGATTGGGTGAAGCGTTCAGATGACGGAAAACTCAAAAACATTTTTATAACCTTTGCCGTGAAAAAATCTTTCTATTTGCTCAACTATGTGGATATACAAAGGTAGGGAAATTTTTATTGTTGAATTTGAATTATAACTTCAAGAGGGAATAAAAATAAATTGTAATAGTTGAAAGAGAAAAAAAAAACAAACAAAGTTCAAAAGGCCTGGTCTTCAGGATATGAAAGGTGTTCTTGAAAAATTTCTGCAAAATATAAAAGTAAAATATAAAAATCCTTCAGACTGGAAGAGAGTCACAAGGGTTTTGTGATCGTGGCGGACAAAAGAAACGACAAGTGGGCGTCCGTGCGCACCATGCTGCACTACATTTCCGTGAGTGTTTTCTTCCCATTTCCTGACTTTTGCGTTTTTATTTTTATTTAAATAATTATATTCATTTTTCAAACCAGAGCATTTTGACTTTATTACTGATCGAAATGTTTTATTTAAGGTAATAAAAGTAAAAAAAAAATCGAATTTGTGAACTAGATTTACATATATTCTTTCATCAAAACGTTCAAACAAATATTACTTTTTTCTTTTTGAGAAGAAAATTCAAAATCTGATTTCTTTAAATAAAAAAGAAGCATCTCAACTTACTCATGAACAACCCATATGTTTAGCAAAACTTAAGTTTAAAAAAGCTATGAACAGAAGTGATTATGCAAAGTTTTCAAAAACAAAGTGTTGTGCAGACCTCAAGATGAACAATTGCGGTCATTTTATCACATATCCTCTAGATTGAAACATCGCTGTTACATTTCAATAAGCTGTTATGTTTTTCATTGAAAGAAGTGTTTGGGGCTTTCTGCGAAGGAAAATCAAGTAAAACGACTGAAAATCGTTTTCATGTTTTATTTGCTGGGGGAGCAGTATTAAATTAAATCTAGGCGTTTCTAACAAAAAATAAGAAAATATACATAGTTAACGATTTTCTAAATTTTAACTACGTTTGAAAACACTCTTACAAATTGATTTTCAATCTAACTTTTTGAATTTAATTCAACATAAATGTTTTAAATTGGGAATTCCACATAGCCAAATTGCCAATGTTACTTCTTGATCAAATCCGCAGAAAAAAATGTTTTTTTTTTGTACTTTGAGCAAAATTATACCAAACTGAATTTCACGATCATCATTAAAATGTGCAGGAGAGGCATCGTGGCATTACTCACGACAATAAAGGAAAAAAATGCGTTGAAACATTTATTTTAATAAAGCATATTTTTTACCAGTCTTTTTCTTTTGTTGTTTTAATTTTTTCAATCAATAATTACGTCTGTTGTTAGCCGGCTTCCCTGCTGCTAATCACATCGGCCGTTCGCCTTCCACAAAAAGGCAATCGAAACCCAATTCTCGTCGCCCAATTGCGGCTGTCCTCTCACTGCGCTAGTGTGTCCTCGTTTCTGCACGGATGCTTCGCTGCAAAAAATTATATTAGGACTTTTTTAGACTTTAAAGGTTAAAAGAATTATGTCTCTTCTTAATCCCAATCCCAATCACAATTTTTGATAATGTTTTGCGGAAAACTTCTTTATCTACTCAGGATATATTACGAATTAAGCTTGGTGAAAGAACTTTTTATTGGAAAAAGTTTTTTTTATAATTTTTGGTTTATTTGAATGAACGGGTTTTCGACCACTATAAACTTTGCCAATTTTACTTTAAGGCCGATTCGCAAATGTAACCCTGACGCAGTATTGCGTACGTATCCTAAAACACAAGAGTTTTGTACGCAAATTCGCGTCTGGTGTCATTTGCACAGAACTAATTGGGCGAAGTAGCATTGGACACGACTATAGATTAAACTATTTTGAGGGCTATTTGAATATTTCAACCAAAGCTCAAAACAAAATTTTAAGTCGCATCGTAATTGGAATCGATCATCGGTTAAAAATAAGATTAGATTCAAAAGTCCGAATATTGTATTGATGTTTCGTGTTTTTATTATTGAAAAGTACCCAGCAACCTTCTTGCGTACTACGAAATCAAAAACCGTTTTGTTTGAGCAGCTGGTAGCTATATTGGGCAAAAATGAGAGTAGCGGGAATGAAAACATGAAAAAGAATTTTTTCACATAAAACTGAAAAATTCACATAAAACTGCCACTGTTAAAGGTTGTATATATTAAAGGTTGAAGAAACGTAAACTTGGAATGCACTTTTTAAATTTGAAAAATAATAACCTAAAAAAATAAGCCTAAATTAAAATTGTGGTTAAGAAATTTCATATTGAAAACCACATAAAACGACGTTTTCTTCATTAACTGGAACTCTGAAAAAGCTTTTAAACGATTTTTCTCTTGGTGCCTGAAGCTGCTCTACAAGCTCTGTTTTTGGGAATCTAAAATCAGTAAATTTGCGATGTTCTTCCAATGCAATATTCGGTAAAGTTCGCCAAATTTTTTGTTTCTTTAGTTTTCAAAAAAAAACTTTTTTTTTCAAAAAGAAGTAATTTAATTTCTTACTTTATTAAAAAACGCTCTTCAGTTTGCGCCCAAACAACTGAGACCGCTAGGTTCTTTTTCAGAAAATTACAACGCCAATGGTTGGAAAAAATTAGGTTTGAAAAACTTTGTGAGACTTTAAAGAAAAATGCATTCAAAAAATTGCAATTGTAGAAATCTGGTGTTAAACTATCCTGGCTTGTATTGTGGTCAACAAATTTTGTTGAAAATTGGCAACTTAGTGAAACATTGCCACAAAATAAAAAAAATTAAGTAAAATTGCGTTTTTTCAGTCTTTCTTCCCTGGTCAAATACGAGTTCTTCTACTTCTGAAACCAGAAGGTGTACTTCAAAGAGCCCTTGAAGTTGGATATCGAGGAGTTGCTGATAATTGTTCCTTCAAGGTTTGTTTATTTTCTCTTTTTTTCTCTTTCTCTCTCTCTCTCTCTTTCTCTCTCTTTAATATCTCTCTGATTGTTCAATTGACGCAACGCCCTTTCTCCTCCTCGCTAATAGCGCAATAGGCAAAACGCGTCCATTTTCGGACAAATTGAGAGCGACAGCCGGCTGGCGCTAATCTCGACCGTTACGCAACCTCTGGGACAACTGTCTCGAAGGGTGATTTCTGTCCAAATCATTTCACTTGAAGAAATCGTTTGTGTGTGTTAAAGTTATGTATGGAAATACTGTTCATAGGGTTTGCCAATTACGTGCAACATTGAAAAACAATTTATTAGCAAATGTTAGTTTTGTGACAAAAGTTGGTCTTTTTTATGCATTTTTGATACGCAAAAAAAATGTTGTGCATTTTTGCGCTTTTTCATAAGAAATAATGAACATTCATGAATTTTTGATAGAAATAGGTTCAAATTTTCTTACTGTGTTGACCCTACCTCATATATCATTGAAGGGCTAGTTCTCAAATTTTTGCCATATTTTCGTAACATTCGGGAAAAATAGAAAAAGAAATGTGCAACAAGTTTTTTTTGCGAGCACACGGTTTTTTTAAAGTTTAGTTAAGCTTTTATAATTTTAACGCCGCTATAATTTCAATTACAAACAAATCGTTTTTAAAAGAACATTTAAAAAATCCGAATATTACAAAAAAAAACTAATCCTCGTTTAACCCTTTAAACAACATTACCAAAATTTTAGGCTATTTGTGACATTTCACCCCATTTTCTGACAATTCAAAACTTTTTTCAAGCACAAGAAAGATATGTAATGTGGGATTATTACTAATTGTGTCATGCCTTCGTATTAAATCGCGATCGAACACATTCATTTTTAACGAAACGCCAAAAAGGCACGTTTCGAATTTTGTGATCAATGTTTTGTTATTTTTTTTTTTAAATTGACAAATTGAACAAAGTTTTGTTTAGGTGATCTACTGCGAATCCTCACTTGACCTCCGCCGCTACCTCCGTGCTGAACAGCTCACAATGGATGTGGGTGGTCTCATCAAGTACAACCACTTGGAATGGGTTCAACATAGAATGGTTAGTTTTATACAGATGTGCTTTGTGATTCTGCAAGATAATTGTTTTTTTTTTCATAAAAATCCCATCAAAACTAAAAAAAACGAAATTATAAAATATTAAATGAAGCGTTTAAGTTGAAGAAAAAAATTGAAAGCAAAATATAAAATTGGACTAAGGACTTGTATAAATCATTTTACAAATATATACACCACGAACACCAACTGATCATTCTTTTCGAATTTTCTTTCAAGTTCATATTGAAACATACAATAAACGTTTTAGGACATCGAACGAATGAAGTCTTCAGCCAGTGTAATTGCCCAATCACTCGCCGATTTCGGAAGAACTTTGAGAGAAACGGAGTTGCCCAACGATGTTGAAACCACAGCAAGGATTCTGAATGCCCAGACGGCTGAGAAAGATGCTATAAAGGTGAGGCTTTAAAAAACAAAAAAAAGTTGAAAAAAAATTTAATAAAATGGTTGTAAACACAAAATAGCTGTCGTGTAACTGAAAAGAGCATATGCAACATAGAAAAACAATGACATTCCGCGGAAGGAAATGAAAACCCCTTTTTTTAAAATAATTTAAACAAAGAGAAACACAAATTAAACACAAATTATTTTTAGTGAAGAGTATTTTTGAAACAAAATTAAGAATACAAAATAAGCCAGACGGTAATATTGTATCACAATGACCATGCTACGAATACAAAATAAGAGAAACAGCCCAGTGGATTTAATAAAAAAAGGCAAAATAAATATAAAAAGGCACCTTTTTTAAAAAAAAATTGTAATTAAAAAAACAAAAGTAACTAATTAAAAATTTGTGATCGTGTTTAAAATCAAATCTTGAAAAGAAAAAAAAATAAATTATGAAAAACCCCTAACGTAAAAAAACATAACATACACACTTTGCTGGGCTCAATGTTTTACAAAAGTTGCACAAAGACACTTATTTCTGATATAGCTTTTCTTTTCGTAAATGGAGATAAATGTGATTTTCTAAATTTTGCGAAATGGCTTGTTTCAAATGCCAAAAATTTTTTGAATCACATCATAATGTGCTGTTGTGTCAGCCATCCGCATTTTCCATTCAGAAGCTATTTTCCGTTGAGAGCGTTGCCAAAAAACAACGAATTAGTCTCTTTCAGCAAACGACTGCCTCAGGGCTTAGTATATTGTTCGCTTTTTCGATTCTGGTTCTGGAAAATTTCTAAACCCAAATATTTTTTAAAAAAAACCCAGTTTTATAATGGAATTTTTGAAAACAAAGGTCATGTTTAGCCAAAATTTTGCTTAAAGTGATATACAAGTTTTACAGAACTGACGAAAGTTCTGTGAATAAATTTATCCGATTTATCCTTTGTAGTTTCTACAAATGCACACTTTACAAAACATTCAGCAAAATAAAATTACATTTATGTTTTTTGGAGTTGATTCAAATTCCCATGAAAATTTTTTGTCCCACCCCCCTTTTTGTGTGAAAATTTTTTTACATTTAAGATAACAGTGGTCATTGTAAAACCAAATTCAATAAATTCCAGTCTCTCCAGTGTTTTACGAAATTTATTAAAATAATGGTCTTCCACTTATGCGATTTTAGGTTCAAAGTTTCTTCCACTGTAAATTCTACAAAATGACCATTCACGAAACAGTTAATGCAATTATTATGTTACTCATTTTTGTAATTTGAACATTGTAATTAATAGCATATTTTATTTCACTGTTTCATGCAGATTTTAAATTTTTGTGGGTTTCTAAACCTTGTTGAAACCGCGTCTTGTCTTCCAAAAATAAACTTAACGATGCTTAGGGATTCTATGTTACTGTTATAAAAAAAAATTACGATTATCTGTGAAAAGAACTCTTTGAATTGTGGAATTTTTTACTGTAATTTTATGTTAAGATACATATTCGTAACTTTAACGATCTATGTTGATAAATACGCTGATGCTGACAATTCTTTAATTTTCGTTTTAGTATTTTTTAATTTCCGTTTCAAATTTTTTTGTATCAACAAAAACACATATAAAAGATTTAGCAAAAGAATGAATTCAAACTATGCACAAATGTATCTCATAAAATTTTTTATATAGCATCCCCCGTAAAATAGGCAAGCCCAGTTTGTATTTTTTTCATTCTGGTTTTAAAAAAAAATTTTAAATTTTTTTTATATCTGGTCAATGTTACATAGAGGAATAGAACATAATACGAACGATACGATTACAAGAATGGAAGATCCATAGCACATGGAAATACATTTATTGTATGTGTTTTTAGCGATAAAACTTTATGTCTTCTACTACGAAACTTTGGGTCTGTTGCAGATATGGTAGAATGTAATTTTTAGATTGAAAAATCATAAAATGCAACCTCTTGGCTAGCTGGAATATACAGCGTAACCAAAGAGTTGTCGAAAAGTTTTCAAAAATTGATAATAAAATCAGCGTCATGTTTCACTTATATTTCAGATTAGTTTGGTTTTTGAAGAGTTGATAAAAACAATGAAAACAACTAAATTAATTTTTCAGGAAGATTTTCGAATAGCTGGAAGAAAAGGTCTTTGTCTTTTGAAGGCAGTTCGTCAATTAGAATCCAAACCAAAAGCGGAGCAACTCAGCCCAACGAGACTTCACAACGTAACGGCAATTGAAAGAATGCTGGTTCAGCTAGGTTTGCTTTTTTACCATGCAATAAAACATTTCAAAAAACGTAACAACAAGTTTTAACAATTTTGCGTTTAAAACATTTTGAATGCTTCGTTTAGAATTCATACATAAAATTTTGCCAATTTACCGTTCCAGCTCGTTTCATGGGTACAAAAATTGAAAATTAAACATTATATTTTAATACATCTCCTGCTAAAACCTACACCAGCAACCTACGATGTTTTGCCGAAAATTGAAAGTAAATTTAATTTTTACAAGTATTCGTTGGCACTAATGATTTTGAATTCAGGAAAATGAGAAAACACCCAACTGTAACATTGTGACAAAAGCAAATTTGGTTTTCTAACCTATGATGAAAATAATAACATTTTACAGGAAAATAGACAGTACGTAGAAAAGTAAAAAAAAATAACAAAAAAACAATTTTGTTTTTCAGAAGAAACGGAGAGGTCATTCGACTCTTTTTGGTCGAAGCACGAGACGAGACTCACAAGCTGTTTGCAACTGCGGCAATTTGAGGATGCTTTTAGAAAAGTGGGTTTTTTTTTCATTACACCGATGTTTCATACATGTTGAATTAAAAAGAACAGCATCAGATATCACTCTATCGAGACGTTTTGGGGTTTTCACAAATTTAAACTTCTTACATTTTTGCTGCCGGCGCCTAAACCTTGTTATTGTTCATAAGTAAATTGTTTAAACATCGATTGAACTGTTTCCGTGAAAAGCATTTTAATACTATGATAAAATATACTTAAAAAACTAAAGGAATCAAATTTCAACGAACCTTATTAGTACAATTCCATTCGGTTTAATTGACATAAATTTTAATGGTCATTATTTTGCATTGCCGAAACATCCATGCAACTCAAGCAAAGCATTTTACAAAACATTTGATTTGAATTATAAAATTATTCACTGTATTTTAAGGTGGCACAGAAACCTAGGTAAAATCTGCTTATTGCACAAAACGAACTGTTCCAGTTAGCAACTGTTGAAACACAAAGTCTATCAAACAACAACCCAGAAACATTGGAACAAAGATCTGCAGAGATTGGATTTTGCAAATTACAATTTCGACGCTGTCTCTAAGAAAGCTGAATTATTCTTGTACCTATATTTTAAAATGGTCGAACCGAGTAAAAATCAATTATCGACTTGGAGGGGTGGTATATAGTGCTCAAAGTCATATACCCAATCAAAAATCATAGTTGAACTTCGCTGTCATTTTTAGTTCAGCACAAATTTGTTTTTTTCAAATTTGGATGGCGCTTGAATAAATTAATATTAGGTGCTTAGGTGATTTATTACTAAATCTTCCCTCTTTCAAACTTTCTCTGAAAAGTTGGTTTTTATTCGTTGCACCGCTGTTTCAAATTTTTCATGGATCGATAGAGATGTTTTTCTTGTTAACGACATTCGCTCTACTTCAATAATGACAAACTTCTTCAACGTTTAACCAATGTTTTTTTGTTGTTGAAACCCTTGAAATTAGTTGACCCTAACTGTTATAGTTTCCTTTGATTAAAAAAAACTAAAACATAGATCATTATTTAATTTCAGGTGAGTTACATGAAAGACGTTGTGTTTTCGTACAAAAGTAGGGGTTGCTAACTTTTAGGAATACCTGATAAACCAATATTTTTTGAATAAACATAAACACAATATATTTCATTACTATCATTTTTAAAACAATTGTGAGTTTCTGGTGATATTCACCATTCGTTCGATACATCATTGAAACATCAACAGAACATTATGAAATTTACACAGTATGAAAATATAAACGTTTTCACAGTATGCTCCAACCAATAGTCGAAGCCAAGTCAAAGAAACCAATAGTCGCTTTCTAAAAAATAAAAGACTTGGGTTTGACCAAAATCATAAAAGACAAGGAAAATTCTCTAACTCTCTCCTAGTTTTATTTTACAGTGCTCTTTCGCTTTTTAAACTTCTATCAGGGTCAGTTTATTGAAATCATCCTTGGTTTAAAAAAGCCAATAAAGTTCCAAGGTCGTCCAAATTAGCCAAGATTTTTTTATTAAGATGATTATGCGTTTCAACGATTTCTTTATTTACGCCTAACTTTTCATGGAGAATTCAATCAAATTCTTGGCAAATCATAAAATGGGTCACTTGTACAACTCTTGAAAAACAACGCTGCGAAAAAAAATGGAACGCCCTCCGGTGTTCGTGCTCTTTCCCCGCAGCAGGTGGCACACATGTAAGAGTCTTTTTATTGCAACAGAGGTGTCCGGGCGACATCGTTTGTAATAGCTTGATCCCGTGGTCCCTCCGAACACGTGCCCCAATGCCAATGGATAAATGGTCGTACTGTTTCAACATGTTGGGAAAACTTTTTTTTGCCTTGTCAATTTATTGGTTCTTCGCTTCCTTTGACTGCTAGAAAACTTTAAAAACGCCGACAAACCGTAAGATCCTACGTTTTCACCTATTGTTAGGGTTATTTGAGATCAACTATCCTATTTTTGTATAGCGTCTTCCACTTGTTGTGGGTGCTAGGATGAGTTGTTGTCCAGTAGAATCAATCAAGCCAACAGCTGTCTTTACCTGTTTGTCTCACGGGGAAGTCCCAACTTACTACTGCTTTTTCCTCAAACAACTGACCACTTCCGAACACAAATAACTTATTTTTATTACAAATTACAAATAAAAAACATCTCAATGTTGTCCGTTTTAGTTTTCAAATTTTGGGCACCGTGCAGAACAATAAGCTGTAGATAGCAACCGGTTAAAAATACTTATAACCTAAGCAAAATGTAAAGACTTTTGTAAAATGTAAATTTCATTCACGATTGACGAGCAACCGGGTTCGTACGGGTTTCGTTGGTCATACTATTTTTATCTTTTTACAAATTTGAAATGTATGTTTCATTGTTTCTATTTTGTTCAGCAAACTTTGAACATTGAAGAACGGTTTTGGGTTGAAAAATAATCATATTCAAATTGATTTACGAATTTCCATCTTGTGTTTTTATAAATGTTTTCATAGTTTATTTATAAATAAAAATTTCGTTCCATTTACTTGCTTTATAGGACAAAATGTACATCTTATAATCATTTTTTTTTTGAAACAATAAAAAATCAAAAAATACCCATTTTTAGTGACCCCCTAAATTTCATTGTAACAAATATTTTTCGTTTTGTCTTTCGGGAAGGCTCAACTTACAACTCATTTTTGATAAAACTTTTTAAAGTTTAAGATTTTTCAAATAAAAATTTTAAGAAAATTATCGTTTGCCAAATAAAAAATCATTTCAATGTTTTTGTATTTGGTTTTCCTAAAGTGAACGCATCGCACCACAATCACAAATTCGGATAGTCCAAGGAAGTTGAAAAAAGTTTATAAAATGTTTTTTTTTATTCTTTTCCCATACAGAATTGTTACATCTTTTTCAAGCATGGTGAGCAACCGATTTCCTACGTTTCCCAATGACAGTTTTTCAATAATTGTTAAATTTCCAATTTTTGCACTATTGTTTTTTTTGAGTACGTGATAAATTTTTTCTCTTAAGTTCGTCAGCGAAAGTTGAACAATAAAACCATTGTGAAAGTAGACTGAAAACAAATAATTGTTTTTTTTACAAATGAAGCGATAAAAAAAAACCACGCAAAAAGAAAGTATAAAAAAACAGTTTGTAAAACAAAAGTTCATTTCAATGTTTTCCATTGCTGGTCTAAGAAATTCAGCATATCGCAGAACAATCGTTAGGTGGCAAAATGCACAAAGCTAAAAGATTATTTTATGAAATTTTGCGTGTGCACATTTATCTATAAAATACAATTTTTAAAATCACTCACGAAGAACCGACTTCCTCCGGTTTCCAATTCCTAAAGAAAGTTATTCAACTACATCATTGACGTATTTCCGATATTTGGATAACTGATTGTTAATTTGATTTAAATTTTTTATATTTTCCCCACAGTTTGTTCAGAGAAAATTGAACAATTCAGAACTGGGCCTTTTTTTATAAATCAAAAAAAATAATGCAGCCTTTCAAATCTTGGAAATTCTTCATTCTAATATTTCAAAAAATAGTTTCTTGGTTCCTTTTTTACTTGCATTATGCCCCAAAATTCACACTTTTTGGATTTATTTTTTTCTGGTTTAAATGATTTTTTGCGCATTATTTTTTTTTCATTTAAGTACTGTAAAAACAAGTGTTTAGTAAAAACAGAAATGTAATTCAAAAACACCTCGGTTTGTGTTTTTTTTTGAATTTCATCAGAATGATTTATGTTTTGATTTTCCCAAGTATCCAAACCTTGGACTCAGTAAGTGGTATACAAGTTTAATATTTCAATTGTAATTAAATTTTTTTTAAAATTTTGTTACAAAATAAAAATCGCTATTTGCCTTTTTCATAAAAATCGGGGGTTTTTATTAAAATGTGTTTTTTTTCTGAAATTACAAAAAGGAAAAGTTTTACTTACTCGAATGCTTTATCATGTTTTAATTACCTCCGCCACAATAAGTAGGCAATTCGACAGATGCCTGATTTACAAATTTGAAGAAGAAAAAAAACAGTGGATAATCAATTAATTTTGTTATTTAAACTCCTATTTTTCTCGCTTCTCCATTACAAGTTTACGAACAATCTTGGATCCTCTCAGCGTTGGAAATTCGTTGTTTAGTTGATATATTCAAATGTTTATCATTTTCATTATAATCTAATTAACCTTTTAACCTTGCAAAAATATTTTTTATTGCTCAGTTCTAAAAATAATTGTAAAACTTGACCACTATAGAAATTTTCCTTCAACTTTTCGTGTTTTTCAACACCCCTTGGGAAGAAAAAATCTTACCACCCATTTGAATGCTATCGATTTCGAAGGGTTTTTAGAACAAATTTATTAAAACTGATATATTTTCATTACTTTTCTGTCAGTGAAGATGTTCTATCGATCTATCTAAATAGAAAAATTCGTAAAAATTGTGATATTTTTAGAACTGACAATTTACTTGGGCACCATATTTTATGAAATTTTTATGAATTATATTATGAAATTTTCACTGAAAATTGAACAATCAATCTTCTCTCGCCGTTGTTAAAAACAATCATTTTCCAGTTTACGCCTATTTAATTTCTTAAGTAAAAAAAACATTCTTTTTTTTTGTTGAAAGTTTTGATTTTGTGAAACCAAAAAAACATCAAAAAAATTTTTGAAAACAAATTTTTGTTAGAAAACTTTTCGGCAAAGTTTTTTATTTGAATATTTCCTATTTTAAGTATTTCCTTGCTTCGAGAGCTCGAAAACAGTTTTCACAACAGTATTTCAGCTTGAAAAAATTAAAATATGACACCAAAAGTCTAATATATGACTAATCTTCGTTTTTTTCCGATTAGCATGTCTTTCATTAAAAACGTACTTTTCAGTTTATGTCAACGTTTTCATTTGTTATGATAAACTACGCAAGTATGGAGCAACAGTGGCTTTCTGTTAATGTCGTCAGATTGAAAAAAATATACTCAATAAAAAATTGCGCTATCCTTTTTTCAGCTTAATTTTTAAAATTCATTTTTAATACTTTATTTCCACGTTTCTCCATTACAAGTTTACCTACGAACAATCCTGAACGGATCCTCTCAGTGTAGAAAATTCGTTGTTTAGTTGATTAAGTCAAATGTTTCTAATTTTTCCTAGAATCGAATTAACATTAGGCAAATATTATTTACTGCTCAACCCTAAAATGTAAAACTTTGATACTACAAAAAGTTTCATTAGATTTTTCGTGTTCTTTCAAACCCATTGGAAAGAAAAAATCTAACCAATGCCGGATATGTTGGTGATTTTGTATGGGTTCAGAACAAACACATTACATTGGTAACGTTTTTCTCACATAGTTTTGTGTGAAAGTGGTGTATCTGAATACAAAATTTCCCCAAATTGTAATAATTCTGCAAATTGTGATCAACTTTGCAGCCATGTTTTACAAATTTCTTATGATTGATTTACCGAATATTTAACAATAAGTCTACTTTCATCGTTTCGTTTGAATAAACAAATCATAAATTTCCAAATGATGCAGATCAAGCTGCACATTTAAAGGAATTTTTGTGGAAATTTCTGTTTCTTTCCATTACTTCTTCGTTTCTTTTTTTCCACGCTTCTCCATTACGAGTTTACGAATAATCACGGCGGATCCCTCCGCATTGTTTACTAAGGCGTATTCGATTTCAAGCCAGCGCGTCATTTTTGAGCTTTGCGGAGACCACACACACATTTACTCACTCAAAATATCTCTCCTTCTAGTTTTCCATTTTTAACTTTTGTTAACATTTTTAAAAGAATTTTTTACTAGGACTTTTTCAGCTTAAAGCAAATGATTTTTTTAATTGCTATTGCTAAATGAATGTTAATCCGGTTTTGTAATTTTTTCAAGGAGAAAGTTGACATTTTGCTTCATACACACAAGAAAAATGTTTCAACTTATGTTTCTTTAGAAGAATTGACATGATTCTGTCAAAATTCACGCACGTTTAAAAAAAAATTCACGCAATACAGTACAAAGCCCATTTTGGCCTAATAATACTCATCGAAATCAACTTAATATTTTTAAAAAAAATTGTTCAGATGTTACAAACGCATTATGTTTTCTTTGTTAGAGCACGTCTTGATTACGGCCACGGTTGCGCTCTAAACGCCTTGGAATTTCTTAATTTTATGTTTTAGAGGGCGAATTACAAAGCTTAGGCTTTAAATGCCAATTTTAAGGTAAATTGGCAACCAGTGTAACAAAAAAGAATATCCCCATAAAAGTTCATAATTTTTTTAAAATCATTTTTCGTAGTGAAATTCTGTGTTTCACTTTTTTCAAATTACACTTGGTTATGCCAAAGATCATTCGGCTTGTTCCTCTAACAATAAGTTCTAAAAGAAATCTTACAGTTTTATATCAATTCAATTCAATTCAAATGGTTTATACTCTAGAGCTGTTTCCTGAACCGCCAGAATGTATCACAGTTGTCGAATTCAATCCCACGACGTTGTCTTGATTGATCCCATTCTCCTTTGAATCGGCTTCAATCGCTTCCTGGCCAAGTTGCTGGTACAGCTCTCCTTGGGGGAAGCAGCTTCTTCTCTGGTTTCTGAGATGGTCGGGGTACTTTAGACGACTTCGGTGATCCATTTGGTTGGAGCTACGTCCTCACGGGGCTCCACTCCGGCTTGAGGACGGACAATCCAGGCCCGGTTGGGAGAGCGGGGAAGGGACCGACCGCACGGCCGCGCGAGACGCAGGAAAGCTGTCTTTCAGTTTTATATACACTCTTTTTTTTTTTGCTTGTTTTTGCAGAATTACTTTAAGTTTTCATGAAACATGTGCGGAAAATATGGAAAAATTGCAATGGCACCTCCTAATGTTTGTTCGAATTTTTCAAAGTCTGGGAAAAAAGTTACTGGAAATTAGCAACCTCTTGAACTACCCGCACATTAAATTGTTTAATTGTATAACTTTCTATCGTTTTGGAGTTCGCAAATGTTGCAAATTAATATATTTCCAGTTAGTTGAAGCTTTATCTTCAACGATTGTGCAGCAAAGTTTTTGAAAACACTTGAAACATCTTTATAATCTTTTTACAGATTTGCATAATTTTGCACGCTATTTATAGAAACACCCAGATAATATGAGAAGTTAAATAAGGATAAGATGATTTAAAGAAGAGAAGGTCGTAACTTAGATTATTTTTTAATTATCTTTTTCGCTATAAATTCTCGGCGTGTTCTTTAGAAAAATTTATATTTTGTTTTGTTTAGGATAGTCAAATATTTTAACGTTTGTATAATTATTTTCTCGTTTGTCTTAAATTTGTTTGTGTGCGGTGCTGCAGGTTTTTGTAAATTTTCTCAAAGTGTTCATTGACCCCCATGGGTAACTAACGTGCATTTTTATAGTTTAAGAAAAAAAAAATTTCAGTTGAAAATTATTTTTCATAAGAATAAAATTTAAACAACACAATTTTAACAAGATTAAACACTCTGTTTTCGTGTAAGAAAAATTTCAAATTAACAAAGATTAAATAACTTAATCAAGCAAGTCATTTATATTTTTTTTGAATGAAATGTTACAAACAGCAGCAAACTTAACTGAATAACCCTAACATTGATCCTTTTTTGGCATGCATCCAATTTTACAAAAAGCCGAAAAAAAATCGAAAAATTGGCTTTTTGGGTTAATTTTAACGATCAAATCAATTTCTAGTTATGATGACGCCTGAGATTTTTCACTTTTTTCATTTTGTCGAAACCAAAATTTTACGACAAATTGAATGGTGAAACCGTGTTGATCATAAAACGTCGTTTTCAACAAGTTTTGAAGCTATACCACGCTTTTAAATGGCAATTGGAGTTTTAATTTTAAAAGAATTCGTTTTGAACATAAATTCGCCAACAAAACGAACCCACCTGCTTTTCGATTTCATAAATTGAAGGGAGTTATGACATGCAAGCTCATCGTTCCATTATTTCGCTGTGAAAGTGAAACCTTCGAAACCAAAGTTATTTTTTACTAAACGGGTTTCCTAGGTTATACCGAATTACCGTTTCAGCCCAATCGGAGAGAAAAAGTTTCATTTTGAACGAGGGTCGCTGCACTCAGAAAACGTGTTTTATTTTTTTATTTTTGAAGAATTTTTTTTTCATTTTCACACATTTTCTTCCCTTTCTGCTTGAAAGTTTCAATCAAAAATCAAAACACAACCAAAAATCTTTACATTCCAGCTTTGATTGGCGACTGCATCCGTATTATATTCGAACGCTCTTGAAACTTTGCCATTATTATGTTGTTCGCGAATCAAGGTCTCCGACGGGCGGATGCCATGAATGACACGCCGATTACACAATGATTGGCATTGCGCCAAACGCCATGACGCCTCTTATTAATACGCCAAGGATGTTTCTTCTTTTTTATACATTGTTCTATTAGAAGATTTGAAGTTTTGATGTATAAAACATCGGTTTATGCTTTTTCTAGAACTGCCCAAAATTGTTAGGCGAAGGCCCATAAATTATGAAGATGCCTCCGTTTACGCAGCGTTTTTCGAAATTCCCAGAGGAGGAATAAATTCTCCTACATTCCTCGCTTTCGGACAACATCACCAATCTTTTGCTTTGTTCTTGCATTTTAAAGTGAAACTCGAATTTGCACATAATATCATGAAATTTCTTTTTAATTGGGAATTTTGTTTATGAACATAGCATTTTTAAGTTGAGCACCATTTTTGTTTGTAAATGTTTCGACAACATTTCAAAATAATCGGAAACATTAGAACATGTTATGCCTCTACAACCCTTCCTTAGATTGTTTTTAATCTAAAAATCTGCATTTACTGAAAATAATTGCTTTTTGTATAAAAAAAATGGTACCAAAAAGTTCCCCGAAAGAAAAACAAAGTTAGGCGATGCAATTTTTACATTAATCTTTTGTTTCCGTACAAAAGAGCAAAATTTCTTTATAAAAATTTATCAAAAATGTTTCTTTAGAAACAACATTTTTTTGTACGTTATTCGTAAAAGTTATCAAGTGTTGATTTCATTTATTTATACGTATTCAGGATGTGCTGAAAAACACCAAGTTTGGTTTCGATGAATTTTTTAAATCGAATTTTTTTTAAATGAGAAAAAAATTTTTTTTTTTTTTAAATTTTCTCTGTGCTTCATACACATGTCAAAAGTGTAGTGTTATTTACTTCAATAGTCGTTGGATGTGAATGCCGCATATAGAAATAATTTTTTTAAAATTAATCAATTTTTAAACTCTTCAAAATTTAAAAATAAAAAAATCTGCGTTTGGAAAACAGCGTGCACTAGCACAGTAAAAATTAGTGGACTCAGAAAATGTTCTAAACTAATTTTTATACATTTTTACATTTCGTAAAAAAAACTGTTTCTCTTTTTTCTATCATTTTATCCCTTCTGAATTTTACCTTTGAATAGTGTACCCAATTAAATCTCAATGAAAAAACCTGTACCTCGATGTTACACAAAGGGGCTATGCAAAAAACTGAATGCGCAATTCGGCTTAAGCAGTGCAGTGTGGCATAACTATGTCAAAGTATGAAAGTAAGAAGTTTCAGAGGAAACTGCCCAATTCCTAATGTGCCTTTTTTAATGGTAACCAAAGAATTGCTCAGGGGTGAAAAACTGTTTAGAAATTGTTGGTTTTTTTTAGCTTCAATCTGCCTTCGCAAGACATATGCTCTACTTGGAGGAACATCGGGAGGTCGGAGACGGAGTAGACGGAGCGAAAACTTTGGCAGAACAGCATCAGACATACAGTGAACACGCTATGGTCAGTTTTCCAAAACTCAGTAAGCAAGGTTACTGGTTTTTAGGAAGACGTTGTGGCAGCTAGGAATTTGAGAGAGAGTGGAGAAGAAATTATGTCAACGAATGATGAAGAGGTGTTTTTTTAAACGCAAAATCACACACTCACACACTTACAAACTCACACACTCACACACTCACACACTCACACACTCACACACTCACACACTCACACACTCACACACTCACACACTCACACACTCACACACTCACACACTCACACACTCACACACTCACACACTCACACACTCACACACTCACACACTCACACACTCACACACTCACACACTCACACACTCACACACTCACACAACGATTTTTCCAGTTATCCGGAAGCTTGATGCCAAAATGTGACGAATTGGAGCGAATGGCCGAAGCTTTAACTGGGGCCTTAGAACGAAGGGCTCAAGTTTTGAGACTGAGCACGACAATGCATTCCCAAATTCAGCAGGTTGGTACAAATTCATTTTGTCAATGGCTGTCTGTAACCTACAACTTTAAAAGAATCTTTTTGGAAAAACCTGCTAGAAACCTGTATTTTTCTGCGCTTTTTGAAAACAAAATATAAAAGGGTTTTTTAAACCCTAAAAAATATTCTGATCATATCACAGTTTCAACAGTATGTTATCATTCGAAAAGCGGATTTAACATAGTAGGCCGGTCACCAACGTTTCCAAAAAAAAGAAGAATTCACTTCATTTTGTGTGAAATTATGAATTGGAAGAAACCCATTTCGATACTGCAAAGATTTATGAATTATCCGGTTTTTATCCGGATTTCGATCTTAGAGCGACCTTGATTCATTGCAAATTTTGTGATGTGATTAATCATTGAAAAAATATCACATTTTCATGGAAAATAAAAGTCCACCTAAGCGAAATAAAAATTGGTCCAGAGTCTATTGTCACAAATTATGTCATTTCGGAGTTTCAAAACGAAATTATAAATACGTAAAAACGGTTAGAAATGGTGCGACCGCCATATAGAAGGCTTTCTTTTATTTAGAGTTTATTTTGAGTAAATGATTGCAAGAAATAGTAGTCAACAACCTCCGGTTTTCCGGAAACAGATAAACTTTAATGGGGTTTTTTTTTAAATGGTCGTTGGATTGGGCGAATTCGGGAAGATATTTCTTAACAGTTACAATTCTATAAAAACGAAACTCAGTTTATCTAATGGTTTTCGAAAACTACATTTGTATAAATACGTTTGTTTTTGAAAACAAACAACACTTAAAAAGCAAAAAATATAATATTCTTGTTCAAAAAAGATTATAATCGTATCGCAGTTTCAACAGTAAATTATGATTATGGGAATCGGATATATTATAGTTAAGTCTCATCCGTAAAAAATTCATTCCGTTTTTTTTCAAATTACGAATTTTAATGTATTCGCGTATGGAGTGTGAAAAGATTAATAGATTTTCCGGTTTTCCAGAAACTTCCATTTTCTTGCAGTGAAGGTTTGTAAAGGTTTATTTCATTTTCGAGTTAGTTTCGAGTCCATGAACGTCGAGTTTTATTAGCCAGCGACAAGACCCATAGAATTTGGGGTTTTCATGCATCAACCCATTGGCACATTGTTCCGAAGTATTATTGGCACGAAGTACAAATAAAGCGATTTTTTGAATTGTTCAGTAAAATTTAGCAAAATCGGGCTGATGTTTGACACCGATTAGAATTTTAATTTAAACCGGTCACTCGTTGAATCTAAGGGAGGTAGAAAATCACAATTATGTGCAAAACTTTGTTGTTGAAACGAATCTGCGCAAAAAGTGCAATAAAGTTGTAATCTGTATAGATGTTTAAAAAAAGTTTTGAGTTATTTCGCAGTTTCAAGATATTCTTTTGGTTTGGTAAGTCCGCTTTCAAATAGTTTGTGGTTCGCAATAAAGAATTGAATGTGTTTGTATTAAATTATCATTAAAAAATCAACAAAGTCGCATTTACAATGCGTAAAAATTTACCGAATTTCTGTTTTTTTTCCAAACTATCGATTTTCGTTAAGTGATTTCCATTGTATTTTATTGTTTTCACGAAAATTTTGCAAATTCAGCCAGACGTTTCATTTCGATTTGAATTGTTTATTTAAACACGATAAAAATGATATTGACTTCCCCAGCGTAGAGATCCACATTCACCTCCGTTGACCATCTGTCACTGTGAAAACAGATGACTGCGGGAGGTTCAAAGAAATGGCGGCGCGTTGATGGATCTTGCACCTGTGGGCGAAATTTATGACCAAACTGACAGTAAATATCGGATTTCTTACCGAACATGATTTGGATGTTTTAACGATAGAATAAGATTTTACGATAAAGGAATTGAGCAATTCGGCGAAAGGCGCTACAGAAAAGGATAAAAGTTACTTAGGTAACCTAACTTTAAGTTCCAAACTTACGCTGTTAAAATGAAAACGTTTGAAATATCTGTCGTTTTTGATGGATCTCCAGCTGCCTTCTTCGAACCATTACTAAACTAGCAATGACTTTTTTAGGAATAGTTTTTGCCTAAAGGGTTCGACAGTTTACTTTCAAGTGGTTTTACTCCCATTTTGCTTTGGGCAAAATTTATTACCAACTGACAGTGAAAACAGGATTCCTTAACGAAGATCGTTTGGATGTTTTATTGAGATCATAAGCAAATACTATAAAGAAATTAGACAATTCTGCCGAAGACTGTATGTAAATGATAAAATTCAATTACTAGTTCACATGTTCACCATTTGTTGCCACAACCACATGGAAAGTTTGCATTTCGAAGGGTTGTGTGTCAAACTTGCACTGTTGACATGAAAATGCCCATAGCAACTGTCTTTTGGTGGATATGCGTCTCCTGGATTTATCAATACTCATGAAATATCAAAAAACCTTTGGCACAACGCTGAAACTTTGCCACAATGATTACATTGGCAAAATTTTTTATTTAGCGACTTTAACAGTTTATTTTTACTTATTTTCAGTCAATGCCGCTTTTAACCAGTGAAGTGGATTGGATAGAAATAAAAGAAGAAAATACCTTGTCCTTTATGATTTTTGTCCTTTATGATTTTTGTCAGATCCTTGTTTTTTTTTAATTTGAACCGGACTATGGCTCATTTGGCTGTAACCGTAGCCTGAAGATTAAATCATAAAAAGCGTTTTCTGAGTACAACACGAAAAAGTTTACACACCGCAGATTTCGGCAGTTCTTTTTTTGTCTAAAAGTATAAAACTGGTCACAAAATAAATAAGCCAAGCTGAAAAGAGCTTTTCAAATTTCGAAGCTCATTTTGGATTTTAAAATTTCTCCCAACCTGACACTTCGGATCGCAAAACTCCGTGTGATAAACATCTTAAATTACATTGTTTTGATGTTTTATTTAAATTGTAAGTTTTCATGTTCTAGAAAATTGACAGTCGGAACACAGCACTCTCGAATTTACTAACACTTGAACCCAATGTTTCGAAAATACGACGGTTTGCGTGCCGCTATTGCGCTATAAATGTGAAATTTTTTTAAATCGGCTTTTGCTTAATCAAACGCCGATTTATTAAACTGCCATCGCCTGAGTTTAGATTTGGCTTCTAGCTTTTGCTGAGTATCTCATAGCCCATTTGATTACTAGCTTTGTCTGAATATTCAATGTTCACTCGCATAAATTCTGCTTACAACACGGAAACTTTGGCAAGATGAATTATTTTGGCAATGAAAAGCAGGCTAAAAACAACTTATTAAAATTTCAAAATCCACTTTGGTCCCTAAAATTCCTCCCCATTCCGAATCCTCCGATTGTTGAATCAGCGTGTGATTAATATTCGATGAGCGCGACGGAATCACGCAAAGGCAATAAGATTTCGCTGTAAAATTAGCCATTCTCCGACCAGATGACCGAATCGGAGGCAATCATTTTAATGACAGGAGGATGGTCAGATGAGGGCGAATGGGCTTGATTTTCGAACAAAGCATTAAAAAAAACGAAAGAAGTTCGTGGAAAATTTTAAAAAAGTTTTTAAATACTACACCACGAGACTAAAACAATTATGGACATTTTTTACTCTTACTTTTTTGAAACACAGATCACATTTAATACAACATTTTTTACTCATAGTGGAAATTGGCACACAAACTTTTTTTTGTTATTTTGATTGTAAAGGCGAAAGCGGCATGAAAAAACCGCATGAAAAACCCAAAAACTCTAAATTTAACACACTTGATATGAAATTACACAGAAACAATTTTGCAACGAATGGATTGGGTTCATCGATTCAGATTTTTTCTCATTTTTATTCAGCCGCGAATGAAACACTCCTCCGTGGTTACTAAAAAACTGGTTTTTGATAATACGGCTAATGAAACAATGTTTCAAAAATGGCTATTAAAATTTAATTTATATACTTTATAAATTTTATAAGCTCGATAAATTATACTGAATCTAAGAAGAATGAGATGAAATTTTATCGAAACTTTACGACAATTGTTTGTTGTGTTTGACTATTTTTGAAACTGCGCAAAGCCTTCATTAGGTGAATCCTTTATTCTTAAAAAAATCTAATTTTCGCTTTTGCTCCCGCAAAACAAAAGTATCTTTTTCAAGAAAACATGACAATATAATAGCAAAAACAAAAAAAAATAGTTTAAGAACAAGGTTTTATAACTTTTCAAACAATTGGGTAATTTTGTTAATATCAAAACTCTTAAAGAAATACTGACCATGAATAAAAGTTTTGGCAAAGTTTATGTCACACTGGAAAAAAATCCCACAATTTCGAGAATTTTCTCTGAAATTTGAAACAGTCTTAGCAATTTAACAAACAGTGCCTTCAATAAGTGAAATAAAAACGTTCCATGAAAAATATAATCAAAAAATATAAAAAAAACGAGGCTTATCGTTAGTGAAAATAGGACAGACACTACCCGCGCAAGAACTATTTGGAACGAGAACGCGCAAGAACAAAGGGATATTTGAATATTTATCAAAACAATAGTTTGAGTTTGTTATTGTTGTAAGGATAATCGTTCAAAACACTTAAAAATTAGTTTTTAATCTTTCAGTCCTGTTTTTTTTTCTTGTTTTTTTTTTCAAAGTAAACGCTTTCATATTCTGTCAAATTGTGACAAAAGTGACTTGAAGTTTTGATTGTTTAAAAATTTATGATTAAAATCCACCGAATTTCTTTTTGTTGAGTCTAAAAATTTCATCCCATAAGAACGCCCATGCTGAAACATTTGGGGGAAAATTGGAAAAGTTGCCATTATTAGCAAATTTAAATTTGTTTTTATTATTAGCAAATTTAAATTTTTGATTCACTGTTTCAGCAATGTTTTCAAAAAATGTAAAAACAATCTATGTAGTTCGCACAAGGTAATTTGCTTGATTTTGAGCACGTAATGATCTTGGGAAGTGAATTTTAAACCATTTAAAAAATACAGCAAATTTCAAACAAATAAAAGATTGGGTAACAGAAGTTTACTAATTTTCAAACCAATTTTCAAACCTTTACATACTAACTTTTAGGCAAATCTCTGGTGCAAAAGAGGAGTCGAAATGTTGACATCAACTGAAATGACGTCATCTCCTTCCGCGGATCTGTCAAAGTTGGACGAATTTTTAAACGAAGGAGGCCAGTTACAGGTAATTTATAAAACAATAATTAATTTTACATGGGTATACTGACAAATATGATTTTGTTTAGTTGGATGCACTTTCTCACTCCCCCACGATGAACAATCTGATTCTTCTCACAACTACGGAGACTTCGACGTTGCTGGCACAGGTAATTGAATCGGTTTCGCTCTCTCTCTCTCTCTCTCTCTCTCTCTATGTATCTCTCTCTCTCGTATATCTCTCTGTATTACAAATCTCTGCTCACTGTTGCTCGAACCTTGAAATTGTAAGGTGGTAATGTTTTTCATCCCGAATTTTCCCCCTTGGATTTTGTGCATTTCGCAACTTACATTTCGCTCTTTGTACAATAATTTCAATTACTAGAGATTTCAATTACCATTCACTCTGAAAAAAAAACAATGTGAGATATTTTCTAAACGTGATTGTAAATTTTGATACAAAATCGACATGTTTGAATAACGCCTCAGGGAAATTCATTTTCAATTCAGTTTTGATGTTTTTGAGCACAAATGTTTCAATTTCGTGTTTTAAGAAACTAAAATTATTCAGATCACTAGGGCTGCGATTTCCATAAGTTTTTTTAAACTTCGCGTCTGAGAGATTGGAATTACAACATAAATGCAGTTTCTTGTTCATTGCCATTCTTCGCGTTCAATGTACCGTTCCCACTAACGCTATCATAGAATCGCAAAACTAGAATTGTGTTGAAACATTCAACGAATTAATCTTTTTTTACGGTTTCATGTTTATAGCAAACGTTCTCATTGACTCTAACAAGAGCCATTTTCTAAACCCAATTGAAATTTTGATACAAAAATCGCTATCTTTGAATAACGCCTCATGGAAATTCATTTTCTATTCGCAGTTCTTGAGTTATTCGCACAAATGTTTCATTTTGGTAATAAAACAAAATAAAATTGTGGTACGTTACTAGGGATGCGAAAAATTTGTATGCATACAAATTTATATCAAACCTAAAAAGTGCGTTTTTCTCAGCTTCTTGGTAATTTCAATACTCTATGTGTCAATCACAAATGATCGGCTAACTATTTTACTTTTAACGGTACATTTCTATCCCCTGTGTTCAACATACAGCACACCGGAAAAACATTTTTCCCATGTAAAGAAGTTTTTTTGCATCAGTTTTTTTTAAGTCAAACATCCGATCTTTCTTTTTCGGTTTGTGTGTCATTGAAGTATTGCTTTATGAGAATCGCCAAAGATCTAGAACAATGTGAAAAAATTCACTGAAATAATGTTTTTTGTCATTGGATGTAAGCATAAAAAACAAGCATTTTATATTTCCCTGCACTTTATATTCGGCTTCTACATACTTATGAGGACTAATTGTTTTTTTAACAACCAAGCTTACCAATATCAGAAATTATTTAAAACCAAAATTCACATTCAACAACTTGATTTCATATTTTTAAACATTAAACACACAATTATTATGTTTGCTCTCGTTGATTAATGAATCATTCTACTTTTGCGGAAAAAATCAGAAAAAAAACTCATATCGCTATTGAATTTTCTAAAATCATAGTATTTTTCGCACAAATAGTGGTTTCCAATTTTCCAATAACATCGAATACTGGTTAGCATATCGTAAATATGTTATAGTTCATGTTTACAGTTTCTTTTTTTACTCGCGTTACTTCGTAGTGTTTAACTTTCCCAGTATCTTCCATGGTCGCTATTTTATAATTGACCCTGAAATTCCATTTACTACGTTTCGATCGAAATGCTGAATGCATATTTTTTTAAATACATTTTTTTAAACCACTCACTGAATCGAGAAATTTCAAGAACATTTCATGGAATTTTAATGGAACTTAATCATATTTGGAACTACAACATTAATGTATCACCTCAAAGTTTGCTTTAACAATAATGTGAAACAAAGAACTACGGCGAGCACAATTCATTTCCGAGAATTGTGATACCAAAATGTGTCTGGAGAATTGGGAGGCAAATAATTTTAAAAAAAAGAATAAGTAAAATACGCAATATAAGTTTTATCTCTCAACTGTACATATGACTGAATAATTCGCCGAGTTTTCTAATTTGGATAATTTTTGAAAAGTTGTTTCCTCTTCCTTTGCGTCCTCAAAAATTCAGTGATTCGAAGCCCTCTCTCACATTTTATCTCTTTTGTCATCTTTGTCTCTCTCGTTTTCTCTTTCTGACTTCTTCTCTTTATATTTCCCCTCTCTCCAGAAAGAACGCACACGCACACGCACACGCACACGCACACGCACACGCACACGCACACGCACACGCACACGCACACGCACACGCACACGCACACGCACACGCACACGCACACGCACACGCACACGCACACGCACACGCACACGCACACGCACACGCACACGCACACGCACACGCACACGCACACGCACACGCACATTCTCCTTCCTTTTCTATTTTAACACTTCCAGGTAGCCGAGCGAATCGACGACATCCGCCGCATGTCGGTCGCCCGTCGCGACGCCTTAGCCAAGGCCTCCGAGCCGAAGAATCCTCCACCTGTGCAAGTAGTCACCCCAGAGAAAAAGAAGAAAGATCCCGTTCAGGAAATCCAGGTGCGTTCCGATTTCTTCCCAACGCGACGCCCGCGGCGTCCCAGTTATTTACGGTCTCTATTTTTCGCGCGGCCCAGCCAGGTGTGAAATTTCGCGCTCGCGCGGCGCGCCCTTGAAGAAAGCTGTGATATGGGGGGTCGTAAATCGGCACTACGACCGCCCGCGGCGCCTTTTTCCAGAATTTCTCGTTTCTTTTACGAGTTTTTAATCGTATCAGGCGGTGTTCTCGGTTTTCAGGTTCGGGTTTCCATTAGGAAGGGCCGTAAAATAAATCTTTCTAATTATGCTGATACGCCAAGTTTTTTTAAACTGGCAACGCTCTTTAATTAGAAACAAAATGGTTGTTTTGCAAAACAAAATACAAATTTTGATTTTTAATTAAAAACTTATTTTTATATTGAAATAAATATATTTTGTTTTAAAAATACTTTCGTCCCACTGTTCCAACTAGAAAGACAAATAACTACAGGTTTAACACTACACTAAACTCCTGATGTTTGATGAAAAAACATTTTCGTACTCTGTTTTAGCTGTCACTATTTTTATTGAAGATTCTTGTATTTTCCAAAGTTTGAAACATTACAGGAATGTTTTAAGAGATAAAAGACATGTTTGTGTAATCGAATAGACAAAAAATTCAATTTTTCGAAATTAGCTAATTTCGGCTTTGTGTTTCAGCAAGAAATTGATTGCAAATAAAGAAAGAAGTGAATGTTTCAGAGCAATCGGTGAGTGCCGTTTTCTAAGATGATTGCTTTTTAAAATGTTGAATGTCCGATGTTTTCACCGTCACCTTTTTTTTCACAAACTTTTGCAAAACAAAATACAACTTTTGAATTGATTATTTGCCATTTTTTCAAAAGACATGAATTATGTGCTAACCAAGCAATAAATTTCGATTGAAATACGATTAAGCGAAAAATTTTCTATCCTAAATAATTTGGTACATTTGGTCTCTTTTTTCTTTAAATTCACTTCAAGGTTTCTAATCGTCTTGCTGAAAAGACGCCGGAGTTTTATTTGCAAGGGACAATCCCAGTTTTGAAAATTCATGAAAGTTTTTTCTCAAAAGATTGGCTTCTCTGATCAAATGTGATCTTCAATTTTTTGTAAACTGAACTTTGTATTTCTGTTTTAGCAAGAAATTGATTGGACAGCAAGTATGAGATTTATGTTAATGTGAAAGTAATACCGGTCATGTTCTAGATAATTCGCTAAAAATGTAATCCCTGCGGTTTTCGACACCAAGCATATTTTGAAACGATCTTGTCTTGAAACAAGATTTTTACCCCCAATGTTTTCCTCAACTCATAAAATTATTATAAGAATAATCTCCACAATACATCGTGTCTCTGTAATTGTCAAGAAGGAGAAGTAGAGGAAAATCGAATTTTAATAAAAATTAACTTTTCCCCCCCCAATGATATGTGGAAGATCATGGACTAAAGAATAGCGCGATTGCTCCCATGTGCAAAACGTTAGCTTCAGCTGTTGCAAGAAGAACTGCTAAATAACAGATAGACTCTCGTTTTTCCTTGTCGAGTTCTGTATGTCTCTTTAGTATTTCTTTTTTCTCTTTCACTTCCTCGCACTGTATCCGTCTCTCTGTTTCTCTCTTTCTCTCTTTCGCTTCATCTTTCTCTCGCTTTCTCACTAACTCACGCCGAAAAAAGATTGTTGTGCGTCGCTTTTTGCGCCATGGCGAAGACGATTCATAGGCCCTGAGAAAGGGTTTGGGCAACACAAACATGTCTTCACAAACAACGTCCGATTTCCAGCATTTTGCCATTCAAATACCAAAAACCACCGCTGTCGAAAAATTTTTTTTAATTGAAATCACATAAATGTTATGACCAACTGTAAGACGAAAATTTTCTTTCTCCACATTGATGATTTCCTTATAAACGTTAGACGATGATAAAAAAGTCCGCTGTAAAATGACTAATAAACCATCCCTGCGAAATATAAAAATTGGCCTTTTATAAACGGTAAACGTCTCTTTTCAGCATTAGGCCAAACTACAAAAACTCGCTGAAAAGGTAATAAAAGAGCTTCAATGTTCCGATCACTCCAATATTAAAATTATATTTATTTTATTTTGTTTAAAGGTCGTTTCAAAGGAGTAATCCACTTTAGATCAAAAAATTGTTATGCCACAAAGCAAATATCATTAAATTTGATAAAATCGATTTATTGTTCGATTAAAAAAAACGAAATGTCACTTATCTCAGTATAATGTTTCCGACAAACGATAATACAAGGTTGACAGTAAAATCACTTATTTAGACCTTTTGGAAAAGTTATATTTTATATTGCCTTTTGCAAAAATCAACGTCTATGGCTGTTTACTGAGTTAAATCTGCAACTGATTATATTACAAAACTTTAAAAAAACAGTTTCATAGGGGTGATATCTAAATTTTGATCAAAATTAACCAAGTTTAAGTATAGCAAAACAAGTTTTAACGAATTTTCATGTAGAAGCCTTAAATGATTCGAGTGGCAGTTATGTAATGATTGAAACTGCCCAACTTTATTTCAACTGCAACGTGGCTGTTTTAGAAAAGGATAATCAGAAGTTAGCGTAATTACGTATTACCTATTTCGAAAAAATGGCTTCATTTTCGATTCAAAAAAATTGCTTTTGGCATCACCAATCGTTTTCCATCTGAACCTAAAAGAAACGGTTTTTATTCCAGAACGCCCATTTGCCCTTAAAATTAACTTGAATTAAAACCCACTCTCTCCCTCGCCTTAATCCCCGCCACCGCGCGAATCCCATATTTGCGTATGCAAAAGCGCCATCCCATAATCCATTGTCCCACCGCAATGAGCCATTTTGGGCAGCGGATGTGCACACAGAGAAATAGAAGGACGCATAACTGGCTCTCCAGTTTACAAGGAACAGGTAACATTATTTCCAAGGACGCTTGCCTACGATCTGTTTTACTTTTTCAATTTTGATCTTGTGAAAATTTTGTTTACCAAAAAATCAAGTCACATTTTTCAGGCGTATACACATGAATATTTAAATTTGCGTGATCACCAAAATTGCTCGTTCGACTTGTTCTCTCTCTAAACGTTTTGAAGAATCGAACGAACAAAGCACTGGGTCATTTGTATAATTCACATTATTGTTAAAACATTCGCCTAATGCAATTTTTGTATACTTTTTTTAGACCGTATTCTTTTCTCCCACTGATATCTCGACTGAACAATGTTGCTAAATGTTTCAATTATTTTTTTTTAAAGAAATATTTATTTTACGTAACAATTTTTTTTTACAAATTATCACACAAGGACGACAGGTAGGTTTGCCAACGGTCTGTCGTGTTTTCGGACTTTTCCAACTTGTGTGAGTTATATATTGCTTACTCAGTCAGTGACTGAATTCGTTAACAGATTGAAACGGTTACTCTACTTTCCATATTTTCGATTTTTATTTTGTTAGTAGAACTCATCGTCAGATGTATTTCTCCAATTTTTTGTATCATGGAATTAAACTTAGTGTCTCTGCCAATTTTTCTTACATTTTCTTTATTTTTGTTCAGAGTTGGTAATTAAAAAATTCTTTTTGAAATTTAGAAAAAAAATCTTGTTTTTTTATTTGGGAATTGAAACAAAAACATTTCACTTTCCGCAATAGCCAACTTACTTATTATTTAGGTTGCTAGTATGTCGGTATGCCAAATTCACAAAACATTCAATCACAATTGCCCACCGGAAAGAAAATTATCCGCCTTCGAGGCCACAACTGTGCTTTTTCCGTACCGGAACGATGTCAGCTGTGTGTTTCGAGGCCACCTTTGGAAAATTGTGGGTCCGGCTGGCGCCATCTGGCTGCCAGTCGCGCGGTTATAGCGACAGCCTGCTGACAGCTGTAAACACGACCAACCACTTTTTAATTAATAATTACAAGCATTTGTAAGAGTTGTAATTTGATTTTTTTTCCAATTTCTCTATTTTTTTCTTTGCATGCACGAATCGCTCGAGTTGCACTGAATTTGTTTTCTCGAGACCGTAAAACACTTGAATTAACTAAAAAAAACGAATGTGCGAAGAAAGTATGAAAATATTTTTTAAATATTTTTAAACATTTTCAGAAAATATCGGGTTTTTTTTTAAATAAAAAGTTGAATATACCGACGGTCGAATATTTTGAACTCTTTTATTTTGTTAAATGAAGACGGTGAAACACACCAATAAAATTTTATTCAAGTTTTTTAACTCTTTGTAAAAATAATAATCTACGCTCCGCCTTTTGTGCACAAATATAGATTAGTTTTAAAGGAATTTAATTTGAAAGACGATTTTAACGAAAACAAACGTTCAGTACTAAATTTAGCAATGTTTTCAAACATTTTATTCTATTGGCATTTTTTAAATGCATTTTTAATTGGAGACCGAATACAAAAGCTGTATGATAGTTTTAAACCTAAAACTCAAAATTTTTCTTTTGTTTTTAATTATTTAATAGTAATTGTTTGGTTTTTTCTTCGATTTTTTGTTTCGGTTTTTTACAAAAGTTTTCTAATTTAACCCACCCAAATTTTTTCGCACTTAAAATTATTTTTCACCGCTTTTTGAATTAGAAAAACTCTTTTAGGTTTTTTTTTGTAAAAGCAGTGTTTTCAATTTTGAAAATTTCATCACAATCCTTATATATTTTTTCAGAATAAAAATATTATGTTGCCAATCGATCTTCAAGTATTTTTAACTCTCGCTTTTCATTAAATTGATTTACTGTAGCATACCAATTGTTTTTAATATTCGTTTTTTTTCATTTAAAAAAAACAGCTTCTACGCTCCTATTTTCACCCTAAATTTAGTAGAACTCAATGTTTCATGCCATTACATTAGTTTGGCAACTTCGAGAAATTTCAATTTGCACTGTACTAAGGCAAATGTAGATATGAACATATAAATCTAAAGAATGTTTTCAAAAAAACATTGAAGCTGAAAAAGGTTAGTGCGATTTTCGTCACATTTGCGCCTACTTTTTCTACAAAGCTCTTTTTGCGCAATGTTTCATTCTATTCTTATGTTTAGGAATATTGAGCAAAAGTGTTAGGCAACCCACTTTTTGACAAAACATTTATTTTTTCTGTTTCTACAGTACGCCCTTACGAGATGACGTCATAATCACGTAATCGGTCAAGTTCAAGTACCCCCGGTTGCATAATTCGAAAATCGCGGCTGTCACTATGGATCACGTGTTCCTATCCCAATTGACAGATGGACGACCTTCATCCAGGAGTTTGAATTTCGCGCCGCATGAGAGGATTTCGAATTTCAAATACTTTATTTTAAAAAGTAAGAATGCTTAGAAATTAAACACTTTAAAACTTTTTTTTCGCGAAACACAGAATGAAGTTTCTAAGGAGTCACTGATGACATTTTAATTTTTCTAGCAATCTATCTGAATGAAAACATTGAAGTGTGGTTAAAATGAAAACGATAATTCAAAAAAAAAGACTGTTCGATCCCGCTCGTTTTTCATTATTTGCTTTTTTCGTGAGAATTTCTCATTTATTTCTTTAGAAATTTCAATTTTTCTGTTCTGATTTTTTCCAACCACAAATTATGGTTGCAAAATCACATTGCATTACCAAAATAGTTAAAACATTTGCATAAATTTCAAAATAAATTTTAGATAAATAAAACCAGTCCAGCCAAAAAAACATTATCGTGGCTATTACCTTAGTATTCAAAAAATCCCACAAAAATTCATTTTCAAACTAATTTCTTTCTAGTTTCGAAAAAGTCGCAAGGAATTGTACTAATTTACCCTTTGTTTTCTATGAGTTGGCTTAATTCCCTTGTTTTTCATGCCGTATTTTCTCATTTTCTTCGGTAAATAGCCGGAAAATGACCGCCCGAAGGCAACAACAAATGCATGAAAAGAGAAAATAGTAGGCTAAAGACCCCTTTTCTTTTTTGCAGTCTTTCATACCAGTGGAGCAATACAAATCTCCGATTTATACTTTAAAAGATTTACTTGCAACACTGGACCAATTCAAAATTGTAGGTATTTGTTTGGCTTTTCTTCAGAATGTTTTTATGCTTGTAAGTTTCATATCAGTTGTCAATTTTTTATACTTGTATTTAAAATCGGTGTTTCTTTTCGATTCGAGAAATCTTAAATGGACACTGCTAGTGCTTTAATATTTTCGCTTGGAAATAGCTCACGTAACTGAAACACAGTTCTGACTTGAAAGTTAAATTAAAAAAAATCACCAATTGTATTTTAAAATTGATTTTTTTACCGATATTTCCGGTAAAACGTCGTTTGTCTGCGTGGGGAATATATTTTGCATGTGGGGGGGGGGCATAACTGTATTGCAGGGGGCTTACCTGTATTTCCAGGGTTGCCTAGTAGTAGAGTAAAATTTCTGCTACCAATGAACAATAATTTAAAATTCGGCAATCTATAAAAAACGAAAAAATTGAAATCGTTAATCAGCACTCGATTTTGACCAATTTTTTTCTTCCAAAAAGTTACAAAAATTTAACAAATGTTCAAAACAATTCTATTACAACTAAATATAAGTAATATAATTACTTATATTGTAATGAGCAGCTAAAAAGCGCAAGATTAGAACAAAAACAAAAAAAGCTAAGTAACAAGCGTCTTATCTACAAGCGTCTTTTTCCCTGCGCGAGTTCGTTTCGTGAGGGCAGCTGCGCAGCCTGTAATTATGCGGATCGATGACCGTTCTTCCGCCAAAAACTTCCGGCCGACGCCGCTTTTCACGCGGCCCCGCCGACACCTCACCTCATTTCCTTCGGCTGCCTCATTTATACCTCTTTTATTCATTTATGTTCGTTTCACTTGCGAATTTTCTATTAATTTTGACTTTTTTCTATCTGCACTATACTCTTTAGAAGTGAGAGTTAAATTTTTGGACATTTCGCTTTGAAAAAACACCGCAATTCTAAATTTAGTTTTTCGATTTTTTTGCGAATTAACTCTATTTTTGGCCACATTTTTGAGCTGTTTCGTAAATTCTGAATCACTTTTGCAATTTTCGTAACGTAGTTGTTTCGTTATTACAAATTTTAGTTATTTTCCTCATATTCGGATCAATTTTCTGTAGTAAATTACTGCAAACATTTAGTCAATCTCTTTTTGTACTGCATTTGCTGTTTCAGCCAAATTTCTAACTTAGAGGTTTTAAATTTTACTCTTGTTGATTCCGATTTTTGATTTTTAGCTTTATAAAAAAGTGCAATATTAATTTTAATTTACCGTATATGAAAACTATTTCCACTTTTTGCTTTTCCAAGATTTTTTCAGTCTTTTCTCATTTTGAGCAATCTTCATTGAATGAAAAACCATTTAATTGAAAATTTGGCCCATTTGTTTAAAACTGTCTTGCTGTTTCAGAAAATTGTCTAAATTAGAAGTTTCGAATTTTTATTGGTTACTTGTCCGAATTTGGTTGCTTTTGTTGGTGAAAGTTTGATCATGAAATTTATCGTTAAAAGTATCTTTTTGAAACCCCAAATTTTTCTATGCTTTTTGTAATTTGAATTTCGAAGCCCTGCTTCTGTTTTTATTTTGGCATATATTTTGGTTAAAAAAGTTAAATTCGCTTATTTTTTGAACAACCTCTTGTAATAATTGGAGATAACAAAAACGTCGTTAATATTTTCTGACCATTTTCCAAATTTCAAACTTTCAAATTCTAAAGCAACTATTAAAAAAGTTTAAAATAACCTCTTTCTATTTTTTTATTTGGCTTTTTACTTTGTCACATCAATGTTTTGATCCATTTCTTTGAAAATTCTCAAACTAAGCTTTAAATAGTTCAACTTTGTAAATTTTGAATTTTCCGATTTTTCAATGGTCACTGCAATGTTTTAAATTATCCGGTGAAAAAAATTTTGTGTTTCCCTAGTTAGTGCTCACTCGATAAGATTACAATTGATTCTGCTGTAGAATTCGTTCTAAACCAATTCCATTCCTCACCGATGTATAATGCGATTAATCATTCGTTTCGAGACCATTCATCTCTTTCGCAGCTCGTTTCACAATTCAAAGAAAGCCCGTTTCCCATTTTGTGACAACACCTGCTCATTTTTCCCTTCCCGCTCCAACCAGCTGTCCTTGTTTTTGAATATCCCGCCGGCACCCGGAGAACCTCTAAATCTCTCGGTTATCATTGTACGATCGATTTCATAGTTTAGACCTTTAAAATCATCGCTAAAGTTAGTTAAAAAAATACCTAAATAAGTTATCCTTTAAATTAGGTTTAAAGTTATAATGTCGCAAATGTCCAAACTTCCACATATGTTTTTGAACATTTCATTCCGTTGTTGTGTTCAATGCGGTTTTTGGGTTTCCCCAGTTTAATAGATATTTTCATATAACTATCAATTTAAAAAAAATGGTGTAACTTTGGTTAGTTTTTGGTAATTTTTGTTTATTGAATGTTTTATTCAGTTATTTTATTAAATCGCTTTTTTCTTTTCTTGTTAATAGGGCCAATTCAGCAAAATTCCCATTTTTAAAATTTACATCTTGTAACTTTGCATATTTCCGTTATTTTTTTTTAAATAGTAATTTCACGATTTTGTTTTTGTTTTAAATTTGTAAAGGGTTAGTTCAGCAAGTTTCTTGTTTTTTTGTGTACAAGTTATATTTCGTCGATGAAATCGTGTTATCAAAACTATGTAAAAATTTTTAGAACTTTTCATAGTCATTGAAATTTACGGCATTTACTTGGTCAAAGTTTTTCAGTTAAATGTTATATGCAATACCTAAGGAAATTGACAGTGTAAAGCTGCAATAGAGTTTCTTTAAACAACTGAATTGTTTGTTTGGTTCAAAAATTGTATTTTTACAACAAAGAAATTTAATTATTTTCTACTTTAGGTTCAAAAAAAGTTTTTTTGTGCAAATTTTCTCATTCAAATGTTTTATGTTTCAGTTGACCAAACCGAGACTTGAAATTTTTGATTGGACCATTCCTTCCTTGTTTGAAACTTTATATATTTGGAACAATTTTGCGCCAAAAGGTTTTTATTTTTATATTTTTGTTATTATTTCCGTTGCCAAAACGTTTACGATCTGCTTATATCCCCGTCAAAACAGCGCTGACCCCGGTGACGTCACCGCCATTGTTTGTATTTCGGCGAGTGACCCGGACGCACATGGCAGGCCGATGGATGACTGGTGGCAGGCCGTATTTTCTTTACGCAAGGCTTTTTTCTGTTTGTCTTAAATAATAGTTTTTAGTTTTAATAATTAGTAAGAATATTCGCTTGACATTAAATTTTAAAGTTTATCAACTGAATGTTTTGAAGACTTGGCTAGGAAATATTTTCAAAGTTGAACGCTACTATAAAAAATACCAATTGGAAGTCGAAACTAATCGTTTTTATGGTTTTCTAAATTTTATGTAAAACATAATTTGCCATAAATATTCCTTTGTTATATTTACTGTCTTTTCAATGTTTCGTGCAATTTTTAT
Organism: Oscheius myriophilus; assembly: GCA_964057215.1. NCBI lineage: Eukaryota > Metazoa > Nematoda > Chromadorea > Rhabditida > Rhabditidae > Oscheius > Oscheius myriophilus. The sequence goes on from OZ059906.1 coordinate 10,226,931, forward strand.
GTTTGGCACTAGAATTACCAAATCGGTTCATCCAAGTACGAAAATTTTTAAATTGGGAATAATTTTGTTTTCATATTATATTCTTGTTGGACTCGTGAAATTTTCAATTTAAAATTTTCTGTTCTTCTTAATGTTTTAAAAATTTATTGTAAACCTTTTGTATAAAATTGAACGTTGAACGGCCGTTATTGAACTCAAAGATCAAAGTGAACGTTTCGATTTTATGGAAATAAACAGTTTTGTTTTTGAATTTTTTAAATAGCTTGTAGAATACTAAAATTATCTTGTGTAGATGGAAAAACTGATGAAAAAATGGATAAGTTTTTGTTTTTTTTTGTTTTTTGAAAGTTTCAAACAAATTTAGTATTCTGTGAAAAGATAGTTTTAATAGTTGACAAATTTGACATATTCAACTTTTTCGAGTGACGCAATTTTTCAACTTGTAGCTATACAAATTTTCAAATACAGGCCACCGAAAGCCTCCGTTGTTTGGCCACCGAAAGCCAATTTTTCAACTTTCTTTTAACCGTTGTGGAATATATATTGGTTACTCAAAATAAAATAGTAGGAAAATATAGACCTCCCAGTTAGTACTCCCCGCTGACCTTTGGCTTATCGCCAGCCATCTCTCTCTGTCTTCTCTGCACCCTCTCACTCTCTCGTGAGCCCCAAATCTGTCTGCGCTCTCCACTCTCTCGCCGGGGCTCCCACGGCTCGTCTTCTTCTCAAAAGACACACAGCTCAACCGGCCCCGGAAGCAGTTTTTTCTGATATAACCTCTTCAGAGGGTGATCTTAGCTCTAGCGGGGGACGGAAATTCGTTTTTTGTGTTTCTTGTGGTTTTAGAAACTAGAGAAAAGATCAAAAAAGAATTAACTTTAAAATTGGCTAAGGTAGTTCACCGTTTCATTTGGAAAGCTAATTTTGTATGCAGCTTTCTAAGTATTAGCTGAATCGAAAGCACAAAAAAAACGAACTTTTCAGTCTTTCATCACACTTTTATTTTTCTTTTAGTTGTACAAGACTATTAATTTTTTCAGTTTTTGTTAGGACTCGTTGGAGCAATTTTTCGCCTAAATTTTTGCTTAATCCCATTTTTCAGCAAGAAAAAAGTTTTCCGAAATGTCTCAGTTTTCAAAAATAGCAATTTGAATTTGCCTTCTAATGGTAAATCTCTTGGTGAAACTCCTAGTTTGAAAAAATAAATTTTTGTCTTTTTTTATATTTAAAAATTGTTTTTTTTTCCTTTTCGTAACTTTGAAAAATGTATTTTGAACAAATATATAAAATTTTTTAAACCTTTCAATTTGTGTTTAAGGAAATTCACATTTTTAAAATTTTGATAATTTTATCGGAGAGATTTAATATATTTCATTTCCAGTTTGAGGTTTCGCTTTTTCATATTTTTTTTTAAACATTTTCGCATTTTCCCCATTTGTTTCATCTCATTTTTAACCCATTCCACGTTTTTAATTTTTTGTTTATGATGCCCCAAAACCGTAGAAAACAGTATATTTAATACTCAGTCAATTTGAATTAATTTTAAATGTTTCGTTTCGTTCTTAAATCTTTACGTTTTCAAACTTTTTGATGAGACTCTGCAAAAATTGTAGTTTGATGTCTTTCGTTCAGTAGTTTGCGATTTAAAGTTGTAGTCCCCTGCGTTTAATACTCAGCCAAGTTCAATTCCTTTCTATATAGTTCGTAAATGTTTCGTTTGGTTCTTTCAAGAATCTTCTTTCAAGAGTCTTCAAACTTTGTGATGAGATTCTGAAAAAGTGATAGTTTGATGTCTCACCTACGTTTAATACTCAGCCAAGTGCGATTCCTCTAAAACCGCCCCTATTTCCCCCCTCGCATCGTAAAAGTCCAGAGGAAACGGTTTTATCCGCGGCGTAGCCGACGCCATTCGGATGTTTCGCACTGCCTCCCGCGCGCTGCGTTTTAATTCGTCCGGCACCTGTTCCAGATGACGCGGATTTTTATTTGCCTTTTCGACATGAAAGTGTCAGCAGCACCTGAAACATTGAGCTGATTACGGCGCGCACGAGAGCTGGCGATCATTTTCCCACAAACAATCGCCCGAATTCCGTGGGATTTTCCGGACTATTTTTAGATTGAACATTTCTTCAAGTTAAATTTCTGCTAAATGATTTTTAATTTGAATTTTGTTTTCTTAACGGTAAAATATGACTTTTTTTTGGTAATTTTGGCAATCATCCTTATGTTTCGCCTAAAACATCTACGAGTTACAATCTCATTTACGTTGATTGTCGGCTGATCAATTTTCTTTGTTGAAAAATTTTCCAATTGAAAACTTTGAATTCAGAATATTGGTTATTTTTAGGTATATTTTTCAAATTAAAAATGTTTAAGTGTTAGTATTGAGTAACCACCAAATAAACGAAAAATTCAAAATTTTTGAAATTTGTATTTGCTAAAATTTTCGTCGAAGCTACGTACCAGCGAAATCCGAAAATTTAAGTCTCACAAAGAGAGACCTTGAAATACGAGTGAAAATTTTTCTGTTTTGTAAAACGACCTGTGTTTTTCACGTTAACAGGGAAATTGTAATTTGGTGTATTTTTAGCTAAGATTTTTTTGTTTAGTGAAATTTTTTCAACAAATTAACCTCAATGTTTTGACAAAGCGGTATGCCTTAACTCTACTCCTTTGTTTGGTTGTTCCAAATCAAATTTTTCGTTTTCCTTCACGTTTTACTATTTTTTGTACTTTATTTCGGTATTCAATATGCGACTGGTGTACCTGACCGTAAAAAACAAACCAAAAATCAGTATTTGTGAACTTTTGATTCATTATTTTAGATCAAAACAATAAAAAAATCAATCCTTTTTCTTGAATGAAAATAATTTTAAAAAATTCTAGCAATTGTCATTTTATTCAAAAGAAGATTTGTTTTGTATTTTTGATTTTTTTTTTTGCAATTTTTTCAACACCTTTGTCATACTATTTCGTTAACAATGTGTTAGTTCATCAACTTAGTTCATAGTTTCACCTGAAATTTTTCGTTTCTATGTATTTTCTTTTTTTTAGTATTATTTGGCCCATAGTTTAGCGAATTTTGGCTTCAAATCGACTTTCACGAATTCGACTAAAATACAGAAAATCAGATAGCTTGAAACATTCATTTTGCAGTCCCTTTTAAGGTAATTGAAATACAACATAAGATGTATCTTTTTTAATCTTTTGAATTTCGGTTTCTTTTTAATTATTGAGTCTATCGTTTAAAGTTTGACGCGTTTTAACGATTTTTAAATTTTGAATTTGTCCTTGATATTTTTTTCTTTTATTGAGAATTTCACTTCACTGTTTTTCAAAAACGGTTTTTTTCCTTCTAAAGAACTAGTTTTGCTAAAAGGGTTTTTTTCTTTTTGTTCATGTTCTCTCGTTCTCTGTGTCTCTTTCTCTCTCGTAATCCCCTTTCCCATCTTCTTCTTTTTAGCCCTAGTCGCGCTCGATGAAGCGCACTCTGCCGCGTTTTTTGTCGTTCCGAATGCCGAAAAGACGGCTGGCCTCGTCGCTGTCGGCGCCGCTCATCTTCGCCGCCGAGAGAGAACAACCCATGGATCAGGAAATGGTAGGAAAATTTGATTTTATGGGGTTCTTATTGGTGAAATCACCAGTTTTCGAATGTTTTTGAACTTTGAGGACTTTTCGTTTAATGGACTGTTATGTTTCGGGAAACCATCAAATTTTGGGTGATTCAAGTACAGAGCTGCCACAGTTCAGTGTGCCTTTTTTGATTTTGGTTTGATTTGTCCAAACACTTGAAGCTTTTAAAGTGTTTACATTGTTTTCTTGCAAATTGATATTTTAAAATTTTCAGACTTTAATTTAGTAATTTGCATTGTGAAGTAATTTGTAGGAAGTCAATTTCACATATTGAATTCCCAAATACAATTTCAAAACTATGATGACTTATTCGAAAAGCAATGTTTTCTTATTCGAAAAGCAATGTTTTTTTGGCGAATATCAAGTTTCCGAGATCTTGGGAAATGGAAAAAAAAACTGCCTTCTTTGCTCTTCCCCCCCCCCCTTTTACTTTTTTGGAACACCAAATAAGTATTTAAACTGGTGAAAATGAATTTTCAAGCTTATTCATTAAATCAATTTACCGTTTCAAAAAGTCTATAGGTTGTTGTGAAAAGTACAAATTTCAATCCACCGGAGAAATCCAATGGGACGTGAATTTGACTGATACATGCTTTTGCTGGCACGTTGTAAATTTTTACAATTTTATAAATTTGTATTATCTTTTCAATAATTTCAACAAACAACAACTTCAGAAAACCATAAAACTGTCTCACATCATTCAAAATTGGCAAATTCAAAACACAGTGAAATGTTTCAAACTAACGGCGAAAATCAATGTGTCCGTTTCTATCACTCAGGCGTTGTCTAACTTTATTTTGTAGTGAACCACATTTATCAAAAAGAAAACAATTGTGGTTTTTTTGTAGAATTACACAACTGAGGATTTTAATGTTTTTATCAAACAATGCCAAATACATTTTCGGACGTTAAATTGTTAAATCTTAATTTTTGTGGTGTGACTTTGATTGAAACTTTTAGGAGAATCGTTCTTTTTTGCAGTTTTTCTAGAATGGAAGTTTTTTGAACGTTCATAAAACAAGCTCTTTTCTTTTGTTTAACCAGAATGACGCCTTTTTATCACCTTTCAAGAACCTCAAAATAAAAAATAAATTAGTCCCTGCACAAAATTTGGGCCACCTGGGACACTTTTTTTGTTATCAGACGTCTTAAATGTTTCAAGATCGTCTTTACTCTGTGCGAAAATGGAAATTTTTGTTTCGCTCATCGTTTATTGTAGTTTGTGTTACGAAAAAAACAAAACCGCCGTTTTTGGCTCGTTTCCCATCAGCTGTGCTTTTAGCCGCTTCCGTGGGCTATTTGTGCATTTGTCCACTTTGTGGCAGTGTGAAGTGGCCACCATATGGTCCTGTTCCTCGAGGAGCAGCGAAGCAAAAACAAGGCTCAAGCGCTCGCTGAAGCAGCGCAAATAAAACATTTCCTGTGCGGGGCCAAGGACACCCGGCTGTTGCGGAGGGGGGTCAAAGGTTCACGGGCAAGGACACTTTAGTTCCATTAGCCGATTCTTAGCGTTAATGTTTCATTAAATAATTTATTTAAATTTCATAAAAATTGTTTTGTTAAAAAGCAATTGCCATTTAAGGAGGTATATTTCAATGAGAAGTGTTGGTTTTAGAATTGTACACAGTGTGTATCGAAACTCAAAATTTTTCGGAACTCAAAAGTTTTATTTTAGTTAGTGTTTTTCACAAAAAGATTTTCATGGTTTTTAAACAGCAATTCACAATTTATTTTGGCAGTTTATTTCTCAAAACATGGTTTTTAGAATTTTACAATGATACAATGTTTCAATGCAAACAAATTACAAATTAACATATTTGTATTACAATAGTTCCATGACACTTTAGTTGCTTTATTGGGTTCGTAGCGTTGATGTTTCTTTGAATAATTTATATAAATTTTATGAAAGGAGATATTTTTTTAGTTTTAGATTTGCAGAATGTCGAAAACTGTATCGCAACTCAAAATTCTTCCATTCACATAAAAAGTCTAAATACCTTTTTTTAAAATACGTTTCAATCAAAGGGTTGAAATTGGAAACTTTTGAAAATCGTAATGTATACAATGACTGTCAATATAAGATTGTATAACTTAAACCATATTTATTTTTTTTTAAAAAATTAAACATTGGCGAATGTTCAATGTTTCTACAGTTTATGATCTCACTAAATGTATCCAAACAATCGTTTAAATTGAATTCCAGTTGTTTTAAACAAAAAGTCACAATTGATTTCATTTTGTTCTACACCCATTTTTGTTAAAAGCAGCGTTTTAGAATTACAAGTAACAATTAATTTTATAATTACTGAATGTAGCTTATTTTCTAAAGTTCACCATATCAATGTTGCAACTGGTTCACTTTATCAAAATTCTTAATTTCATAAATTTGACGTAGTTAGTTTGCTACACTTGTATATTTTTAATAGTTATTTTTTTATTGCATCATTTTTATAATTATCATTAAATGTGTCAACAGCTTTTGATAAAATTGAACATATCATCAATTTTTTCATTTTATCTTATTCTCAGAGAGATATTGAACTAAATGTTAACGAAATGGATTTTCTTGTCATTTGCAGCTCCATATCACATTTTTTGTCCCATGTGACGCCACGGAACGGCAATGAATGCATTTTTGATAACGACGAACAAGACTTATACCACCTTCTCGCTTCCTTTTCCGTATTGATTGATTTTCCGGCCGGCCAGAAATACCTTGCAAGCGAAATTTCGAAATTAAGCTGAATCCATTAAATTTGGCTATTAGATTATCAAACAAAAGACCAGGGTTCGATCCCTCCCGGTGTCATTCTTTTATCTTTTTAAGCCAATTGTACCAACTGTCGTCTGGTGCCCCCATTTGACCCGATTGCTTATCTTTAGCTGATATTGGGGGGTTTTGACAAACAGAAGGCAAAGAGGAGCTCTTGATGTGTAGAGTGATCGTTTGATCGACGGCGGGCGAACAGCGAGAGCTTTGATCGCCTCTTTCACGCCTCTAATTTTAGAAATTGCTGCAAATTTTGGAAATTTCAAGAGAAATTGGAAATTTCTAGAAAAATTTGTTTTTGTAAAATCAAAATTAATGTAATTATTTGTCTGAATAGTCCGTTGCCAAAAAAGTCCAACAATCAGCTATCCCTTTCGCAAAATATGCAAATTTAATGGCATTGGACCGTAATAGTGACGGAGCCATAAAGCGAAGACAATCGTACGAGTGGGCGATCAAAACCACATGCCGGCTCGTAAACGCTCGGATTTTTGTGGCGGGCAATTTTATCAGCTGCTGCGGCCGCAGGACAATGACTTTTAGTTGGGTGGACATGTAGGAAAGAGATATTTTTTTCTATCTGACCACTTGTCTGACCACGTTGGCAGAAAAGTTTCATTATTTCATCTCAATGTTTTGGTGTTTTGTGGAAAGTTACCTGATTTCTTGTCATGATTTCCTAATTTCGTGACGGAATTTGTTGCCATGTTAAGATTTGAATTGCTACGGTTCCCACGACCCAAAAAGTTTGTTTTCGTTCGGTTTTTGACGCCTCGCGGAACTAGTCATTGGGTGTGAGAAAGTGAAGAGCCCGGGAAAACAACAGTTTTTCTTTTGGTGTCTCAGGGTGAAATTTAAGCCCCCCCCCCAGCCATATTTAACCCCCCCTCCTCTAACGTTTGGTTAACTCAAAGAGCACTCGTATGGGGCGTTTAGCTAATTTGGCATGTTGTTTATCAACAATCTATGTTTAAATACATGAATTTTATATGTGTAGCTCTCTCAAAGACACCCTCAAATCCCCCTCCCCTCTCCTTGTAATTAAGGGACTAAACGGAGCTAATCGCGTGAGGATTCCGTGAACGAAGGCGACAAGGTCGCGCAAAAAAGTGCCAATTTATTCGTTCTTCGACGCCCGAGAACGGTAATTTGGTAGGCGAGGACGCGGCCTTTCTTCCTCGCACTAATCCTAAGCACAGACATACGGTTCCCTCAAATACTCCCAAACAACAAGAATTTATTAACCAATTGTTGTTTTTTCTTCATTTAATTAGGTTACAGAACAAACTTTGCTTTTGTTCAAAGTATCAATCCATCTTTGTATTCTTAGCAAGCGTCATTTTTCAATTGTACATGGAAGTTCAATTTTAAATTCTAAATTAAGTTACTCAAGTTGATCGCTTCAAAACTTACTTTTTCTCTCAGTTTTTTGTACGATTATAATCTGAGAAACGTATTCAGTTTCACAATTATGCAGTTTCCTTTCTTGCCTTTGTGTGTGACGTGTGACGTTATAACAATTGGGATTTTCTTTATGAGAACAACGTTTAAATTTCAAATATTAAGGTTCAATGCGTTAGAAAAATAAATGGCCATGTACGCAGGCCATGCACGCAGCCATGTACTTTGGTTCTAATTTTAAATTATTTAGAAGTTTCAAAACTACGAATTTTTGCTTCCATTTTGGTAACATGCAGTGCGTCCTTGACATCGATTTGAATTGCAAATTTTTCACATATTGCATATTTTCACGGGTTGTTACGACGGCACAACAAAAAAAACAATTTAATTTTGCATATATTTGAGTTGTTATTTTTCTTCAAGTTTTTAAAAATTTTTGCGTCAGATTTCTCATTGTTACACTGAACAAATGTACATCTGACGAAAGTTACAACAACTTGTTTTCACTTTTTGTAGTCATTTTTGTTCACATAGTTTTCACTAGATCTATTTACAATTTTATGAAGTTTATTTAATGTGATCAATTCTCCCTATTTTACATTTATTTTTCAACGTTTGCAAATTTTTTTCACATTTTTTCATTATAAGGCTTTCACTTTTGGAACAGAGCGCTGTAGTTCATAATTAACTTGAATTTTCATCAAATTGCGTGGAAATTCATTAGTCCGTTTCTTTTGTTACACTTGCGTTTTTTCCATCGGAATGCATCGAATTTTGTTGAAAGCCCACCGGGTGGCTGATTTACAGCCCAACGCGCGTACTAAGTTTCGGACCGTTTTTGGCGATGCGCGCCATCGTCGATCATTAAAAGAAATCAGAAAATTTATCAGAAGTTTTGCAATTTACATAAATTGAGTTTTTTTCATAAGCTTTTGTAATTTTTTTTTGATTACACTCAAAATTTTTTTATTTTATTGAAATGTCTTCAGTTTTTTTCAATGAAAATTTTCAATTTATTCCTCCTAGACAGATATTAATTTCAAATTCTTGGCTTAAATTCACTTTAGCAAGCGACAAAAATAAATCAGTTGAAAGTTTCGAAATCTTGGCTTTTACGTATTGTTTCAGGAAATTCAGTGTATTAGTAATAAGATCAAATTTTTCGAATTGCACGGAAATTCGTTTTCTTTGTTACACTAAACAATGTCTCCGTTTTTCTATTGGAATGCGTCGAATTGGTGTTGAAAGCCCACCGGGTGGCTGATTTACAGCCCAACGCGCGTACTAAGTTTCGGACCGTTTTTGGCGATGCGCGCCGTCGATAAGGAAGAAAATCGCTGAAACGAATCAATCCTCTTCCCTGTTTTGTCAGCCCTCCCAGTTTCTCCAGATGCTAATTGACAGCTGGTTTAACAACTGGTAGCAACCCCCGATTAGCCCGTTTCTGGTCTTTGGAATCTTCTTTTCTTCAAAGTGTGATAGCTCTAATTGTGAATGTTTCGGATACGGGGTAAAATTTTGATGATGAAACTACAATCTGAGTTGGTTTTGGCCAAAAAATGAAACATTATAGATGAAACCGCTACAGATGGTTTCATATATTTTTTTCTTCGAGTCGATTTGTTTTTTAATTTTTACTTTTTTTAAATTTTCACTTGGACGTTTAAGAGTTATTTGATATAAAATGAGTAATGAAACTTTTAATTTCTTTCCCTTTTCTTCAGATTTTCGTAAGGATTTGGCTGCTTTCATTCGCTGTACGACGCAATTTGTGCATATCTCAACACGAAAATATTGGCACGCGAAAAATCATTTTGTATTGCCGTGAACCTTTTATAGAAAATGGGGTGTTTTACGGGAAAACTCACATTTTCCATGTTTTCTAAAACATTCTTTAGTCCTGTTTGACATTACTTGTATTCTTGTATTTCTCCAAATGTTTGTTTTTTTTTTGATTTCTATGTTTCAGTAATTTCATTAAAGAAAACTGTATTTTTTGATTTAGTTCCTCGAATTTTTTGAACAGTAAAAATGTTTCAGTCTTTATGTATAAAAAATTTTTTTGAGCACACATAAGCTGGAAACAAAAGATAAAATTTTTGGAAAAAATGAAAAATGACTTCCATTAATAATAAAAAATAAGAAATTAATAAGAAAATACTTTTGTAAATTATAATTGCTTTTGTAAATTATACCACGTACTTCACCTTTTCTCTAAATTTTTCTCTAAATAAAAACCTGCTTTGAAGTTTTAACTAAAGCAAATTTCATTTTCGCAAAGATTTTTTCATTTTTCTCAATTTTCAATGTTTTCCTAAAAATAGATTTTTTCATGAATGAAATGTTGAAAATAATATTTGTTTCAAGCCCAATCCCTTGAGCCTGTTTGCCACTTGTTTGCCATAAGCGAACGCTTAAAAACCAAGGTTTTTAAAAGTTCCTTTTTTCACGATTTTCAACATATTTTCAAGGTTTCATTATGTTGCATTAAGAAATGGCAGATTCACGACTTTGCTTGACACAAGTCCAATTAAAAAAAAACCTGAATCTGTTTCTGAAGCCTAGGACTTCAGTGTTTCATTGGAATCATGTAAAAAAAAATTTTGTTGTTCTACTCTCACCCTTCTGAAAGAAGCATAAACTTTTAAAATATCTGTTCGTTGTCTTCATTAGTTGGGATTTCAATGTTTCATTAGGTTACTGTAACAAAATGTAGATTCTTGCCTTAGTTCATCCAGAGTAATTACAAGGAACAATTAAAAAAATAATATTTTGTGTCAACCCCAAACGCCCATCTGTTTAAAAAAAGATCTTTTCGTTGTCTTCATTAGGATTTCAATGTTTCTCAACCCTTTTTAGACAAAACAACTCCAAACCCCTGAGTCCCTTGAAACCCCTGATTAAGATTAAACTAAGAAAATGCATATTTCTCACTTAGTTATGAGGATTCCCCTGATTTTGAACCCCTGATTCTGTTTGCCCTGAATCCCTTGAATGGTCCGTTGTTTCAAGGCTCGTATTTGTGCAGTGCCGGACGGAGAGCGGCGGCGTCGCTTGATAGTCACAAGTGAATCAGCGACGGCGACCGCGAAAATACCAACGCGTAAGTGTGAGAAACGCCTCGGAACACTAGTGCAGTGTTTTGGAATAGGGTTGTAGTCTGGGAAAGAGAGGGGAGCTAATTTATATACGGAATAGGGGAAACATCGAGAAAACTTTCGATCAGCAACTTTTTTCCCCGTAAATTTAAGTTTTCTGTTTAAGTTAAGTTTTTAAGTTAATTTAAGTTGAAAAATGCCAGATTTAAAGTGAAGTGATTGTTTCAGCCAAATGATGACCCAGAGTGCAAAGTGTTGGTTTATTGGTTCTTGTTCATTGTAATTTTGTTTATAAATAATTCAAACAAATGATTCTAAAAAGAATTATGTTATCATGGATGCATAGAAAGTTAATAACGCTTCAACAACTGTCACATTCCTTTAAAATTCAAGTATTTGTTTTTTTCAAGAAAGTTTTTATTCTGGGTCATAAAAGGATTTTTTGCTACAATAACAGAATATTTTTAGCTGATGGATTAAAAAATTAGGAAAATGACTATTTGTAGAAATTTTTAACGTAATTTTGAAAATAAGGTTAAAAATTGTTATACCGTGTATTAAAAAAGATTTTAGTGTGTAAACTCATACCCATTTTTATTATACAACTTAATTTTCGTTGTTTTTCATTTTCACATGGTCGCAAAATGGTTATTTACTGGATTTAATGAAAAGAAAAAGTTCACAATTTAATGTAAGGTAGTTGTTTCATTCAAATGGTAACCATTATTGAAAAAAAGCTTGTAGATTGTAGGCGATTGCATGATAAATTTTAAATATTAAACAACTGTTAGCAAACTGAATTAAGTGTGATAAAAAAAATAGAAAAATCAAAAACTTTTAGAAAAATTTACTGAAAATTCACTTATTTCTTTTTTTGCATGTGTCTGTAAATTCTAAGTAGGGAGGTATTTTTTGTGCTGAAAATGACAAGTGGTTTTTATTAAAAATTTTAAGCGGCATTAATTATCCATTTCCCCTTGTAGCCCCCTTTCCCCTTCTAACGCGTCGTAAATCTCGTGAGTCCCCCGGGGCGTCAATGGTCAACAGTTCTTATGATTTCCTAAATTAGGCGACAATCGCCAATCTCTCACCCCTCTCCCTTTGCCATAATCTCTCTTCCTTTGACGTGCCGCCGTCTTTTCTCTTGTTGGCACATCTGGCCCCAAGCTCCGCCCACTGCTGAGGCAACGCCCACCCGGCTGGGAGGCGCCTGGCGACAGCTGGCGCTTATTTTCCACTAATCTCATGTAAATGATCCATAATCTGATTACCACAAAAGTCACAGTTTAAGCCACCACGGGAGTTTGATCCCGCGGTGATTTTGATCCATTTTTTTTTCAAAAGATTTCGATATTTTGTGTTTTGTCTGGGGTTTTGGAGCCACAAAAATTTAAAACGAAGGAATTAACATTTTTTTCACATCGAAATCCAAATTCGGACAACATATGTAAAGAATCTTATTGAAATTCTGTAAGAAAAAGTTTTTTTTTTTTGAAACATGAACAATTATGGGAAAAAAAAGAAAAGTTATGTGGTTTTTTTCATAAATTTGAAAACCCATTTACTCTCTGACACGTTTGTTCTACTTTTTTTTTTCAAGAAACTAAAGAAGGAAAATCACAAAATTTGCAAATTCAAATGAACTCGCTGTTCCATTCAAGTTTTTTATCACATTGGAAACAAAACTATTTGATGAGAGTACACTGTATTTTTCTAACGGAAAAAGTTTTCATAGTTTTAGAACGTTTCCATAATGTTTTTCCTTTGATTTTTGATATTTAAAATATATTTAAAGAAAATCTTACATATTTCTTTTACTTTTGAAATCACATCATCATAAATCACAAAACTTTTCCTAAGCTTTTCCGGAAAAACGAAAACAGTAACATAAGTAAAATGAACTCGCTGTTTTGCAAATGCTTGAGGACATTGAAATGAAACTTTTTTTGATTTGTCATTCAGCTTGTTTCCTTTAAAAAATCGAAAAAAAAAATTATTTAGCTAATGAACGGAATTTTCTTCTTATTTTGTAACTATCCGGAAATCAGATCATGTTTTTCACTTGCAATTTCACTATAATTTTAAAAGGCAAGTGTTTCAACGGCCCTCATTTCCGGCATTTCCCCATTCTGAAGCATATTTTGTAAATCCTGTCGTAGTATTTTCCAGTTTTTATACAAATTACAAGCTTTTTTTGCCTTGTTGAGTAATTCTTAGATTCTACAGCAGCTAAAAGCCAAAAAACACAAAAGTTATGTATTTCGGTTTATTTAAACGCCCCATTCAGTTTCAGTGGCATAAATGCCGTAAGCTTTAATGCCAATCTGAAACATCTTTGTAACAAAACAACACTTGCGGAAGTTTTCCCAAATCCTAGGAAAGTTTACTTCTATTTGAAACTCCTTTTCTTCAAGGAACTAGATTTCTTAAATTATTGGTAGTCTGATTTTAGTTTTTTTGTGTCTTAGTTCTGCGGCAGTAAATTTTAAGATATTTTTTCCACGTTTCCTTTTTCTTTACTTATTCTATGTTTTTATCCGAACGTTTAATCTAACTCTTCATTTGAATTCAGTTCTTCCTCCTGAGTTTTTTGTGAATCCTTAATTTTCCGGATGGCCTTGGTGGCCTACAGTAACCGCTGGATCGGTCAGATCTTCACCAATTACCGTATACTTCACGACATTTTCATACAGAAGGTTTGTTACTGTATTTGAAGTAGGTAAATTAGAATTCACTGTTTTTCATCGTCCCGTATAAAAAATCGTTGTAGGACCCTGATAAACAATCGATACTGGGAGGGGTTGCGTCTTTTTTGCAATCGGCACGCGAATATTTGCCGAGGGAATTAATTAATCCGCGTGGGACGCATCACGCGGCGTCTTTTTCGAGATACGAGTCCTTTTCGGAAAATAATCGTTTTTAACGTAATTCAATTCTGCGTTTGTCTGCGTAATTTTTATAAAACCACGTTTGTTTCTATGAACCGCAAAAGTTAACTAACTCAAAATGTTCATAAATTTTTGAAACAGTGAGTTTTTTTTTAAATTTTGTAAATTTGCACGACGTTATTCGTTTTACAAATTTGTTTCAAAACTCGTTTTTTCTAAAAAAAAAAAAAAAAAAGTACCGTGTTCTTCTTAAAACTCCTTTCATCGAATTTTGACAATGAAAAAGTATTAAATTTAAACACAATTTACATTTTTGAACAAATTTTATTTTCGCGGATAATCGAAAAGCCCTATATTGTATGACCCGCTAATGCTAAAATTAATGAATTTTCCAAAACATTGAAACCCAGTTCAAAAAAAATTCTTGCGTTGTGTAAAAGGTTTTCAAATTGTTATGAACATAGGTAGGAGAATGTATCCAAAAATCGCAAAATTGGGGTTGTCATTTTTATTAACGAATATTTACTCTATTGTAAATCCAACATTTTTGATCAATTTTAAAAATTATATGTTGTTTATTACTCCAAAATGGAATAATAATAGAATAATCCGTTACCGACCGCCCCTTGGCCCTAATTAGCGCGGTGTCTTTGATTCGGGCGGCGTCCCTCTGAGAACCGGCCGCCTGCGCTTTTTCCCATCACCGGCTGTCAGTTTCACTCGTGTCAGCCGGTCATAAAAAGAGAGGCTAATTTGGGGCCCAGGAATTGTTTATTTTGGTTTTTTTGTTGTAAAACACTTCGGAATTTTTCTTCTGGCTTACTACAAGCTAGAAGAAATTAAAGAGCTGTTTCAAGCGAAATCCCAAACAAAAGTGCGAAATTCCAGAAATTCTCGGTTTAAACACGGAAAATCTCGACGGAAGAGCTAAAAGTGTTTTGAGAAGATTCCTTTGTGTAAAACTGCGTCAAGACCTTTGTACTCTTGAAGCGTGTACTTCTCTTGTTGACACACGGCTGGCAGCAAAAAGGCTGTTCGCTAAAAGAGAAACATTTGAGATCCGATTTTGTCTTGCTGGATTTGGCTGTTTTGTGCAATTTTGTGAGAATTTACATTTATTTACATCTTTAAAGTTACAAGAAGTTAGAAGAAGAAAATCATTTTGGATTGAACCAAATTTATTGATCAAAATGTTTTAACATAATTTGGGAATAAAATGTGAATCATTTGAATTTTTTCTATTTGAAAATCGGTTGGCTGTTTTGTCTGCAAGATTTTACTATTTCAAGCGATTTTATGCAAACTTACTTCACCTTTTTGCTTTTCCTGGCAAGGTTTTTAAAGGTTAATTAACGTTGAAAAGACGTTTAAAAAAAATAATTTTGCAGTTTGATTTTGTTTTTGAATTTCATTCAGTTTTCACCGTTCCCATGACGAAGAAATTATTTTGTTTCGCTCATCGCCGCTCATGTGAAATTGCGTTTCTTCGTCGCATTGATTGTTCTTTTTACTGTTTTCAGCAGTAAAAGCAGTTTCAGCAAATGTTCTGGTTTTATTTTTTAAACGGTGTAATTGTGTTTCAATAAGTTATTAAGTAAATAGGGCAATCTATTATAATCAATTTGTCGAGATTGTTTTGGAGAAAATTGCATACGAATGATTCACCAATTTGAAAAATACTTCGTTGTTTAGACTTTTTTTTAAATATTAAAGTTGAACAAGCTATTTTAAACGTTTTATGCACAGTTTTTAAATTTTTTTTGTTGTTTTAAACTTTTTAAACTTTTCTGTGTAAAATTAAAAAATGATATTAGTGGCCACTTCACCGTTTTTTCTTGGTTTTGCAAATTTTTAATATGTATAATTATATGTACAAACCAGGTTCATGTATTTTGAATCCCTAAAATAGTTTTTTTACTTAAAATCAATGCTTAGCTGAGTATCGTTTTATCGTTATGAGAAGTGTGTAATATTCGTTTATAGCAGATATTGATTGATTGGCATCCGACAGATTTAAAAATGCGAAATTTCAATTTACAAGTCTGAAAAGCTGTTTCTTGTTGAACTTCGCTATGTCGAATTTACAAAAAAAAATAAAGCATTTCGATGTTTTACTTTCTTGGTTTCATAGATTTTGAAATTCCTGCGTTGAAGTTTTCGCTCCTTTTTAGTGATTGGCGAGTATTTTTTAATTGTTTCGAGAATTGTGTATCCCTATGCGATGGCTATAATCGAATGTTCCACTGCCAGTGTACAATGCGGATTCACTTCAAGATTTCGCGACCAGATTCGCAAAGTTTTTGCCAGGGACGACCAGATGTACGAATGACCGCGAGAATGAGTGCTGAGAACGGCAGAAACGGGGGAAATGCTTGGAAACAACAAACTACCTAAATTTCATCTAATTTTCTAATTTGTGGGCATATGTTAGTGGTGAATTAGAACCTTACGAGTAACGAAAACGCGGTGAAACATGAGTGTCACGTTGAAATTGCGCTGAAAAATAGAGACCGGGTTTTTTTTATAATTGGTAATTAAGACTAATTATGCAAAATTCTGACTATTTTTTGCATAATTACGAACTGTTTAATTTTCAGAGAGACCTGGACTCTGCCTCGCTGTGCTGTCCCTCGGATGCGCCTTCCACGTCGCCAGCCCAGACGCCGCACAGCATGTCCATCGAGAACTTTGTCGTATCAGAATTGGTTAGTTTTTTTTAATATGCATTCTGTTTTCGTTTTTTTTGTTCTTTTTTTGTTTATTTTTTGAAAACTTCGGGACTTTTTGAAACCCAGTTGTTTAGTTGAATTATTCAGTGTTTCTTTCACTTTTTGAATAGAATCGAGATATTCTTTTTAGTTGGTAGGAAGTTTTGCAAAACAAACACAATTTGGGAAAAAATCATCATCATTGGGTGTATGCTCAAGTCAAAAAAACCGTTTTTGGTTTTTTTCGGCTTTTATTTTTTTGAATAATAAACGTTTGAAACTCATTCAATTCGAGTTCAATTTTTTGTTGTCAGAAAGCAAACATGAATTTTTAAAGAAATTCGAATATCATTTTTAAGTTTCAAGTTGTTCATTAGCCGTTTTCCGCAACAAGCCGCCGTTATAAGAAGCATTAAAGAAAATTTCGATATTCTCTGTTTCTTGGATTACCCAAAGTTTTACGGAAAAACAAGAAAGCCTTGTATTAAAAACGGAACATTTCATTTTAAATGTATAGAACTTGAAAACTATAAAGCCTATTTTTGGAAATTTTTTTCTCAATTTCTTTTCACCCGCTTCGATGTTTCAATTTTAACTTTTTTATTAATGAACATCGAAGAAATCGATGCACGTGCGTTTCTTTTTTACCCAATTTGTGCGTTTCTTTTTTTGTACAAGAATTTACACCGCAAGAAAAAATTCTAAAACAATCTTTACGATCTGTTGAGTTCTTGTAAAATTAAGTTCTTGTGAACTAGTACGCTTTTACAAAACCTTTACAAAATTTCAAAGTAGTTTTTTTAACATTTCAAACAAAAATTACGATATTTTGAGTTGGAGTCGCTTTATTAAAACATAATGAATTTTAAAAAAAAGTGGAACGAATTTACGCAAAACAGTTTACAAAGGAATAACGAAGAAAACGGTAGTTGCCATCGTCACAAAACACAAGACACAATTCTACTAAGCGTTTCGTGCAAGGTTTTTAATCCTTTTCAACGTCCACTTTTCTTCTTCAAAAGTTACGTGTTCGGAACAAGAATTATCATCTTTGTTCATATTGTCTCTGCCGGATTACCGTCTTTGCGATCTTTGCCGTCTCCGTTGAAAAAGCGGGCGGCAAACACAGGGACAAGGTTTTTCCGGTAGCTGAGGGAAGGCTAATCGTATGCAGAAACGGGCCTCGTTTCTCTCGGTTTCAAACCTGATCCTTATGGCTGCGCGCGGAAGTCGTCAAAGTGGACGAGGTCCAGTAGCCATGTGTGGACAGGGGAGGAAAAGTGACAGAGGGATTTCAAATCAGTTTCAAAAATGTATTTTATAAATATAAATTCCTTTTCATTATTATTTTCCAATTGATGCGAAATGCAATAAGGGACAGAAATGCACAATTTCGTATTTTCTGTTTTAACATCAACTTTGCAACTTGGAAATTTCGAATTCTATTTGCCTTTCTCAAATTTGTCAATAGATTTTATCAAATTTCCCTTCTATTCAGTCTCAGCCAAGTATTCCTGTTTCCGTTTTCCGTTTCCATAGAAATTCCTCCGTAGTCATTGGATATTTACGAGTAAATATTGAAGGCAATGAAAATTTGTTGATTTTTTGTCAATTTTTGCCTTTTTTGTATACTTCCTCGCCAATCCAACTTCGGCCAAATTAGGGCCACGCCCCCTTTTGTAGCCGAATATTATGAAGTAGTAATGGGAAATTTGAATTTCAACATCAGAATATTCTCACTCATTTACAAAAGTCGCCGAAGTAGGATTGGCGGCCCCCATATATCACACCATTATTTTAAGTTAGAAAACAATCTTCCGCACATATCATTGAGCAAGGCATCAATTTTGATTTAGTTTTGTTATGAAACATAGAGAAAAATTAGGAAAAATAAAGTAAAAATGCTGTAAATATATTTTAGTTCGTCAAAAATTATGCAAAAAGGAATTTGCAAGATTATCGTCAAAGTGGACGAGGTCCAGTGCGTGGACGTCTATTTTGTCGAAACTCAGCCACCTTTTGAGGAAACTTCAAAATTGAAGAGAAACATAGATAATTTAAGAGAAATTTTATTGATAATGTTTTTTTTTAAACTAGCTCTTGTAGAAACTATTTGACTTTTCTTTCGTTGCTTTATCTTTTGGGAAATACGCCAAAAACTGGAGACAATTTTTTTTTATTAATGTAATGGCTGCAATGAATGTGAAAACCTCCCTGTTTTTAAATTCATGTTTTTTAAATGGTATTAAATGTGCAATGACATCACTTCCAAAACCAAAATTGGCACCAACAGGAGTAGATTAACGCGAGGATAATGAAAAAGTTCTTCTAAGAAACATTTGAAATAATAAAGAAACGTTAATTCACAAAAAATGTTTATAAAAAAAACCAGGTAGCATTAAATGTAAAAATGATCCTAGTTCAAACTTATCTCCCAAATATGGTTCCCTTTAAAAACAGTTCATACTGAGTGATGCATGAGTGAGTAACTTCTTTTTCACGAATTTTTCATGTTAATTGCGGAATTGAAACGCCAAATTCTTGAAACATCTATTTGCCAATTTTGAATTTCTGCTTTTATTTTAGCCATTTGGCCACACAAAATTGTATTTTAAGCATTTGGTTGTTTATACGAATCAAAAATATCGTCTAGTCTAACCAAAAAACAACCATAACTCTTACAAGAAACAGTTGCGCGACCCCCCTGTCGGATTAATTCGGCTCCCATCACTCTTCACTAATCCCGTTGTGCCACCTGTAAACAGCGGGCGAGCCTTTCGCAAAGGGTTATCCCCGAACACAAATAAGAGACTGCGTCACACGGTTCGAGAGGGCGCTTGACGCGCACGGGCTGGGAACCGAAAGGACAAGGGGTACTGTAATTTGGGGGGGAGTGCTTCAAAATCGATTGATTTGACGCTTATAGTGATTAGCCCCAACTAAAATTGGAGTTTGAAAACGAGACTGAAACGTAGAAGTGACAAAAGTATGATTTTTGTCTTAATATATTTTTCAAACTTGAAAATTTTGTCTTCTTTTCAAAAACCACTGTTTCATTGAATTCCCTTTTTAAGTTAAACATTTTTAAGTTGCGTTTTTTTTTCTGAAAGCAAAAGATTGTTGTTTAGTTTAGCGAGAAAATTCGAATTGCGTCATTGTTTTAACCAATTTAACCAATATAGACTTTTAATTTATGAATGCGGAATTGCCGTAACAAATAGTTGGAAGCTCAAGTTGGTGTAAAAGCCACATTTTCGTTGTTGTTTTCAATTAAAGAAAAAAATGCAAAGCCTGGAAATTTTTATAATGAAAAGGGAAACATATGAAATAGAGGAGGGGGTGGTGTTTGGAAATCGAATATTGACCAATTGTCAACGAAAATGATGTAAGTATATGTTAAATTGGTTTTTTTTTAAATTGAAATTTCACATAATTATATTTTTTTCTGTTTCTCTTCAGCATAACTTAGGGAGGAAAATCTATTTGTGTCAATTTTTTAACCAGATCGAAAAGCCTAATAATTAGCTAATTGTGGAATTACTAGATCAATGTGTTGAAACATGAATTTGGGATTAAAATCCACATTTTACTTCATTTTTCCTTTTGGTTTTTTATCTTCTTGAGTTTCATTTGACTTCAAATGGAACAAACATTGAAATTTTATAATGAAAAATGATAAACAAAAGGAAATTCTGATTTTCCTGGTTTTTAAAGATCTTGTTTTAAAATTCATTTTTCCGAAGTAAGAACTGGGATTTTTCTTCATCAATCAAAAGCAATTTTGAAATTTGATGCTGATGTGCTGAAACATGAAAACGATTTGTTTATTTCTTCTTCATCCCGTTTTATTTGACTTCATATGGAAGAAAATTGACATTTGATAATTAAAAATGACAAACAAAGGACTTCTCATGTTTTTGAAGTAAATTTGTGAAAATTCTGAAACATAACAACGATGTTTTATTATTTCAAATTTGGTTTTCAAGTTTAAAAAGTGTTCTTTTCAAAAGCCACGTTTTCAGTTGAACACCGAGCGGAGCTACGTGTCGGAGCTGGAGCAGTTGGTGGAATTCTACGTGGATCCGTTTGAAGCACCGGAATCTCAGCCTGGCATCGCCGCCCCCCTCAGAGGACGCCCGGAACTCGCTTTTGGTATGTCTAAAGAGAGAGTGAGAGTAATCGAGAGCAAGAGAGAAAGCAAGAGAGAGAGAGAGAGACGTAAAGAAACGGAGAAGTTTTCAGGAAACCTTCGAGAACTTTTGATTTTCCACTCCCGCTACGTCCTCCCCGATTTGGAAGCCAACGAGAACTCCCTCTCAGCAATCTGTCGCATTTTCCTACAGCATAAACTGAGGTTTGTTTTTCTTCTCTTTTTTTAATTTTGTATGATTTTGTTTTAAAACTTTCAATTTCAGATTCCTATCGCTGTACTACTCCTACTGTCAGAACAAGGCGACAAACGAAGCCGTCCGCAAGGAATTCGTCGATAGTTCGCCATTTTTCACTGTGAGTTTTTTTAGTTACGTTATGAAGTGGGCCCCTCACTTTACAAAATGTATATATTTTTTAATTGGTACGGACAAAAATATATTTTTGGTTTATATTTTTTTATGGCCCAACTTGACACGCATGTTTCAAGTAATTTTGAAATTCAAAAATAATTTTGTTGGGTTAGTGGGTCTGAGAAAAGGATTCGTTTTTAGAAAGTTCGAACCGGTTATTTGCATTTATCACCAACGAAAGTTTCTCTTTTATTGTGATTTCCTAATGTACCATTGAGGAGAATCATGTAATCCAAAAAATATGCCCTTTAATTTTCTTTTGAAACAGTTCGTTTCAAAGTTTCAAATTGCAAAAAAAATTTTCAAAACCGTTTCAAAAAATGTTGGTTCAAAAGTCCAATTTTTGACTTAGCTTAATTCATTCATCGAAAGGGAAATTTTTTATTTGAGTGTTTCAGCGTGACAAGAATATGTTTTGATTTCTTTGTTTGTAATACCGAGCTGTGCAATTTTCCTTCAACCACCTTAAAGGGGCAGTAAATGGCTTTCCATTTCATTTTTTGTCGGCTACGGTCGGAAATTATGCGAATTAACTATGCAAAAACATCTCGTACCCTCCTCATTTCCAACGCTCTCTCATCCAATTACAATGTACTTATTCTTAAATTGTCTAGCCTAGCGGAGACCCATTTTTGGCGACTTTGAAGCGTATTTTCTCGAAAACAGTAAACTTTCGACCCATGGTCATATATTTTCATGATCAGCGAATGTTTCTCTTTTAATCGAGCCAATGTCGTAAAACCCGCCAGACTGTCCCTTTAAGGGAATATTTTTCATGAAACGCTTGATATGAAACAGTTTTTCCTTTTGACGATGTTTGTTTATAATTAACCTTTACAAATTATATTAAATTAAATAAATGATTCAAATATTTCACAAGCATTGATTACTGAGGAGAAAAAGTAGAATGTTACTTTACTGATAAAAAATCGTGGCAAATGTAAATTTTACGAATTCAAACTTTGCAATTTAGTTTGACAAAATAATTATCAACACATGCTTGAGAAATATTATTATTGAATGCCTAATCGATTAAATAAAATTTCCAAGAATTTAGGGTAAAAAACATTAAATGTTTCAAAGAGTTGGTTTAGAAAAATTACCAAAAAACAAAAGTGTTTGGAGAGGCGGTTATGATCCAACAAAAGTACACGAAATTTCTATTTTTGCAAGTCCGTGTTTTTTTTTTTTAAATTGTAATTGCAATAATTTCATTATTATTCAACTGCTAATTACGACCAAATACAATTAATTCTCCAGGGAAAGGGAAAACTAACAAAAAACAAACAAAATTTAATGCGAAAAAATAATTGGAATTGAAAAAAAGCTTTGACCTAAGAAATTTCCAAAAGGACAAATTTTTCTTAGAAACATTTCTATATACTCATATTTTAATTTTTCGATTCAGTTGCGGGGGCCCATAATTTTTTTTTGATTGTTTCATATATTCTATTTATCACAATAAATTGAGAAAATCCGTTTAACGGCGGAAATAGTATCAAAATATTTATATTTGTTGCACTTGGTTAAGTAATATTTAAAAAAACCTTAATTTAAAGCAATTTAAAATCAATTTTTCAGGAATGTCAACGCCGTGCCGGTCACCTGCTCCCCCTGGCCGCCTATCTTCTGAAGCCCGTTCAAAGAATCACCAAGTACCAATTGTTACTCAGAGAACTCGAGAGACACTGCAGACCTGAGGTATTTTAAAATTCTTTTACAACTTTACAAACTTTGTAACGTATTTACCAACTAATCGATAATTTTCCAGGTCCGTCCCGAAGTCAGCGCCGCCCTTTCGGCCATGTTGGACCTCCTGGCTCAGATCAACGCCGCCATTCACCAACTACACATTTCCGGATTTAATGTAACTTTGTAACTTTACAAAGTTTGTTAATTTTTAAATTCAGGGAGACCTTCGCCTTTTGGGAGCTCTGAGACTACAGTCGGAATGTGAAGTCTTCTCGTTCAGCAGGAAAAAGAAGAGCAAACTCAACAGGGCACAGAAGAGGTTAGTTTTTCTTTAGAATTTTTTTGTATTTTTTTTTCTTTAAAATGGTTTTTTAAAGAAATTGCTTGAATCAAAAATTTATTTCATTTTTCAATGTAAATTCAATGTTTAGGAACCAAAACTTTAGCAGGATTTTTGAGAGAAACCAATAGGTTCTTGGGTTTGGACGCTGAAATAAAGAAACATATTTAAAGTAAAAAAAACGGTTGTACGTTTTAACAAAAGTGTTTGGTTTCACAGGCAACATTATTTTTGAAGGTTTCAACATTTTTTTCAAAAAAAAAAAAAAAATGGTATCAGGATATTTTTTGCTAAGTTTTTTGACACTCCAAAAATACCAAAAAAAAAATTCAAAAAACCAAAAAAAAAATTTTCAACGGCAGAAAAAAATCTGTCAAAAAGATTTGTAAATATATTTTAAAAAATAAAGTATAACAAAACTAAATGCAAAAAAACTGAAGCAAAGATTAAGCTTTTTTTAAATTGTTCTCATCATAAAATTGAAGGAAACCTGGCTTAATTTTGGGGAATTTTTGTTTGTAAAATATACATTTGTGTAAAGTTTCAATGAAAGCCAATAAAGCGAAGAATATTTCAACAAGCGATACGTGATGGATTTCAAGCTCACTAACTTGTTTCTAAAACAATAATTTCCTCCGTTCCGTATAAAAATAAAATATATTTCAGTTTATCTATTCATACTAAATTAAAAATATTTTTTCTATTTCTAATTTCGAATTGGTCGGT
The DNA here is from genome assembly GCA_964057215.1 of Oscheius myriophilus. Classification (NCBI taxonomy): domain Eukaryota; kingdom Metazoa; phylum Nematoda; class Chromadorea; order Rhabditida; family Rhabditidae; genus Oscheius; species Oscheius myriophilus. Next base: position 10,250,749 of record OZ059906.1, read on the forward strand.
GAAATTTAAGTTGTAAAGGTTTGTAAAAGAAAAAAATGTAGTGGTTTTTTTTAAACAAACCAACCAATTTTAATTTAAATTTAATTTAATTAAAATTACATTACAAATCGTTTGGAAGTTAATGTATTGATAACAACCAGGTAAATTTGGAGAGTTTTCTTTAAGTTTTCTGAGTTTTTTCAGCGTAACAGTCTAATTAAATTTTGTAAAATTAGATTCATCAGAAATAAAGTTATATGCCGAATATCTAATTTGACTAATTTGAAAACTACAAGATTTGCTTCATTTATTTCTTTCAACAAAACTTTCTCTTTAAATTTTGTATTCACAAATTAAGCAAAATCTTACATATTATTTTTTGGAAAATTTTTTAAAAGTTTAATTATCAAAGTTTTGTTCAAGTTTTCACCGAAAGCCAATCAATTAGATAAATTTTCATGAAACGGTTGCAAAGATTTCTGTTTTTATTTCCTTAAAAACACAGCCAAAATTTTTTAACACATCTTTCTAAAAATAACCTTTTTAAAAATATATTTGATGGATTAGTTCCATGTTTTACAAAAATTTATTTAACCTAGGTATTCCGTTTCCGTAGTTGCCATGGCTCGGTAAAAGTTAAATTAATGTGTTTGAGTATTTTCGGATTTTTAGTTTCATAATTCAATTTATTATGTTCAGACACGTGTTCCTCTTCGACGGCGGTGTGTTATTTTGCAAGAAGCGCAGTCCCCCGAACGGCCAGCCATCGCCCATGGATCCCGAATTCTTCGAGCACAAGATGTGCATTCCCGTGAGTTTTGCCACATTTTTGAGCATATTTAACTGGTTTTGAAGAAATTTTGACAAAGTTCTTTTTTGCAGACCTCTTCCCTCGGCTTCTCCGAAGCGTCGTCCTCCAGTCCGAACCGATTCGAAGTTTGGGATGAAGCGAAGGCCGACGCGTACGCAGTGGAACCCACGGACCCCGCTCACAGGGAGAGATGGACGACCAGATTGAGTGCAAGGTGGGCATTTTTGGTTTAGCTTGAAAACCATTTTAAAATGTTTAAAAGTTTCGCTTAAACCATTTTCCCTGGGTTTGAAATGAGTTTTTGGGCACTATAATTCATGACTTGTAAAATCGTTTGGCAAAATCGTTTGACATTTTTTCGAATAGAATTTTGAACTTTAATGAAATCGTTGTTTCAAGTAAATCCAAAATTTGAACGATTACAGTACTCTGATTTTCTGTAATATGTTAAGTTTCTCAAATGAGTTAATTGTGTCCAAAGTTATCGTGAGAGCTGGCTGATTTTACACGTAGGATGCTGACTTTTGTTAAATGTTCCAAAAAATTTGAATGGACAAATTTGTTAAAAGACATTTCTGCACAAAACACCTAATTTTGTTTTTTTTTTTTTTTAATATTTTTTAGTCAGCTGTTTTATGTTTCATTAAAAGCTTATAAAATTCAATTACTAATGATCCACGATCTCAGCACGTAATTCTGAATTGCTTTCGTCGAATTTACCTTTTTCAAAGTTTCGGGACAAAACTGTTGTGGGTTATATAATACTAGAATGAATATAATGATGAAACATCTATTCATTTAATTTTCAGAATATTTTTTGTTGCTATTTTCACTTGAATATGATGATTTTTTTTTTGTTAAAATAATGATTTAAAATCACATTAAACGATATTATAGTCTGTTTCCAAGGAATGGTGTTCGGATGTCGGGAAATCTTGAAACATAGCACGTAATTAACCAAAAAGGCGTTGAAACATTGCAGCAAACAGAAATTAAACAAGCGAAAGAACACTGTAAAAGAGTAGTGCGCAGACCTTTAACTAAGATCGTTGCAGGTTCAAAGGTACCTAGTCCTTTAGAATTTGAGCAAATACTTGCCATTTGGTTGAAATAGAGTATACAAATTTTCTTTAAAAAAAAATTAGTACATGCATTGTTTTTAAAGAGCATTGCGATGACCAAACAATGTCTTAGTTTATCGTTGATTGGGTTAAAAAAAAACAGTTTTTTTTTCTTCTTAAAATTATCTGTCGCAAATTCTCGGACTGCACAATTGTTTGAAAATTTGATCAAACCCCCATGTTTCAGCAAAAAGACATTGAATTTCAACTTGTGCTACATTTTATTCGTATTCACGAAAGGGTTTTCTTTCAAGTTGTTTTAAAAAAGAACTACCATCAAACTTGAAAGTTTATTTTGGATCAATGTATATTTCGATCAATGTTATTTTGAAGTTCAGATAATCTTTTTGCTTTTGTGATATTTAACGAATTTTGAATTCATGTGGGGATTTTTTTTAGTAAAAGTAAGAATTTTATAGTTTTTTCGGCGCTAAGATTTTTGGAAAATAAATATTTTCACTCCATGTTTCAACAGCAAATAATATACTTGAGCCGATGTCTAAGTTAATAAGTAGTCAGTCGTCAATTTACAATACTGAAAAAAATCTTAAAATCATTAAAATTACATGAAACGGTTTAGAACAGAAATTAATTTTGAGTTATTTTTGTGTAAAGGCAAAAAAAACCAACAAGTTGAGTTTTTACCACAAAAACAAATGTAATTTCTTTTTTCAAATGTCAGTTTACAATTTGAAATTGTCGTTTCAGGTTCGGCGGTGACTACGAAATGCGAGATGTGGACAGGCAGCGGCCGAAGAGTTGGGCGAGTACGGCGAGCAACGACAGCAGCTGCTCTCAATCGACTAGGAACAGTGATGACAGGTGAATTTTGGCACATTTTATTTATTTAACAACTTTACAGTTTTTTATGGAAATATATTTTTCAGCAACTCGACGATGGATTCAAATGGAAACACCCAAACGGCCACCATGTTCGGATCGCCTTCTCTTTCCCCAGCCGTCAGTCCTACGGTAGGTTTTAGACCTTTAAAATTGGGATTTCAGTTTTAAATGGCGTCGTTTAGACCTTTAAAAAGAATCTATGACATAATTGAGACATTTGAAAAAAAATGAATGACGTCATATGAAGACATTTAGATCTTCACACTGAGTTGCTGCAATTAGACCTTCAAATTAGTTTGTTCTGTTGTAAATGACGTCATTTAGAGCTTTTAAATCATTCAGTAAAGCCGATTATATTTTTAAGCGAATATATGACGTCAAATTGATCCTTTCCCTAACTCTGTGACGTCATTTAGATTTTTGAAATTGTACATCGTTACATTTGACGACTGAAATCATATAGGCCTTCAGAATGAATCTGTGGCGCCATTTATCACTTTAAAAAGAATAGATGACGTCATTTTTACTTAAACTTTAACCACGCATTTGTGACATTATTTAGACCTTTAAATTGAGCTACTGCATTTAGACCTTTACAAAAGTTTGTATCGTTGCAAACGATATAAACTTATACCTTTGAAATCATTCAGTGACATCACTTAGATTTTTTAAGCGAATAAATGCTGTCATTTTGATTCTCACAGTAAATTATGACGTCATGTAAACGTTTAAAATTGTCCACCCTTACATTAGATGGATGACGTCATTTTGGTCTTTATGATGAAGCTATGATGTCATTTAGCACTCAAACATATTTGATGACGTCATTTTGACTTGAATAAAGTATTTGTAACGTCACTTAGATTTATAAAATTGTCTACCGTTACACCAATGATGTCATTTAGGCCACAAAAAAACTCATGATGTCTTTTAAAATGAAACTTTCAACCAAAGTTTTGTTTTTCAGACGGACCACGTGGTTCCCCTGGCAGCGCAGCCTCCAGAAGAACTGGTTGAAGACTGTTAGTCTGCGTCTCTCGGTGATCCCCACTCTCTCGCCATGCGGGCCTTTCTCTCTCTGCGTCTCTACCCTTCCTCTGCGTCTCTACCCTTTCCCTACATATTTCGCCTATGTTGATTAGTGATTATTTTAATAACGCCCTCTTCCCAGAGAGATCTTTTCCTCCACTACCGGTTTCGTCACACATGACGTCAGTGTTTCTGTATTTTGTATTTCGCGCATTTTAAAAGACACACAGCTTTTAGCACTGTACAGTGAAAGAACTAATAAATACTTGTATATTAAAATGTTTTCTGTGAGCTTTCAATGAAAACAAGAAGAGTGCGTTTTTTTGTTTCTTTTTTTCCTGTTTCTATTCGTCTGATGCTATTTCCAAACTTAAAGTGTTTATAAAAAAAACTTTCAAAAAACTTAAAAATGAAAAAAAAAAGCTATTCATAAAAACCATCCCTTTACAAATTTAAAGGGCTCGTAAGGGCCTTTTCAGAATCGTATGCTAATGAAGACTTGGCAAGCATTTTGCGCACGGCCGTTGTCTGGAGCGGTTTTCGGGAAAATAATTTCAATTGAAATGGGCCAATTTGCATACGGTTCATTTCCAATCTGAAAAGGCCCCTTACGGCCCCTTTAAGTAAAATATACAGTGAGTTTCGAACAAAAAATCTGCGATCTTTGAGCTTGAACTTTATTAGTGATTAACTTGCTCATGAATGCGCTAATCGTTTTTACAATTAGATTTTACACTTTTCATAACAAAACTTTGAAGTTCAGCCAAATTCAAATTTTTAGGAAAAGCCAACTGTCCGTATGGTTTGTTTCCAAAAAACGGGACACGATTTGGTCAATTCTTAAAGGACTGTGGTCATTGCATCAATTGTTTAATTGTCTGCGCACTCCTCTTTTACAGTGCCCTTTAGAAAAACCCCTTTTTCCCTTGTCTCTTTTTTGGAAACACACTATATTAAGAAGAGAAATAAAATGGTCATTCAAAACTGTTGATGATTACACAATATGAACCTTTTCTTATCAAAAACGTCGTTAAATTAAACTTCGCGAACTGTTTGAGCAAATGCGCTTTCTTGTGTCAAATTAACTAGGCTCCATAGCTCGTACAAACTCACCCCTAGGCGCCGAATGACATCACATTTATTTTTCATATTCAAGTTTTACACGAAAAATTCGAAAATCAGGTGTGACAAAATGATACGGCCACCACTCGAAGTAAATTTCATCTTTCAAAGTTACGAATGCACTAATCCAACATTCGAGAGAATGAACCACGACATTTTAAAGTGCAACTGTATTCCTACTTTCGCCTTTTACAGTTTTTCAGAAAAAAAGACCGGCTGGGTGTAATTTTGTACGAGCTGTTTGTTAGTGCTACTCACAATTTCCCTGTTGCGATCAATTCCAATCGCCATGATTTCAAATATTTTTCGTTCCTATGAACAATGTTGTGTGTTTTAACGTCTGCTGTATATGTTGTGTCTGGGAACCACTATTTATCGTCCCCGCTTGTGATTTCCCTTCCTACAAATGAACCATGTAAGCAGCACCTTCCTCGATTTCCCCATACCCACCAACTTTTCGAGAAAAAATTGAAAATCTGGGTGGCCTTATATTTTTTGTATGCACTGTAGTATAATATCTAAAAAAATATATATATTTACTCGTGAAATGGTTTTTCATAATTTTCAAACGCTTTTTTTGGAAAAAAAACAATAATTGGTCAAAATCAATCATCAAATGTTTCATCCTCAAATAATGTTCAATCAACAAATATTACGGTAATATCATCATACCAGGAGGGTAAACGCGGCCAAGGCCGCGTTAACCCTCCTGGTTGCGTTGGGGTCCATCCAGTTTTTATAGTCCCATTTATTCTATTTTCCGCAAGCTTATCCTAACAGTGACAACAATACAAACATGAGAATTTTGGACAACTAAGAACAAATTTTCACACAAATAGTATTATAACTCAAACAGAAAGAAAAAAAATCATTTATTGCACAGGAAGAGTTCAAGAAAGACGATAGAAAAACGTACAGACGTAAACACATACAGACATGCTGACTAAAACAATGTAGAGAGAGAAACATAGAGGCAGGGTGAAAGAAATGAGATATATGCTTAGATAGACACAAAGAGAAAGAGAGAAAGAGAGAGAGAAGGAGACGGAGGCAGATAGACAGAGAGAAAGAGAACGACAGAGAGGCACACAGAGAGATACAGAGATTGAAATAGAAAAAAGAGACAAAGATAAAGGCAGAGAGGAAGAAACAATGAGAGAGAGAACGAGAGAGATCGTCGGGGAAAGAGAGACAAAATACAGATGGACAGAGATTCTGAGGAACATTTAGAGAGAAACAGGGAACTGCAGTGAGATACAGAGAGGGAGAGAAAGAGTGAGAGAGAGAGAGAGAGAGAGAGAGAGAGACAAACAGAGACAGAGAGAGACAGAGAGACGGATACATAGAGACAGAGAGCGAAAAATAAACAAAACAGAGATATAAAGATGGATAATATAAAGAGGGTGAGAGATAAAGATGGAGAATGAGAAGATACAGAGAGACAGATTAAGAAAAATAGAGACAGAGACATGAAAGGTAAAAGAGATAAAAGGATAGAGAGTGAGAAAGAAAGAAAGAGACAGAGATACAGAGAGTGAGCTACAGAGAGGCAGAAGAACAGAGAGACAGAGAGAGGCAGAGAGACATGGAGACAAAGAGAGACAGAAAGAGATACAGAGACTGGGAGACAGAGACACAAAGAGACAGATAGACAGACAGAGGCAGAGAGGCAGAGAGAGACAGAAAGATACAGAGAAAGAAACAGAGATACGACGATACAGAGATACAGAGAGACACAGAGAGGCAGACACATGGAGACAAAGAGACACAGAGAGAGAGAGAGAGAGAGACAGAGACAGAGACAGAGAGACAGGGAGACGGATAGGCAGATAGACAAAGAGACAGATAGACAGAGAGGCAGACAGAAAGACATACAGAGAGACATACACAGAGAGGGGGGGGGGGAGAAAAAGAGAGAGACGGAAAGGGAGGTGAATAGAGAGGAGGATGGAGGGGAATAAGAACTGACCGCGCGGAGAGTGAGGGAAATGAAGAGTGAAAGAGAATGAACAGGGCTTTGTTCACGTAAAAGTCACGTAACGGACGGAAAGCAAATCATCAACCGACCGATTTCACCCCCTCCCTCTGGGGAAGTGAACGCGTGGTTTTACGCTGATAGACCATACACACACACACAGAAACCGTAGCGTTTTATTATAAGGGATTACCTTTTATAGTCTTTGACCATGGACCTTGGAAGGAGTTATAATAAACCTGCGCATCTAAAGGGCTAATGACCGTGCGAAACATGGAGGCGCAGACAATTTTCTGGGTCAAATGCGCACGCCGCTATTACAAGCTATTTGTTTAGTACATTCATTAAAAAATTTTGAACTTTGGGTTGGGAAAACCAAAAGCGTACTTTTTAACAAAATATAAACTACCCACTGTTTAAAAAACTTTGTGCCCAATTTTTCTTTCCCAACACACAATTACGAGGGAATGGAATCCAAAAACATGTGGAAGAACAAAAACATTCCTTAAATTTCGATATGCAAGGAATTTTCCAACATAAACCTCTTTTTTTCGACTTGTTGTTTTAATGAGGAATTTCACAAATAATTCCACACACGTTAGTTCAACAAAAATGTTTTTGAAGGAAATTAGATGTATATCCAATGTTGACGTGAAAATAAATTGGTTGGTTGGAATCTGAGGTTAAGGTATGTCGAAACATTTACATCGTCTCTTTAAATTAATTCTTTGAATATTAACTGAAAAGACTTGAATGGCCCGAAAATGAGTATTTGTATTGTTCAATTCGTTTGTTTTTCGTTCCGGCATTTGAGAAAACCCTGTTGTCTAACTTGGGCAATCGTTTAACTTTGGGCTATATTTCTAGCAATTGTTTCTTGGCACCTTTTTTTCCTTCAAAAGTATATCGGAATGTAAAGGTATTTCCTTTTTCTGTCGATCGGTTTTTTTTCTAGTTAGACAAACGTTTTCTTCATGTAAATGAAATTTTTATTGTATTTCCTTTATAAAAAAATATTTTTTTCTATAATTTGATCGTCACATGTTTCATTTCCACGTAATATATTAAAAAATATTAAAAATATTAATGAAGTCAGGTTCTTAAATACTAACTTTGTCGCAAACTCAAAAGACTAAACTCTGTTAAGGAAAATTTAAAAATCATTCTATTATCATTTTTCGTCAGAAAAGCGAAATTTTCGTAATTGAAACATTTGTTTCGCTGAAAATTCACGTTAATCAAAATGTTTTCGAGAAAACTGAAAATCGATCGAAAATTACACAAGCAATTTGGAATTTCGCAGTTGCAAAGTTTTATTCCTTTTTTTCTGATTTAGTCCTTTATCTACTTTTCATATCTTAATAAAAAATAAACCTCCCCGTTGTAGAAAAATCAAAATAGATTTTTTTGTTTTAAAACGCTGTTTAAATAAAAACTGTTCAACATCTATTTTCAAATGTTTCATCGTCTAAAAAATATAAAACAAAAAAATGTACCTTTAATCACATTAGAGATCCCATTCATCGAATTTAGTATATTCATTAAAAATTGCCCAAATAAATGTTGCAAAAAGCAGAGGCGTATGTTAAAAAATATTTTTTTTTAAAAATAGCCAATGTTCACTTCTACTTTGGTTTCTATTTCTAAGCCATCTTTTACTTACAAACCTAGTTTGTTAATGTGAATTGTGTATCTTAAAACCACGTAAAAAATCATTAAAACCTAAAAGTTCAGTAGAAACTGCTAAATTTTCGACCAAAAGATTAAACTAAAAAATGGACTATTCCGTTCCCTCTCGAACATAAAATAAATTTATGTAATCTCAGTTCATTCCGTGATTTACATATTGAACAGGGAATTATTGAAGTTTAAGAGGATTATCGACCTGTGAAACAGTGATTCAGGTTCGACGAACGTCAGATTAATCCATAACGGCAATTTTTAGTGGCATAAAAAGGGCACAAAGAAGAGAGAAAATTGTTCAGCCATGTTGTGGTTATTCTTTCTTCCCCAAGTTTTATCAACTGACTTTTACACGGAACATATTGAAAGGTAAGAAAACATATATAACAATTTTACAAAAACACATTGGACTGATTTTTTTTAGAGAAAAATCTTTGTTCATCTTTGGGATTTTTCCAACTCAACGATTTTTCCAGCTCAGCTCTTATTATTTGAAATTTTTCACACTTTTCTCTCTTAACTTTATTCACATTTTAAATTGAACAAAAATTACTTAATGAAAACTGGGTTTTTTTGTTTTTTTTTTTTTTTGGTTGTTGAAAGTTATCTGTTTTCCATGTATCATCAAAAACAATTTTTACGTAATTTAGCCATTCGTCAACATGGAGTTTTATTATGTTTGCAAAATTGCAAGGCAAAAAGAGAAAACAAATCTTCCATCTAACGTTTTTTTCTACACAACCCCTCACCTTGTTTTGAAACATCACGGTTATCCCTTTAACGGTTATCCCTTTAACTTTTTCCTTTAGTATTTCCAATTCTAAATTGCAAAAAAAATCCTATTCCACTCTTCTTTTAAGTGCAATTTTTCTGAATATTTTAATCTGCACTTTTTTTAATCGTAGTTGGAATAAAAAAAGAATGTTTTTTTGGATCTTAGTTTGGTCAATGCGTAGTTGGCTAACTGGAATGAATGTAAAGATCTCTTAAAAACGTCGATCTTTGATTGGAAGCAGAAAAAAGAACAGAGTTGGATAATCAACTAGAATTTCAAATGCGCTTCATTTAAGCTCAACTTGCAACACTGGATAAAAGATCAAAACGTTCTTTTGAAAAATCGTTGCTAATGTACTACACAAATTGTTCGCCTATGTTTTGTTCCGAATAGAAAACTCTCAAAAATCCGAAAACTCTCAAATATTTTTTTCTAGAACTGTTCAACAAAAATTGCATTTTAATCTAAAAAATGTTCTACCTTGTTTCAATGTTTCAGGTAATTATTATTATATATTAACAAGATAGGCACACTAGTCGCGAATCAATCGGAAAAAATTTCAATTATTCAAAAATTCTGGTTCGAAATGAAGAATGGGCAGTTTTTGAAGAATGGGCAGTTTTTTTTTCAAGATTCGGCTACGATGTGCTCACTCTTTTTTTTCCGAACCAACATTTCGGTATAATTGAAATTTTCTTGATAATGATAACTTTTTTTCTTCGAGCGACTTGTGATTAGAGTGGTTGCCTGATTCATTGAATAATATTTTAATATTTATCTAAAACATTGTAGCAAAGTAGATAATTTTGAATTAACTCTGCCAACAAAAACATACCATTTGTACAAGCAATTAACGTAATTAATTGAACAAGGTGTTCAAAAAACGAAAAAAGTAGGCGTAAAAAGTAGGCGTAAGTTTTTTATTTGTCGTAATTTTTTAAGAAGTACATTTTCGAATTGCTGGAAGAACTAGATTTTAAAAATTTATTATCACGAAATAAGCCGCCCAGCAACTCTCATTTCAAGTTTTCTCTATCGAGCAAAACTTGCAACTTTGGATTGATTGTTCTCCGTTAAAAATGCAAAATTAAATTATTCAAAATAAGAAAACGAAGTAGAAAAATTGGCAAAACGAAAAAAAATGATGCTTTTGTACGCTTTAAAATCTTTTTTTACATTTGATATTCATTTTTATACATTTTCCACAGGAAAGCATCATCCAATTACCATGAGAAAGATGGAAACCCTATCTGAAAACTTTGAAACATTCAAGAATTTTTTTTAAACACTTGTTTTCTTTTAGACATTTTTTAAAACAGAAACAGACTGTCAGATTTGAAATTCAAAATACCATAATTTTTCATTACGACCGGATTTTTTACGTTTCTGTAATTTTTATGAAGCGCAATCCGTCAAACATTAGCCGCCGCCTTTACCCGTACCACATCAGCAGCACGCCACCGGAAACACGCGTTTAAAAAATTTTGATTTTCGGTTTTCAAATTTGCTTTAAAGTACGAAAAAAAATTATTGCAAAAAACTGTTTTTATTTTGTGTTATGTATGATTTATGGAAATGTTTCATCAAAACTATTTGCTGCGAAGAAGGTGGTTACATTAGTCATGTGAAACGCATTAGTGACCTGAATGCTTTGATAACTAACACATTCAGAAAAATTTTCCTTTTTTTTAATTCTTCGGTCCTACCCGGACTGAGCCTCGCGCGGTGCGAAACATCACCGGTACACATCAGCAACAGGATTCAACAAACCAATTTTTTTTTCACTTTTCAGCTTTTTAAACCACTCCGTAAACCCATGTGATGATTTTTATCATCACGTTTGCTCTTCAATCTACGAAAATGAACAAAAAACCTTGGTTTCCCAAGTAACCGACTACGTTCAAACTTCTATTTCACCCTTTTATGACAAAAGATTTTTGGAGTTTCAAGAAAACATTGAGGTAAAGATAATTTTATATGGTAATTTCAATGAATTTCAGGACAAACTGAACAGTTCTTCCGGAAAACTGTGAGTTTTACCTTTTTTCTTAATTGTAATTAAGTTTAGAACTGAGATTGAAAAAAAGTATATTTCTAAATTAGAGAATAGAACTGATGTTGAAGCTGTGTTTAACGCTACAATGAAAGTCAGTTTTATATTTGAAGGGGGAAAGCCAATTGTTTTTAGAAATTCGAAAGACACCAGAAAGATGTAAAAAGTGTTGCTGAAGTTGATGCTCTGAACAGGTTTTTCAATATTTCATTTGGAAAATAAAATATTCTTTCAGTTTCATGAAGACTGAAAAATTCAAAGAGAATGAGAAGAAAATGGCTATTTTGTTTGAAGAAATGCGGAAAACGGTGGTGGAGCAGTTTGAGGTAAGTTTTGAAGGTTTTTGCATTTTGGGTCCCACGGCGATTTCCATAGTTCTCGTGATTTTCTTCATTCTATGTTCTCTCGATGCTTTTACTAGAACCATTATTGAAATTCTGAATGTGATTACTTACCTACAATCTGAAACAGATGAAACTCAGAAACATCCGGATGAAAAATATGAAAATGAAAATTATTTCTTAGTTTCATTCTTGGAAATGTGATTTTTGCAGTTTGTGTTCGTCCCGGATACAGCATCGTGAGGTATAATCAAGGCAATTTTCGATGTAGAGACTTGCATAGATTTTGAAACATTTGTCAAGCTGAAAAAAACCGCGGTGACAAAAAGGACAGGAATCTGTTATTTAGAAGAAAAGCAAAGTACGGAGACGCAAGAGAAGTTCTTTTAATGTAAAAAAATACTCCACTTTGGAAGTTTGTATGGTTTGTTTCCGAAAAACGCTACATCGTTTTGCCAATTCCCGTTTACTTTGGACACCAAATGAGATTGCCACCCTCACGACCAAGGTTCGATCCCGGTCGGTGACATTCTTTTTTGTACGACTAATATCGACTTATAGTCTTCACCAATTTTACTTCTTGGCCGATTCGCAAATATAACCCTGACGCAGTATTGCGTACGTATCATAAAACACTGGATTTTCGTGCGCAAATTCGCGTTTGGGACATTTGCACGGAGGTAAGAGCGAAATCGGGCGAAGTAGCATTGGCGACGACTATATATGTTAGTAACAAACATTAGTAAGTTAATAAAAGCCGATTGAAAAAAAATTTTGTTCCGTTTTATACAACAATTTTAAAAAATAATTTACCCCTGGCCTGCCGGTTGTTTCAGAACAACAAATATTTGAACCCGTTCAGAACAACAAATATTTGCATAACAAGATCGGTATATTAGAATCACACCGTATAAAAATTTTTGGATTTAAATTGATGCTTCTTCCAAAAACCATTCTTTGCTAGGTCGTGAAACATGTGTAGAAAGTTGAAAAAAGTTGGGTGATCAAAAACTAAAGGTGATAAACCTGACATCTTTGACAGTTTATTCAATGTTTCAGCATTTGTATAAGGCAGTTGTAAAAAAAAATTTTGTTTGGTTGTGTGCTTTTGGGTCCCGCAGCGATTTCTCTGATTCTCGGGCTCCTTTTTTGTAAGTTATGCAAAAAAAAAAGCAAACAGTAGCAAAACGGAAAATGGAAGGGGGGGGGGGGAAAGGAATTCCTAGTACTTGATCTCAAAATTAGGTTTTAAAGGTTTTTTTTCCATTTAATTTTTTACCCACTCTAATTTTTTTTATTCTTGGGATTCTCCATGTTTTATATTAGCTGACAAAGTACGCAGTTAAAAATTTAAAAAATCGGATTAAAAGATTAAATTTGAAATTTGAAATGTAAAACATTTAATGTTAAAACTTTAAAAATCGGAGTGTTTGCGGCTTTTCCCTTATGGCGGAGTTCTCTGGTATTGCTGCTTTTCTCAATAAAAACAATTTTGTAGCCTTTGAAGCATTCAGTTGCAATAAAAGTGAGAAAAAAAGTTTTGTCTTGGAAAACCCAATACATTTTTTATTTAAAAAGGGGGTTCCCAAAACAACAATACATAGAAGCGCGTTTATTGAAGAAAAAAGGATTTGCGGTGATTCAGCAGTTTGAAATGTGTTTTGAAGGTTTTTGTATTTTGCGTCCACGAGCGTTTTTTAAAATTTTAATTTCATCTTCTCTTTGTGTTCACTGTAGGAGGAACGGACCACTAAAGGAATTTTCGATGCAACAACTCACCGAGAACTTGAAACATGGGACGAAAATAAAAAAAAATTGTGAAAAAAGTAATACGAAATTTTTAACAATTGTTTTATTTAAAAAATAAATATTTTTGCAGTTGTTGCGAAAAAGACATTTCCATTATTGAAACGATAGTCAGACAAACAGCCCAGCATTAGTTGCATCTCATCACTCACGTTACGGATAAGAAGACTTAGCTAGATTTTTGAAACATTCGAAACATGTTTTCAAAAAATAAAATGAATGTTTTACAAATTCATTTGTTAGATCGAGAAATATGCTGATAAATGTGAAGAAAACTCTAATGAGGGAAATCCGAAAGGGTACCCCCGGAGTTTGGAACGACACCTATACCATTGGATAGGGAATAAAAAGTTGTCCGTAACAGTGGTTTCCGATTTTGCTGCGGACACATGGGAGCCGAGAGATGTCGGTTTTCGTTTTCATGCTAAATTTTGCATTTACGCAAATGTGCCTTATCTTGGTAAGAAATCGACCGCTAAAATGTGAAAACGTGGTAAAGTGGCTAAATGAACTGTCAAAAAGGTGGGCTATTATTTTTTTTGTCTTTTTCAACTTTAACTTTATTTTGACATCTTTCGTTTTTCAAACTTTTGTAGCCGGTCAATCTATTTTTTGTTTTCAGAATTTTAGGAAAATCCGAAGATGGTAGCCTTCTCTCCCATGCTCCCCATTTTTCAAAATTTTTGAGAACAAAAGATGTCATAAAAAGGTTAAAGTTGAAAAAGACAAAAAAATAATAGTAAAAGTAACTCCGGGGATAGATCCAGAATAGCCCACCTTTTTGACAGTTCATTTAGCCACTTTGCCACGTTTTCACATTTTAGCGGTCGATTTCTTACCAAGATAAGGCACATTTGCGTAAATGCAAAATTTAGCATGAAAACGAAAACCGACATTTCTCGGCTCCCATGTGTCCGCAGCAAAAACTTCCCTCGTAAGAGCGAAACTTATAAATTTTATCAGACCTGCATCAAAAATTTCATAAAAAAGCAATAGAGCACGATAGAATTCGCACAATGACAGTCCACTCATAATTAAACTGCAGGAAAAAAGTGCAGAGCGTTCTAAAAGTTATTTGGGCGCTTCAGAAGTGCCACAGGACATCACATTCCATGGAGCCTTGTCCTAGGAACAGCTTCAGGTGTTCGGAGTTTTTGTGGCAATTTTTTCGTGCGTCGAGACAAACACCTTTCGAAAGCACTTATCTTTGAAAATGGTAGTGGTTGAAAAACAGCGTTTCGCGTACGATAGAATGTTTCCCTTTGCGTTTTTTTTTTTTAAATTATCGTTTTTTAGGAGTTTATTTTTTCATATATATTTTGGTCGTCAACGTTCAATTGCGTCAACAGTATCTCATATTGTCCGTAAGTTTTAGTTTACATGAGTTACAATACTTAAGAAACTTACGCAGCCAAATAGCAAATTTTCACGATTTTAGCGGTTGCTACCGTCAAATCGCTGTTGTTCTGGCTGTATAGACTCTTCTAGATTTTGAAACATTCGATAAATGTCAAAAAATTCATAAGAAAACTGAAAATAAATCCAATAAATCCTTTGCAAGGGAATGCGCACAGCTATTTTTCATTAGTAAATGAGCGTTTTAACGACACGAGAAGCGTGTTTATTGAGAAAATTAATAAACGAGAAATTATGCAAAAGCTGAAACAAAATATATATTTCAACTGAATAATGCGCTGAAAAGATTTGAGTAATATTAGTGACAAGATAGCATTACTGATCCATGAAAGGTGGTTTATATAGAAAAATCTAAAAAGAAGAAATTACAAAAGAAGCTTCCAAATGAAATTGAAACTGAAATAATTTAGTTCAAGCTATAAACGCCCCATAAGCTTTTTTTTCTTTAGATGTTTAGAAAAACCTGCAAAAACTGTGAACTAAAATTTGTAAATTGTTGGATACATTTAAAAAACGATTTTCAAAAGCACCAAAAACATAATACAGGCTTCAAAATTAGAATATAACTAGGTTTCGTTACTCTATGAAATGAAATCACAATAACTCATGTTGATAAGAAAAAAATGCCACCTTGTAAAACGTTCGATAAATAAAAAACAAATACAGTACAATAAAGAAAAAATTGCTCGTGAAGATGTACAAGAACATTTAAGACGCATATAAATGCGTTTTTTTTTTATTTAAATAAAAATCACGGAATCACGAAGTTTATTTAACGCTACTTTTTATTTAAATATGGAAGTTATCATAAATCATGAACAAATTTATTTTCCTCCCAACAATAGTCTTTTCTAGATCCTGAAACACGTCACAAAGTTAAATGCTTACCGCAAAAACAAAAAGTGAAAAAAGATTCTGGATATTTAAAACTGGTTCAATGTTTCAAAACTGTAGTATAAATACGTTTCATTCCTATAGCCAATATCGACCAAATATACACGATTTCCAACGAAAGATTGACAGCATTTCAGGACTTTGATATCCCCTCGTATTTAAGCACTGAATTTATGCAACACTGAAGTGAATAACAACAAAATTAATGAAAGAGCATTGTGAAAGAGGAGAGCGCAGACAATTAAACTGTCGTGGTGGGACCTAATGTGCCAGGCCTGAAGACGGTCTAAAAACGGCCTAAAACCGGCCTAAAACGGTGCCTGTTTTTGGGAACACTATTTGCTTCTCAGTAACTTTCGCTCTCTCTCTCTCTCTCTCTCTCTCTCTCTCTCTCTCTCTCTCTCTCTCTCTCTCTCTCTAATTACTTCATTTCAGTCCGCTCCATGGGCTACGAAACAGCAAGAATTCCTGACAAGACTGAAAAATGTCAACTACACTCGCTACATAGCCGAAAATTCTTCCTTCACCACATCTGTTCAAGAAGGCAAAGCTGTTTTTGAAAAATGCACCAGGTTTAGAGACTTTTGGAGCTCAGATATAAGAACTTTAGCACCTCAACTGAGATTTCTGAAGAAATGGTGAAATATTGCATTGCCAAGAGTTACGCTCTAATTTATAAACTGGAGGACTCTATTGATGGATTTTTGGGAGTTATAAGCTTTAAGGAGATTTACGACAGAAATGCTCAATTTGACCCAAGTACTGATAAAATTACTTTGTGGCCTAGTTTCTACGTTTATGATTATGAGGAGTTTCCGTTTATGGTGGGTTTAGAAAGAGAGAAGCAGAGATAGAGAGAGAGAGAGAAAGAGAGAGAGAGAGACAGAGAGACAGAGAGACAGAGAGACAGAAAGACAGAGAGACAGAGAGACAGAGAGACAGAGAGACAGAGAGACAGAGAGACAGAAAGACAGAGAGACAGAGAGACAGTGAGACAGAAAGACAGAGAGACAGAGAGACAGAGAGACAGAGAGACAGAGAGACAGAGAGACAGAGAGACAGAGAGACAGAGAGACAGAGAGACAGAGAGACAGAGAAACAGAGAGACAGAGAGACAGAGAGACAGAGAGACAGAGAGACAGAGAGACAGAGAGACAGAGAGACAGAGAGACAGAGAGACAGAGAGACAGAGAAACAGAGAGACAGAGAGACAGAGAGACAGAGAGACAGAGAGACAGAGAGACAGAGAAACAGAGAGACAGAGAGACAGAGAGACAGAGAGACAGAGAGACAGGGAGACAGAGAGACAGAGAGACAGAGAGACAGAGAGACAAAGAGACAGAGAGACAGAGAGACAGAGAGACAAAGAGACAGAGAGACAGAGAGACAGAGAGACAGAGAGACAGAGAGACAGAGAGACAGAGAGACAGAGAGACAGAGAGAAATTTCAGCTCGGCTCTCTGTTACAAGCCATGTCTCATGAACTGGCCCATGTATTTTTCCACTACAACAGCAACTACCCCGGAAATTCCGATTGCTTCCAACATCAAATGTTCGAAACATGCGAGGACTATTTCAAAGACGTGGTAAATTTTGGGTAGCCATGTGAAGCGATAATTGGATATATAATAAGTTACCTAAATTTAAGAAATGAGTGAAATATTCAGGGAAGCTGTGTGGTTTACAAAACAAATCAAACCTTCGATGAAGATGCTTCGGATTGGATTGCGATGACATCAGCACTTTCGACTTTGAAAATTTCGGTTTGTTACTTTTTCTACGAATAGAGGTAATGTGTGAGTGTGTGAGTGTGTGTACGGTGACCAAAGACAGCACAGACACCTATTCTTTTATATAACTCGTAATTTCCAGATTCACAACTCTACAAACGCAATGAAACAGTTGTTCTACGCCAATGCCATCGATTTCTGTTCCAAACCGGTTAGTTTTATAAATTTTTCAACTTTTTAATTGTTTTCAATGTTACAAACCATTGTTTTGCTGTTACAACCACATGTTCTTGGTTGTGCGTTATTCAGCTGCTTCAATTTTGTAAAAAATAATATATATAGTTTAGTATTTGTGCCTGGCTGTGTACCTGATTCTCACAGTATCTTCAGCTTGAAACCGGCATACTATTTAAAAAAGTGTGGTTTTCTTTCAGAAGTTCAATGAATGGAACAGTCACTCCATGGGAATCATCAGGGTAAACGGAATAAATAGGATGATGGAAGATTTCGGAAAGACTTTCGGATGTAAACTTGGAGATAGAATGATTCAGGTAATTTAGTAAACAAAAATATGACTATACAAATTTAGGAGCAAACCTGCCCGCCGTTTACGGGCGATGGATCGCCTCACGCCAGGAAACGCTCCGTGTAGACGTAATTTAAATTAAAATAGGAATAAATTTTAGATCCATAGATTGTCATTTTGGAAATAAATTTGTTTTTAATCAAAATGTTTTTTTACAGTTCAATGTTTTACAAATTGAGCAAATATTTAACGTTTAAGTTATCCTAGTCCTGTGAGATTTGACATTTCATTAAAGGAAACCGCCAAGGCAGTTTTTGGCTTTTAAGATTTGGGAAACGTTTGGGCACGGAAAGGAATCTTGCCTACCTTTTCAAAACCTGTGCTTTGAAAATTCAATCTTTTTTTTGTTGCTCGTTCATAGTTGCATGATACGCGGAAACCTGGAGATTGCAATCTTGTGTACGTATTTTAATTTACCTAGAAACTAATTACAGATTCATAGATTGCAATTTTAGAAATATAAAGATATTTATTTTTAACCAAATTTTTTCACAGTGCAGTGTTTTATACAAAAATTTTAACGCTTAAGCTGTCACCAGTTCTGTTAGATCTTGCATTTCATTAAAAGGAACCGGCAGGGAAGTTTCTCACCGTTGCGACTGAGATTTTGTAAACATTTTTTCAGCGCTGTTGGAAAAATTTACTTTAGATGGGATTGGGATGCATAAGAATCATTTATAAGGTTCGTTTCAGCTTTTAAATTGGAACGTTTAGAACGGTTATCTTGTGAATCCCAGTTAATAAATGTCCAAAGACTACTGTAGAAAGGTAATCCTACTTTTTTTAAAACCTGTATTTAGAACAGCCAATTTTTTGTTGCCTGTTCACAGTTTAAATACTCGAAACCAGACGGTCGGAAATGCAAGAAATTCAAATTGTACAGTTCAATGTTTTACTACTTGATGATTTTTTTTAAACTTGTCAATTATGACTCGTGATTACTGAAGTGGTTTATTGAATAGTTTAAAGAAACCTTCAGGGGTTATAACATTCAATATTCTTGCAAAGCATATAGTGCCAATCTTAGTTTCTTCGGTTTGACCCAATAACAGAGGGATACAGTAACCTTAAGCGTTGCAAAACTCGCTCGTTTTCTGTCACAGCAGGGATGTCTTTTAGAGAAGCCAGTTTTAAAATAAAGTACAAAACAAACAATAATTTAGAACATTATCAATGAAACAACACAAAACAGTCAAAACTTGATTCAATAAGCCAAATTGAGAATACCGTAACGAAGGAAAAGACCGTGCCGCCGAAAATGGAGTACGCAGTGCCCAAAATGAGAAGGGACTAGAATAGGCTAGGACTATATGTTAATGAAGTCATTTTGTGAACAACCGTTTTCTGGATGGGTGTTGGAAAAAATTTCACTTGAGAAAGAGAGTGTTGGATAAGAAAAAGATTCTTTTCAAGTTTAAAAGAGCCCCTGACGTTCCCTTTTAACTCTTAAAATGGAATTTATGTTTTGCGAACCCTGGGTAGGTCGCGTGTCCAACAACGTCGAAGCGTGTACGCAATTTGGCGTCTAACCTGAAATATAAACATAATTGAAACATGAAATTATGTACAACGAGTACTACTAAAAAAAATATCCAAATGTCTCGTAAGTTTTCCTATACACAATTTTGCATAGTCCATTTGCAATTTTGTGAGTTCAATATTGCAATTTGTAGCTTTTCGGAAATCAGAAGGTTTCAACCAATGCGGTCCTTGCTTTGATTCTTGCAATTTATCTTGACGAATAGACTTTTTTTTCGAAAAAGGTGAGGGAATCGTTGAAGACCTGTATAATTTTCTCGTAGTTATAGTCATCACCGATGCTACTTTGCCCCAATTTCGCTCTTAGCTCTGCGCAAATGACACCAGACGCGAATTTGCGTACGAAAATCCTGTGTTTTAGGAAACGGTTGATCCGATTCCGATTCCGATTTTTGGCCGATTCGCAAATGTAACCCTGACTATTATAACCAGAAAAATAATGATTTGAGATATTGAAATAAATAAAAATACATTAACTGAATAGTACTGTGAAACTTGAAAACACAGTTAAACGAATCGCTGCAGGACAAATTCTATAGTTTTTCGGATCCTTGTCTAATCTTTGAAAGCGGACTATAGCCGAAAAAACTTTTGCGTAGGAAATTTTTGGTTAAACGCCGTTTTCTTTAATTAAAAGTTTTTGACTATCTCACTTCACTGTTGCAGCGGGTAAAATAAAGAGAAGGGCGGGATGGAGAAATACTCCTTCTCCTTTACCTCCTTCTTTAAAAGGCACTGTTGAAATTTCGGATGTTTTATGTCATTTAAATTTTATCGCTTTATGCTTAAGAAATTATCATTGCGTTTACCTCACAAAAAGCTGCAAGGTTCTTAAAATTAATAAAAGATGTTTATTGTTTTGGGGAACGAAAATATTTTTTTTCAAGAGAAAATGTTTACCTTTGAGGTTAAATGTTTTGCCATTTGATTAAAGCTGGACAATATATATTTTTTCAGTGGGGTCAGTGGAAGTGTGCTATGAATGTACCTAATGTCCTTTTCCGAAAATACAATAAAACCGAGCATTGCGAACAAATTTTAAATTTAATCAAATTTTGTTGTAAAAGAAACGTGAAATAATTTTTTGTATATATTTGTAAAAGCTCAGAAAATGTTTGAACTCATGACGGTTCAACTCAAACGTAAACCACTCCCTGAAATTCAAATGCTTTGAAACGTTGAAATAACAATTGTAAAACCGACAACTTTGGCGATATTTCGCAGCGAACATGAGAACGAGCGAAAATCGATACAAGTAACATTGTAGCTTAAAGTATACAGCCAAGCAGTTGGGAAAACAAATATGTTTTTTCAATTATTTAAATAAAAAAATTGAAAAAAAAATTAGTGCGACAAAAACTATAGATTCCAAAGTATTAAAATCACCAATTTACGGAAATGAATTTCTAAAAGGTTTGTTTAAAAATAATGTTTTACTGTTTCGAAAAATTGTTTTACAAAATGAACATATCGAAGTGTAATAAATCAGCTTCATTGATTCGTACAAAAAACGTTGATAAATTGTATTTGAATTTACTGATTTTGGGCACTTTCCTGTTTTTCGGAAAGAGGGTTGAGCATTTTAAAAACTTTATTTTTACTGGATAAAGTTTGAACTGTCAAAACTGTGCATTTTCGATAAGAAAATCAGTTTCGATTTTTAGAGACGAGATTCCATCAATATCTTCGAAACATATAGGTACTCACTCCGATAGTTAAAAAAACGAAAAACATTTATTACCCTCTTGAACGTGTACAAAATATAATTGAATTCCACAATGGAGAACAATGAAATTCATTTATTTTGTAAGAAGTACTATCGCGGAAAGGAAAAAGCACTTCTGCTTTTTCAAATCTATTTTAAAAATATAAGCTTTTAAAAGAAACTCTCCGCTAGTTTGTGTAAGGCAAGCATGGCAAAATTAGTGGCCGGGCGGGCCGAGAAAATTTGAAAACCCGGCCGGCCCGAAAATTTTTTTTCGTTTTCTTTGATTTTTACATTGAGGAAAGACATAAATTTCGGGCTGGGCCAGGTCGGACCGGGCCGGGCCGCCATGCTTGGTGTAATGGTACAATCACACACTTTTCCGTTCAGTCACTCAACCAAGGTTTAGTAAAATTGATTTATTCTTACATTTTTACATTTTCTCTATCCCTGGTAGCAAAAAGCTCTCCTTTCTTCACAATACCCAGTAAAGTACTTCTGATTGGTACAGCAAGTGAATAATCCAAACAGGCGGTCCAATTTGTTGCAGAATTCGTCGCACTGAATCACGCGGATCGTTTGAAGAGACACTTCTAAAAAAAAGAATTTGAACTTTCATGTAATTTAGAACTTACCGCTGAAACCATAAAGCAGTGAAAAGGTAGCAAAAAGTAGAATAAAAGTTGGAGACATTTCAAATAAACTGGGTCGAAACGGTGGAATGACCTCTGTTTTGGTGATTTCACTTTGAAAAGGCGAAAACTTTACACTTTGGGCCTGTTTTGTCTGTGCCATACGAAAACAACTGTTTGGGAAATATGTGAAACTTCCGGGTGAACTGAAACTATCGAAAAAAAATAACGACAAAATGTTACTGTTGAAACAGAAAACACATAACAGGCGTCCCAGCAAACGTTTGTTAGGGTAGTCCTTTGCCCGCAGTTTACAAGGCTGAGACTGGCTGAAACTGCTGATCGCAAGTCGGGAATTCAGGACGCATAGACCGGTGTTTTATATCGTGTATGAGTCGGATGACCAATATGCTTAATGGAACGGAAGGAACTACTCACATGGATAAAACATTCCACTGTTTTTTTTGTGTTAAAAATACAATTTAATAAATTTGTTAAAAAGATAAATCTTCAAGGATGAAACCCGGTCAACGTCTTTAACTCTTTCTGTATAAGAGCTAAAACATTAAAGTCAAACATTATTGGTCGAATAAATTAAAAATCCTTTTTTGAATAACCTTGTCAACAACGTTATAGGTTTTTTAACGTTTTACAACATTAGCTAACTTAAGAGAGGAAAAATCGCAGGTCAATACATATGACTATGGGTCGCGCGCCAAAAAATAATGAAATAAAAGTTTGTTATTTGTTTAAAAAAATGTGTTTAAAACATATAAAAATATTAAATACAATCATTTATAACGGGTTGACTCGAAGTACGACATTGAGTGCGGAAATCAGCACTGTTAGCCCGCGGAAGGGACAAAACCAAATGACAAAATGGCACCATTTTCTTGTGCAATTTCCGCCAACTTTCAGGGACATCCTAATTTTTTCGGATTCAAAAAACTTCATTCTTCATGATAATGGCTTGAACGAAAAAAATAGGATTGACAGCCACCGCAATAATTTGAACTCATTTTTTAAAACTTTAGAAACAGTCAAATGTAATAAACAAATTTGTCAAAAATAAGACATCAATACGGGAATTCGGAAACATCAAAGTTTGATTTTGAAAAATGGTTCAATGTTTTACAACAATTTTTTAAGAAGTGAATTTATCTGAAGGTGATACTGCAGTATTCCCTTTGAATAAAATTATATACTTCTCGCAAATTACTTTGGCCAAAATGGGCCTTTTGTACTCGAATATTTTGTAGAAATGGGGAATTTGATTTGAATAGAAACATCAGAATAAATTTATTCATTTTCAAGAATGTCGAAGTAGGATTGGCGAGCACTAACTTTCTAACAAAAAAAGGTATTTTACCCAAAAGTTAATCACAATGGGATCACACTGAAATTTTATGTTTTATTTTATGTTTACTATTATTTAATAAAATATTTAATTTTATGTTTATGAAAGGATATTGGGCATTGTTAATTGTCGTCAAGACATGTCAAGACACCGCATCTTAATCCGAAAATTCAACCCCTTGGTTTACAAAAAAGTATTTGTCAATTCAAAATTTTACTTGTTTTCAATGTTTCGGAAAAACACTTTTTGTATAATTTGTTTCAACCCGATTGGTTTATGTCATTTATTGCCAATCAGTTTCGTCATTAGCACAGTTCTTGGAAAGACTACGTCATATGCAACTTTCACTATGTTTTTAAACATTTTAAGCACATTTCAAAGTTTCACCTTTGTTGTATTACAAATATATTTTGCCCTCAGGCAGTAAGCACTCATAAAATCTATGCAAATCTTTAATTTATTGTTAACGAGTCAATTATCATTTTTTGTTCATTTTGCACTCCTATATTATTTGGCTACCTTATTTTTCAAAACAGTTTTCATTAATTCCAATGTTCCATCTTTGCTTTTTTACCACATATAAATTGCTATAACTGATATCACAGCAGACTTCACATTTAAATAAAAATCAAAGGTTTATTAAATAAGTCAATAATTTAATGCCTAGATCTACTTTGATTCACAGACAAAGGTGCTACAGTAATGGAAGCCTTGATGTTTGTACTTTGGACTTTTCCACACGTAATCTGTTGAATAAACACCGTTCGATATTCACTGCTGCGCCAGAAGTAAACATAAAAATTGCAACTGTAGGAGATAAGGCCTGAAATTTGAAATTTATACAACAAATATGTTTTTACCTGGAACTACGGCTAATGTATCGGCATCTGCGGCTAGGTCCTCCCAGCCTAAGGCGCGAACTGCCATTATCATTAGGGCTGAGAGAAAACACGAGAAAAAGAAGACTGTCTGAAAATTTCTCTGCGTCTCTGCGTCTCTGCATATATGCGTCTATGCGTCTCTTCGTTTCTGCGTCTCTTCGTTATTGCGTATCTGCGTCTCTGTCTCTGAGTCACTGTCTCGGTGTCTCTGTCTCTGCGTATCTGTGTCTCTGCGTCTTTGCGTCTCTGCGTATCTGTGTATCTGCGTCTCTGCGTCTCTGCGCCTATGCGTCTCTATCTCTGCGCCTATGCGTGTCTATCTCTGCGTCTCTCTCTCTCTCTCTCTCTCTCTCTCTCTCTCTTACCGCTTGAACAATAACTGTGCTCAAAATAATCCTATGATTCTTAGCCTGTGCCGGATCCAAACGCAACCCAGCTGAAATTTTTCTAACTTACAACATTTAAATGGAAACCTACAATAAAAATAGAGTTCGAAAAATGTAACTACGTAAATAACAATGGTAAGTATTGCGCAAATAACATTATAATAATTCCAGTATCTTGAAACCGAATCGGGCATGGCGTATGGAATGACGCATACTTCTCTTATTGTGTCTGTGAGCAGAATAAAACTCACAATCTGAATTTTTATTATAAAAGTTTAAAAATTAAATATTTACCACTAGAATTAACCCAGAAATGACTCCTGGAGACAGAAGAGCGATGAGGTAGTTTTTTGTTGGCCAAGAGCGGTACCTGGAAAATTTTTGTTCCTGCAACCGATACGGTACGGGTTCGGGTCGCTAGGTGTAAATATTTGAAAACACAAAGGAGCATGTTTTCCATAGACATACATAAATAACTTTTGTAAAACCTATCGAAATATAATTCCAACAAATAAGCATGCACAAAACAAACTGAAATAAATTTTGCTGATAGGAGTGATTGTAATCGACAAACTAAAAAGTAAAAAAAAGAATTGGGCTTTACAACCTATCTGAAACATGAAAGTAATAAATATTTTTTGTTCGTAATCGTTCACAATTGGAGGTATTTGTAATTTTTAAATGAATGACGTTAGTTCTGAATGAGCCAAATGTTTTTTTAGCCCCCTTTTCGATTTCAACAAAAAGTTTGACATTTTTACTACTGGTTTGCAACCCCAAAAACTCAACAATGAAACATTGGCATAGTGTAAAAGCTCTCGTAAAAGCACAAACAACATCCCTAAACAGTTTTTTTATCGTAAAAAACATTACAAATCAGTATGGTTAAAAAATCTCTATTCTGGAAAATTGAGAATTTCCACTTTGAACCCTATGTTTTACAAAAGCTGTCTAAGATATAATAGCATAAAAAAGTATTTTGAAAATCAATCGAAATCAATTTTGGATCAAAATTTGGTCTTGATTGGAATTCTTTGAAAATATCCTAAAAACTAAAAAAAAAATTTAAATATAAAAAAACAAAATTTAAATTAGCTCTATGCCAACTACGGAATGTCGTCTATGGAAACTTTTTTTGATACACTAAAACATTGGTTTGACGTTTCAAACACGTAAATTTGCTTCCAACTCAAACAGAGTAATTGTTTTTTTTGTCTTTAAGTTTTATTGGATGACAATTTTTGGCGGCAGAACGATTAAAGTAAGTTAGAATTATAATTACTAAGTAATGAATTTGAAACATTCCTTTCAGCATGTTTATATTAATAATTCCACAAAGTTTGGAAGTTTGAAAAACCGAAATTTATCAAAGCAAGTTTTCAACAACAAAAAAAAGTTCTGCAAAAAATTTAATTTCCTAAATTTATTTTTAATAAATCGAATTTATACTTTCCTTTTTATGACAATAATTATAAACAGAACATTTCCCATCCTAAAGCTACCGGTCTTGCAGGCTTTGCTTCTCAATACTGGCATTTTTGTTGTTGTAAAAGATTCCAGAGTCAAACATGATTTTAAATTCAAAAGTGTTTCCGAAATCCCCCATCATCCGATTTATTCCATTTACACTTTAGATGACTGTTTCATGATTCACACTCCATGGAACTTACCCTAAAAAAACAGTTCTCTGCCGATGGTTGTGGTTACTATGCATGTCTGTTTCAAACAAAAAGTTAGTATACGTCATTGATAATTCCTTTATGTTCAACTCATTGTTATATACAGGGTGGCCGAAAATTTGAGTCCCAAGAGTTTTCAAAGTAAATAGTCTTCCCAGCTCTTAATTAACTGAAATTCGTTAATGATTTGTAAGGGAAGTATTAATTGGGCTAAAATTAATAAAAAAGGACCAAAAGACTTAAGTTTCCAACAATATTACGGAGCTCAGCGCCCCACGATGAATAGGTGTTCGCCATATGGCAAAAAAACCGATTTTGGAGTGGGGATATTTCTATATCGAAACGTCCGAAACGTTGTAAAACATTACAACCCAATCTTGTGACTGCAAAACAGCACTTTCTTGAACGTTTACGAAATTTGGGAGGGTGTGGAAAGATATGACTTTTTGCCATTTTTCCATATTCCAACAGATTATGGATTTTTGAGCTCACCCTAACTTTCATGCCGTAACTTTGTCTGTTTTCTGCAGTCTGATGTTTCAAATGTGGTTTTTGTAGCTAGTTCTCAAAGGAGTTTTCAGGGTATCCATTTTTAACGGCGGGGTGAAGAGATAACGGTGAAAAGTACCCTCGGCCTAGGACTTTGTTTTGAAAACTGGTCTGTGCATTCACCATGACAACAAAAGACGATCATGGTAAGCAGTTTCTTGTTAATCTTATTAAAAATATTCATTTTAAAAGAAATTAGCCGCTGATTTTAAAAATCCAAATGCTCGGTCATGTTGGGGAAACTTTGACTGTGGGACCATAATTTTCGGGCCCGTGTAAAACACCAATGCGAATTGACATGTAATAAGCAAAACTACTCAGTGACTCACTCAAGTATCATAGACTTACGGCCAAATTCCTGAAAACAACACTGCAACATTGCCATGACGTTAAAGACGAAAACGTATAAAAAGCTGAAATTTTTACTGTTGAGTCATAAGCCTTATTGTACTCCTTGTCAAATCTACGTTGGCTGATTTGGCTCCGTACATGGCCTACGTACCCTACGTTGCACTTCTTACTCAGAACTCAGAAACAACATCACAACATTGGCACGTTATGAAATTTTTGCTTCAACAAAATTGAAATTTTGTTTCACTCGGGTTCATGTACTGTGAAATGCGTCTTTCATTGCTTCTTTTGTCTCCGATGAACCCATTGTTCCCCCTTTCCATTAACCCCTGTATTGATCGCTGATCATGCGATTGAGTGGTTGCCTTTGAGAGCCGCCATCTGCCCTTTGTCTCTACTTTGAGAGACGCAGACGTCTAGAGGAGAAGGCGCGGGGCAGACGGTCCGCCGAAGGGCATTCTCGTGACCCCGCACACCGGGCTCCGTCTTGCAACATTTCTCCGTCCCTGGGTTTTAACATCCCTTTTTTCATTGCCACAGAAGCTTTGGGAAAAAGAACAAGCTGTTAAAATTATCAATTTAGCCAAATGTTACATCACGCGGCCAAATAAAAGAAGGTCTAATTGTGTTTCAATTTAGATGAGACTAGTCGATAGTTAAAGTTTTGCGGAAACTGTTTTCAAAACTTGTTAAAACATAGATAGTTGAAGGCGTTCTGCGGAAATAGGAAAAATGATTTAACAACGAACAAACGACTTCCCAAAAAAAACCTATTTCGAAATTATTGAAATTTAAATTTTCATTTTTTTTAGCTATAATGAAAATTGGATTTTTGGTGGATCAGAAAAAAACCTCTTTGTTTGAGTCGGTTGCCAATATTTCTTGAGTTTTCTATTATTAAACAAACAAAACCAAAAGAATAGTTTCGGCAATGATTATATTCCAAAATTAAACAAAGTTTTTCAAAAACTTATGTTACTGTTTTACCATCTCCGGAAAAATCGAACATTTCCTTTTTCAACTATTCCTCCGATGTTGACGATTGCCTTGAAACCAATACTACTTTTTTGCAGAGAAATGCGTCTCCAGTTAGAAATCGCATATTTTGTTAGTTTTAAGGAATTATTAAAGAATTTGCTACATAATTATGAGTTATTTTTAATAGTAGCAAACCCTCCTACGAAAAATTAAGTTTTTGTTTTTTTTTCACTATTCATTCAGTGCCGATCGGGGCTGTAATTGAAAATTTAACAAAAGTGTTTTTGTTAATAAAAAGGTTGAAGAAAATTTAGTTTATCATTCGCAGCGAGCAAAGCACCATTTACAAAACATAGGCTAAGAAGAATTTTCGAAATAACTGAAACTTTTATTCTCTGTTTATTTGTTTTTTTTTGGCTGCCAACATTTCCTAAACGTATATACAAAAAACATTTTGAGCAAAGATAACAAAGGTGAATGTGTGAAACAAGAAACAAAAATTTGAGTGTAAGGAATCGTATCTTACTGTTTCACGATTTCGGGAAAACCAAATATTTCTCATCATCGCAGTTTCTTGAAATTCACGAGTGGCTGAAAAAGTCGTTTTCAATTTAAAAAATATATATATATATATTTTCTTTCACCTTTATATACTTTTTTAAAGTTTTAATTTCAACCCGGTTCTTTTTTAACTGATTTCCAACGCCCAATTTCATTGTTAAGCTATGTTTACCGTTCACAATCAATAATTTACTTGTTGAATAAAAGAAAATAATGCAAAAGTCTGTAAAAACTGTAAAATGAACTTTTAAAACCCCAACTTTCCGATGATAATACCGCAATTGGACACATGTCGTGTGCCCGAAAATGAGGTACGTAATGAATCCCAAGCGTTCAAAACAGCGGGAACAAACCTGACGTCAACCTAAAACTTATTTCTCACTGTCTTTCTGTGAATTATGAGCGGTTATATAAATTTTATTCAATAGAAAATTTTTAAAAAATCTACAGAAAACATTTATAAGTGATTTTTTATTGATTTTTTACCTATAAAAGCGGATTTAGTTTATTTCAAATGGTTTCCTCCGCGGGTCGACTCGCTTTGCTTTCGAAAAAAAAAGCTGACCACGCCTACTTTGGGTATAAATAGGACCCTCTGGATCAGTTAGATCATTCACAAACACGCAGCACACATATATTTTGTTTTTATTTGTTTTTATTTTGTTTTGCATTAAATAAAAGCAAAAGTATTTCCACTTTTCATAATTTGAATTCCAAAACACGACCTGCTCCAATACATTAAACCAACCTATATTTTGTTGCTAAATTCCTTTTTTACACTTATTTACAATTTACAAACAAGTCTAAAATCGACTATTGAAAATTTTCTACGCTCGGAATCATAATGAAAGCTCCTAATGTCGGCCAATACAATAAAAGAAAAAAGGAACTTTTTTTTAATGTATCAAAAGTAGCTAACCCCTTTTTATCCACAAAATTGGAATTCCGCACCTTTCGACCATTTCGTTGATTCTGCTCGATGGCTTTTAACTTTTTTCATTGGAAAATCTAAATTTTTACATCGTCCCAGTGTTTCCGTGTCGCAAGTGGAGGTTCTTGTTTATTATTTACCCAGGCAACGAAATCAAAATTCAGACTATCCCTAATTAGGCCATATGGCTGTGCCTGAGCATTGATTATTGTCATAACCAAGCGACCTTTTATGGCATTGCTTTCAAAATTAAAGTTAACTCCGCCCACCATTCGCTGTAAAAATGTTTGAGCTGAAAATTTAAATCATTCACAGACAGAATTACAAATCTTTTGTTTTATTCGTTTTTAAATTTAAATTTTGCTTACATTTCGCTTAGCGCATATACATTTCACACTGTATAGGACTACCTATGTGCAATTTAGTAAAAGTTGTAATTTTCTCAATTTATCCCAAATTGATGCAACATAAAACAAGCCTGATAACTGAAAAAAATGTTTTTATTGTATAGGGACTGATTTAGCAATTGAAAACTTTATACCAATGTTTCAGTTTCAAATTAACTCACAATGGAACGTTTATTAGCAATCCCGCTAGGCTCCACCCATTTGAGAAAACCCTTCTCTTGTAGAACATTTTTCCTTTATTCAAGTTCTGCCTTCTTATATTTTGGCAATATTGACCCTTTTTTTACCAATTATTTTCCAGAACGATGTCTGACATTCCCTGCTCTAGCTCCGTTGTCGCCGAGCCTAAGATCGACCAGGTCAAGGTCGAGGAGGAGAAGAAGGAGGAGGAGAAAACTGTGGCTGTTGTGGAGAAGAAAGAGGAAAAGAAGGAAATCGCTCAGCCTCTGTCGGTGCCCGAAAAACTGACCCAGACGATGATGAGGCTAAAGCTCGAGGCTCAGGATGGAAACATTATCGAAGTGGACAAGGATGTGGCCTTCAAGAGCAGGCTCATTAAGAATATGATGGAGGTAAGGGAACAGTCCTTTAAATAGAGAGTCTACTCAGGGTACTCTAACGAGACCTTCGATTCGTAAACTTTAAAACTCATATCTTCGTTTCAGAACCTCGGACTGAGCGAATCCGACGAGGCTCCCGTCGACCCTCTGCCCGTGACGAACGTGAATGGAAAGACTTTGGAGAAGATTCTGGTGTACTGTAAGGAGAAGAAGGATGAGGAGTACAAGCCCAAGGATGAGAAGGACGACCCCAGGATCAACCTCACTCAGTGGGACAATGAGTACATGGATGTGTCTGCGGAGGAACTCCTCGCCATTCTTATGGTTCGTTTTGTCTCTTTTCCAGTCACTGAGCCACTCACTCACTCACTCACTCACTCACTCACTCACTCACTCACTCACTTAATTGCCCCTAATTACCCCCAATTAACGCTAATTCATTCCAGGGCGCCAACTACCTCGACATCCCCGGAATCATCGACATCACCACTCAGAAGATCGCCAACATGGCCGATGGAAAGTCCGTTGAGGAGCTGAGGGAGATTTTCGAATTGGAGAACGACTTCACTCCGGAGGAAGAGGAGGAGATCAGGCAGCGCTTCGCCTGGGTTGAGCAGTAAATCACTTTTCCGGTCCAAATTCATCATATCTGATATTATCAACAAGTTATCACTTTCACCCGTGTATCAGTTCAGTGGAATAAACGTGTTGTATCCATTAATGTTTATGTTTTCGAAATTAGCGAGAAATTCCATTGGATTTAGTTTGGAACAGCCATTATCGAAGTTTCTTGCTCAAACATTTGTGGCAACAATGAAACGTTTGTTTAAGCTTAATTTTCATCAATTTCTAAAGATCATGATGGAAAAAATCAGATTTGCAAGCTAGTCACTTTATTTGGATGCATTCTGCAATATTCCTTTGTTTTCACATATTCGGATTGCAAAATTATGGCAAAATGAAAATTCAGAAAAACCTCAAAATTCCACCTTGTATTCACCTTGCGAGGCTTTTTCATTATCCTTCCCCCCAGCGTTGTTTGCGCGATTTCGGTAAACCTTCAATTTGCCACAAATTATTGAAGCATCCGAAAACTTCCATATCAAGATATCATCGAAATTCACTTGCCAGATGTTTTAGTACAATGGCGAAACATTCGTTATCGCTACAGTTTTTACTTTTATACATTTTTGAGTACATATATTTTGTATTATGGAACGTTTATCTGGCTGAAGGGCTGTTATTTTTCTGTGTTTGTAAAGTTTTATAGGCCATAATGATAAAAAGACACGAACTGCGATTACTGTTGAAATGTTTCAACAAAATACAACCTCTTTCACAGCAACAACATCAACTTTTCGTTTTGACAATTAAGTGCAATTGTCAAACAAAAAAAAACCTTTTTTTAGATTCTGTTTCGGAGGAAAGCATAATGGAGAATTAGCAAAACTTACCGCGGCCGCTTTTTGTTGTGGTTGAAACTTCCGGGTGTTATTTTTCATATTGAAAATTGAAGGTTACTGTGTAAAAAACAAACCAGCTAGAGAAATTTTAAAGTAGGGTAAGCAAGAAAAATGAATTTGCTTAGCACCTTTAAAAGCTTTCTAACATAATGGAAACATTCCAAATCACATTGATGCATTGGGAGACGTTGGAGGCATCATAAAAGAAGAAAAACATATTGAAAGACAAATCTACACTCTAGCTTCAGTTACCCTGACTCAATACAGAACATAGAATACTGAAACCTTGAAACGATATAATCAAATGTAAATTTCCTTTTTTGGTTAAGAATATTCGTCGAAATTTCAAGTGTGTTTTTTGGGATCATTAGAAAACCAGATCATTGAAGGAAGTCATTGTACTGAAATTTTTCAAGGTTTTAAAACATTCACACACCGTTTTAAGAAATATTGTAATTCGGGCAATTATAAGATTTAAAAATTGCCAAAACGTTTTGTTCTAATTCTTATCAAATAAAGATTATTGTATTTTTTCCTTAGGTTTGGAAACACATTTCAGAAATGTTGGCAGCAAGCGTAGAAAAATCAAAGGTCTTACTTTTAGAAATAAACTTTTCTAACACAATGTAAACATTCAATTTAAGGTTTAAAAATTACCAAAACAACTTCTATCAAATATCATTGTATGTCAAAGAACTTTCAGGAGAGTTTTTATAACTTTACCAAGAGGGGCACCGAAAAAACAGCAAATTTCATTTTTTGAAAATGAATTGGAGATTGTCGTAACATTCAACTGTAATTCTCAGACCAAAACTTTACTTTTTGTTAAAATTTCAAGGCGTTTTTTTTATATTGAAAATTGAAGGTTACTGTGTAAAAAACCAGTCAGACTCAATTTCAAAATTCGGAAAGCAAGAGAACAGAATTTTTTTGTTAGCAGCTTTTAATAGTTTTCTAACAAAATGGAAATGGAAGCATTTCAACTCAGCTTGAGGCAACTTTTGGGAGAGGTTTATAGTCTTTTTCCAACGAAAGATTTGCGACCTTTCAGCGATCCACTGGTATTTAAAGGGGCCGTCAGGGGCTTTTTCGGATTGGAAATGGACGGTATGCAAATCCCTTTAATCATTGACAACTTGAAACAGCAAAAAGAAAAACAAAAAATTAATCAAATAGCATTGCAAAAGAGGAGTGAGCAGACAATTTACCAATCGCGGCGGGACCTAATGTGCCATCCTTTTTACCTTAAAAAGTTTTGGTCGAAAACTGGTGCCTTTTTTCGGAAACACACCTTATATAACTTTAAAGCATCAATCAAGGTTGTCCTTACCTTTCAGTCAAAAAACATATTAAAAGAAGACTAGTCTATTTCTACACAAACTAAATACAGAACCTAGAACACTGAAGCCTTGGAACGATGCGACTAATTATAAATTGCAGATATTTTACATTATTATGTTACTCAAAAGCCAACATTACTCATAGCTTTGAAACATGAAAGCGCCTTAATCAGAAATTTTTCTTAAATGGGGCACTTAGGATCAAAGTATTGTCACTTTGGATATACAAACACGTTTCAGAATGATTGGAAATTATCATTTTCAACAAAAATTATAGTATTTTCCCAACTTTGAATACATATTGGAAGTGCCCCAAATTATCCCAAATCAACGAAACTGTCGGAATGTAAGCGACAGAGCCCCCCGTGGCTCTGTTCCGAACTCGCTAGCCCATAGAACAGAGAATCGGCTTCAGATGTTTATTGAGGCGACCGCTGTTGGTGTGCGGCGGGCCTTGAATGAGGCGACCTCGGCAGGTCGATGCCATTACACATGAACGCGTGGGGAAATGTGAGGGCACAGATCAAGGGTCACATGACAAAACATTCATATCCGAATTTCTCCCAAACGTTTTGACCTCAACAGCTTCCTTCGAATATTTTAGTGTCAAAATTTTGTCCTAATTTTCGACATAAATTTGTTTTACAAATGTGACACTCGCAAACTTTTGATGATTCTAATTTTTGCTCCGCCCTATTAATCTCAAGAGGTTTGCTGTAGGCAAAATAATAGAAATGACCGAAATTTTTTAATGTTCATCGACCAGCCTTGCTACTAATATAGTTGATTTTATAATATATATAGCTGTCGCCAACATGAAATCATATGCTAATAGCCGAAACATGCAAAGCATGCTCTGTCGACGACTGAATAGACTACGAATTTCACTATCAACAGAGAATCACTGGGACATTCTAATGTTATTGGCATGATTTCAATTTGGCGACAGCTATAAGTAATGTGATAATTTTTTTTATTTATTTGCGCATTATCCAAACCTATGAGTTGAATTCGTTCAAAACATGAGTTATCCTTTCTCAATGAAATATAAGAATGATTTGAAATTCTGTTAATTTTTCATATTTTATTCGTTACCAAACAACTTGTAAAATTTTAATTTATGTATGCTTTTAGCCTTGGTACCACTGATTTAGTGCCAAAGGGGAAACAAAACTAAACCCCCCCCCCCACAATTCAGTTAAGCACCCCACAAAAACACCCCATCAAATTCATTTCAATTAAGGCCCCCACCACTGAGTGTCGTATCCTCAACGCATTATTGTAAACAGGTAAATTCCCATTGTTTGGTTATGGAATTTAATATTTATTGTTATTTTGGGTTGTTTGTGTAATTTTTAAAGTAATTACCAAACCAAATGGTTTCGTTGTTTAGAATTTACTCATACAACGGAATCAATATGACCTTTGTTATATACGATCACTTGGCTTGGGTTGGTTATTGATTTATTTTTAATAAACGCGATATTACCGCTTTGCTTTTATTTTAAAAGCGAATTAGGCTCCGCCCCTTGGGTATAAATAGGCTACACCGGAGCATTCACATCATTCACAAGCACACACCACACACACATGCACAACCTTTTTATTTTAATTTTATTTTATAATATTTTTTTTAAATATCCCTGCAAAATATCCTCATCACACACCAGCGCTCTATTCTATTTAGAATACAAGTTTTCCATACTAAGCCAAAAAAAATTACTGCAAAACTTCTTTTGCGAAATTTCAGCTATTTGAGAAAAATTTGGTGCCAATTTTAGCGTTAATTCTTCAATACAATACAATACAAACGGTTTATACTCTATGGCTGTTCCCTGAACCGCCAGAATGAATCACAGTTGTCGAATTCAATCCCACGACGTTGTCTTGATTGATCCCATTTTCCATTGATCCTGCTACAATTGCCTCCTGACCAAGTTCAGCTCTCCTTGGGGGAAGCAGCTTCTTCTCAGGGTCATGGGACGGTCGGGGTACTGTAGACGACTTCGGTGATCCATTTGGTTCTTATTTGGCACTTTCTTATCGTTAATTCTTATTTGGCACTTTCACTGCCATATTTTGCAATATCTCTTTGAAATTCAAACGTCGGCCCGCCCCTGTTAGGAAATAATTGACCACACCATAACTTTTCGTTCGAGACCCGTAATTCAGTCGTTTTGTGACGTGTTATATACGACTATATGGCTTGGCTTTTTTATTGATTAATTTCAAATTAAAGCGGACCTTACTAAAAAAAAGCCATCTCTGACACACCCCGCTGTTTGATAAATATCCCACTCAGAAATATTTTTATGTCATTCTATTAGAATTTCTCTGTTACATTATTTTATCTTTAATTTCTACTTTTTTATACATTTAAACAACAACAAAAAATATGAAAACCCCTTTTCTCGGAGCGAAAACTGCGAATCTCAGCTTTCCAAAGAAAATATCAACCCACTGCAACATTTTTGTGAATTAAATTACTAACTGATAAATTTTTTGTTTTTACTAAATTATTTTTGTATTCTACTGATTTTTCCTGTTTTATTGTTATTTAAAAATTTATTGTTAATTATGAACTTTTCCAGAACAATGTCTGACGTTCCCTGCTCTAGCTCCGCTGTCGCCGAGCCTAAGATCGATCAGGTCAAGGTCGAGGAGGAGAAGAAAGAGGAGGAGAAGGCTGTAGCTGTTGTCGAGAAAAACGAGGAGAAGAAGGAGGAGAAGACTGTGGCTGTTGTGGAGAAGAAAGAGGAAAAGAAGGAAATCGCTCAGCCTCTGTCGGTGCCCGAAAAACTGACCCAGACGATGATGAGGCTAAAGCTCGAGGCTCAGGATGGAAACATTATCGAAGTGGACAAGGATGTGGCCTTCAAGAGCAGGCTCATTAAGAATATGATGGAGGTAAGGGAACAGTCCTTTAAATAGAGAGTCTACTCAGGGTACTCTAACGAGACCTTCGATTCGTAAACTTTAAAACTCATATCTTCGTTTCAGAACCTCGGACTGAGCGAATCCGACGAGGCTCCCGTCGACCCTCTGCCCGTGACGAACGTGAATGGAAAGACTTTGGAGAAGATTCTGGTGTACTGTAAGGAGAAGAAGGATGAGGAGTACAAGCCCAAGGATGAGAAGGACGACCCCAGGATCAACCTCACTCAGTGGGACAATGAGTACATGGATGTGTCTGCGGAGGAACTCCTCGCCATTCTTATGGTTCGTTTTGTCTCTTTTCCAGTCACTGAGCCACTCACTCACTCACTCACTTAATTGCCCCTAATTACCCCCAATTAACGCTAATTCATTCCAGGGCGCCAACTACCTCGACATCCCCGGAATCATCGACATCACCACTCAGAAGATCGCCAACATGGCCGATGGAAAGTCCGTTGAGGAGCTGAGGGAGATGTTCGAATTGGAGAACGACTTCACTCCGGAGGAAGAAGAGGAGATCAGGCAGCGCTTCGCCTGGGTTGAGCAGTAAATCTCTCAGAATCCTAATTATCGTTTCTTCCATATCCAATTTTTCTCCATTTCCCCGTGTTCGAGTATTCCAACTTTCATCTTGCCGATATCCGAATTCAATAAACGCGTTTTATCCAGTTGTTCCTTTTTCGAAAGGAGAATTGAGTAAGAACAGTAGCTACATTAATGAAACTGAAATTTCAGTATGCTGACAGTTAAAAAATAAAATGCGTCTTTTTGCCAGAACTAACATCACAGCTGCTTACATATGTGTTTGGCATACCAGTGAAACATGAGTCTTGGTTCGAAATTGTTGTTGTTTTCGACATTCTAGCCTAAGAATCGATAAATTACTTGAAAAATTCCGGCGAAAAAGCGCCAATCTGAGATTTTAAGGGGAGTTTTCTTTTTCATTGGCAAAAGGACCACTATTGACACTTTGGCACGATATGACCAAACGCGGAAATGGGTTTGCCCTTTACATATACAAGCTCAATTCAAAACTAGGCGCGATTTATCCCTTAGTTAAATAAGCAACCAAAAACCGCGCGTCTATGCCGCTGTAGGCCGCTTAGCTGAGCGGCCGAAGGCCGGCTACTTTTATCTGTGAGACCGCAGGCCGCGAACCAGGAGGGAACGCGTCCTTGGCGCACGTACACTCCTGGTATCATAAAAAATTAGGTTATGGGTTATCATTGCCTTTAAAACCAAAGATATGTCTTCCTGTGAAAGATTTTTTTGGAGAATCGAAGAAGAGAGAGGACTAGATTTCGACAAAAATACCGAAATTTAACAAAGTGGTGAAATATTCAAATGCGCTAGTTGCATTATTTTCATTTCCTTTTTTCGAATTTAAATTTTTGCCGAGTTTCCTAGATTAAATTATTCCCTTAAAAGCTTTAGAACACGGTTCGCGACAAAAATAAAGTGTTCATTTTTGTT
The DNA here is from genome assembly GCA_964057215.1 of Oscheius myriophilus. Classification (NCBI taxonomy): domain Eukaryota; kingdom Metazoa; phylum Nematoda; class Chromadorea; order Rhabditida; family Rhabditidae; genus Oscheius; species Oscheius myriophilus. Next base: position 10,288,642 of record OZ059906.1, read on the forward strand.
AGCTGCACTAAGGTTGGATACCAAATCTCGTAAAAATACAAAACTATCTGTGAGAAACCAAGATTTCCAATTTTTGGAAAGAACACAGAGAAGCCGTAAAAAGACAAAATTTTCAAACTCGATTGTGGTGAATCCTTCAAAAAATATTCATGCTAAATTGCAATAAAAAAATATGTTTCGAACAGCGTCATCAAATGTAAAAATCGCAACATTTGCAAAGTAAAAACTTAACGACAATCGTTTAAAAAAATACCATCTCACTGAAAAAGTAATCACAATTTGACGATCAATGGAGCAATCAAGGAAGACAAAAGCCAACGAAAAATATATTTTTTGTCTAGATTCAGCACTTTCCTGTTTTTTTTTTCTTTTACCATTTACAATCGATTTTAAATAACTTTTACGGAACAGTTTTTTGCGTCAAGAAACGATTGATACAAAAATTCAATTTATTTTAATTGTTGTTAAAAATGGAAAATTATTGTTTTTATGTTTCAGGGATAATTTTATCATTGGTAAAATGACTCAGTAACATTGGAGTTCGTGCCCTCACCATCAGCCAAAAAATTATATTTCAAAAAACATAAATTTCTTTCAAAATTCTTATAAATACTAGTTATCGATGGAAATTTTGCCCTTTTTTGGACATAACTGCCAAAAAGTGTTTTTCTTTTAATTTTTTTTCTAATCTAGCTGCATTTGAACTGACACGTCGTGAAATCAATGAAATATAATGTTTATCGGCGTAAAAATACTATCGATAAATCACACGAAGAAAATATATCTCGTGTGAAACAGTGCCAAACCGTGATTTTAAGTGAAGATTTCTCGTTTTGCGGCCTTTTATGAAAATTATACATTGAAGAAAACATAAATTAAATGAGCGAAAGAGCACTGTAATAGAGGGGTGCGCAGACAGTTAGGTAAAGGTACCTAGGCATTGGTTATATCTATTGGACCAAATGACAAAGATATTTGTAACCGCTAAACTGTTTTTATTACGTTCTTTTTTATGAGAAGAGGAGGCTCACTAAAAATCGGCAAATTGACTCAATTTAATGAAGTGGTAAAATATTCAAATGTTATTGTTGAAATTGGAAATTTTTTACATTTATTTTTATCCGACTTCCATTGGTTACTTTTTTTTAAATATGTGTAGTTTTGTTTTGAATCGAGCTTTCATTCGCTACGAGACCCATAATATTCATTAGCATTGCAATTCTTTTACCAAAATCTCGTAAAATTGCAATATGGCGCGCCATATGTATGGGACGACGAAAAAATTCCTTTTAACACCACGAAAAAAACTAAATGAAAACTCAATTTCCCAAGTTCATCGCATGGTAAAACATCCAACAAACGTGAAATAATTAAATTTTTCGTGTTTGAAAAAAGAAATATTCCAAAAACTGTCATTCAGTTAACGCAAAAGTCATAAAGAAAAAATCAAATTTGACGACCAAGTGGGCAATTTCAGAGCTCGAGTTTTCTCTACGGGACCAAATCCAGCAGCTATCTATCAAAGACTTTGTTTTCCATTCAATGATTTTTTTTAATTGCGGTCGAACAGAGCACAGGATGAACTGGCTATCGACAAAATGACCGAAATTCCATAAAGTGGCATAACATTCAAATGTGCTATTGAATATATTCAGTTTTTTCTGACACTAAAAATGTATTTTTTTCATATGCCATTGTTTTGAATTATAAGCCTCCATTGAAATCTTGCTTGTATTTGCTGCGATATGAAAATATTAATTAGCCTTCGTATTTTTAAGACGTTTTTGTGTTTTATTACTCCGAGTTCAATCATTTCTGTCCTAAAATTGCAATCCATAGAGATTGAAACTTTCTGAAAAAATTTCGTTCAAGTCTTGGACGCTCTTTTAATTTGGCCTGTTTAGGTACCAAAATAAATTGAAAAAAAAGTAGGCACACCTAAAAAATCAAATCAGACAAACATTTTTTTGTTTGAACAAAAATGTCGTTTTTGTTCAAACTAAAAAAAAGATTGTCTTATTTGATTTTTAAGTGTGCCCTAACGTTAAAATTACAAATAAACGTAAAATACGTTGTAACAGTTAAATAAGCTAACCATAACAAAATTTGTTTTTTAAAGATACCACATCCCACCTCATTGGAAAAGAAATCGCAATTTGTCGGTCCGAAGCCATTGCCAAAATAGTATAGGCCTCCATTTTTTCCACAACAATGTAGATGGAATTCCACCAGAAACATGATTTCAGTGTCACGTTTTCAATTCCAAAAGTGAGACGAATAAAAGACTAAAAAATGAAAAATTTACAAGATCAAACTAAATTTTTACCTGGAATTCGAACCACAAACAAGTGACGTCACAACAAGCTAGGAAGCCAAGAAGGAGACCTACAATTCAAAAACTTTAATTTATATAAATAGGAAATTTGTACCAAATTTATGGTGAAATCGTTTGTTTCTGGCCGTTGCGATGATAATATTGAGGTTTCCAAAAGTGCCGATTATGTTGAAAGCGAGGAGGGAGTATTGCACGACTATGAGGGTGCCTTCGGACATTGAACAGTCTGAAAAAAAGATTTTACAGTTTGCTCAAATATACTAGCAAAACAAGTAGTTTTCATGTGCGCAAAACTATGGTTCAATGTGCGAGCTTGGTAAGAGAAGAACTCGGTAACTTTGTTTCAAATGAGAACAGAACGACAAAAAAAGTTTTAAAAAGTGTGCTTAATTTCCCGTCTATTCGTGTTCACAAATTCCCACTTGTACTTCACATGTACGTCGAAAAACACAGAAAATGTGAAATTGACGAGAATATAGGCATCAGAATATAGGCGTTCCTAAGGCAAAACATACAAGAAATTTGCAAAAGCAGTGGGTTGGAAATAGAGGAAGTATCCTTGAAATGTGTGCTATGTCTAAATTTAAAATTATGCCAATGTTTTGGAACACTGAAATAACAACGAATTGAAAAGATAAAAATTTGAAAAATCACAAATATTTCAAGTCAAGAATTTACTTTATTAAAAAATCAACGTGTTGTTGTTTTTAGATTTTCGCTAACCATGCGTTTTTTTTTTAAATTTCTTATGTTTTTTTTAGAAACCACTTTTTTTAAACGTTTTAGAGAAAATTATTAAAACAAGGCACAAAAATTATTAAGCGGAGACTAAACAGCGCCAACTATTGACTGCAGTAAAATTTACATTTTGCCATTATCGTGAAACATTCAACCAATGATTTTCAACAAAAAAAATACTCTGGTCGATTTGGTTGTCTAGATGACCTTATATAAAATATGAGAATCAGTAATTTTAACGAAAGAAATTCGAAAAGATGCAACTAGTGACTTTGCATACACAGAAAAAGTTTCCCATACTATACTGAGGGCAGAAAAAATATTTCATGTATGAAAACCTTTCGGAATACTCAAGTAACAATGAAATTACAAAATTTTAAACCCATACTATTTTTTGCGTTATTATATATTTGCGTTATTTAATAATAAATGCAAAAATCAGCTAATTCAAAAGACGGACGCATATTTCAACAATTTCAATAAGTTGTCAACAACGTTTCAAAAATTGCATAGGTACATGAAAGGATCATAAACGATCAATTTTCAGTCATTCTAAGTGAATATCATGTAAATGGAAAAAGTTAAGTCGTCTCTTTACGTTTTAGAGATTTTTTATTCCTAAAACATATGTAGGCGGTTTGACTGACTTTACAAAAGAAATCTGTACGCTCTCTCTCTCTCTCCCTTCCTCTCTCTCTCTCTCTCTCTCTCTCTCTCTCTCTCTCTCTCTCTCTCTTTCTCTCCGAAAAAGCAAAGAGTTACGTCAAAACCTGAAAACAATCACACCCGACCAATTCCAGAAACTCATTTTTCGCGATAAACGAGGCAATAAAAAGATTAGTAGCATTGTCACGGAAGTTGTGCATTTCTGTGGAGATTTCAATAGTTGGCATAATTTTACTATGGCAATAGATCACAAGAGATTTCCATAAATAAATGGTTCGCTTGCAAATTGTTCGGTCTTTCGGACGGCGATATAATTTTCTAAATTATCACGATTGACGCCGGTTTTCTCATGCGGTTCTTGTGATTTTCTCATTCGAGAGGAGAAGTTGGAACAAAGGTTGCAGAGAAGAGGCTTATGGCTCATTAGAGATCACGAAATGGCACAGATGAGCTTTAAAAGTTACATAAGAGTCACACACTTACACACTCACACACTCACACACTCACACTCACACACTCACACACTCACACACTCACACTCACACACTCACACACTCACACACTCACACACTCACACACTCACACACTCACACACTCAC